>JBBBDQ010001097.1:0-600000 GCA_037127315.1 Ascarosepion bandense
TATATATATATATATTTTAATTTAGATACTTTAATCCAAGCGAAAAAAGCAGGAAGGTAAATTCCAAAAACCCGATCCTAATTAATATTAAAAATTTTATTTTAATATTAAAAAATGATACAGGAAGAGAGCTCCATGTAATAAAATATTACAGAGCAAATATAAATTAAAAAAGGATTAATTCAATGATGTTGGATGATCATTTCGATATGAAATTCCCCACGGGGGATAACACATCACCTCAGCAACAGAAAAATCCTTTCAGAAACTGGAGAAAAATCAGTCTAATTTTCCTTTTTAAATAGACTTACAAAGAAATTAAAAAAGAAAAGAAAAAAGAAAAAGAAAAAAAGAAAAAGATAAAACAAAATAAAATCAAATAAACAAGAAAAGAAAAAATTGACATCGTCTGGGTTCACAAAAAAACGAAAGAGAATTGTAACTTAAAAATTAACAGACTGCCGTGTTGAATTGATGTAAGGTTAAGCAACACGGAAAAAAGGTGGGAGATAAGAGAAATAAAGGAAGAAAGGGAGGGAAAAAGAAAAGAAAAGAAAAGAAAGAAAAAAAATTTTATATATTACAGACGCTGGACATATTCAAAAACCTAACTTCCCAAAAGCGTTGAAGTATTAGAAAAAGGCCTTTACTTAAAAAGGCATAATTATTTTTAAAGGGAATAAAAAGATATAGGATTTAAAATAATTTTTTTTTAAAATTTGGTCATTTGATTTAAACTATATATATATATATATATATATATATATATATATACAAAAATTTGAAAATTTTGTTTTTATCCGTTAAATTTTAAAACCAGATTTGGAAAACGTCTGGAAAGGCTAGAATATTAGATACATGTAAGAGCGAATTCGTAAGATGGTAAGGGCCTTGTATTAACGAGGTCAAGACAGACACAGTCATATTTCAGTGCATGAACAGATAAACATAATCAAATATATTCTCACGCAAATACATAAGCTAAAAACAAAAACGTACGCGACGAAAAACTCCAAAGATCATCATATACGAAATATAAAATATATCCACATACATAAAACTCTCTCCGTTTTTACACACACAGAAACATATATACACGTGAGGGGAGCGGGTAGATATGCCATAAGATACTGCAGAAGCCAGAACACTATAGTCGTTTATAGGGGGCCTCTTGAACTGAACAAAATAAAAACGTTATTCCTTTACAAAGTGTTGCTGATTCCAGATTTGAAACTGACTGAAAGGAATACAAAGGAATAAAATTTGCAATTTTATTTTTAAAAAATGATGATAATTCTAAAGAATTCAAAATAGAGTTGCATGATAACGAGTCTTATTTTTAATTTTTATTTTTTTTATTATTATTCCAAGTATGAACAGGCACAAGAAAAGTAGAATACAAAGAATTTCTACTAATTAATGAAAAACGAATACTTGGATTCAATTCACTTTACAATGTGCCAATTTCCCGCTGCATCCTTACAGTTACTATATATTTTATTTATGACAACTTCATTTCGATGTTTTTATCCTCTTTATTTTTTACCCATTTACAAGTTAACACTAGAATCTTATTCAAAACCTCTGCATCAATCTATTAACTTTAGCTGACACTTGCGTGGCAGTGATTATTGGATTGCTACATAATGTTTGCTTCTCATGCTTCTACTGAAAATATGGCAGAATCATTAAATTCTTTACTATCTCTGTCGCTTCTCTCATACATTATTTCACTGGTAAATGATCATTTCCCATTTTTCAGCGTGCGTTCAATTAGTCAACATCTATTATTTTGATATAGTAGAACAAAATTTAAACAAGTGCTTCTTTTTGACACGTGACTAGTTTGTTTAACGATCTTTTGCCAAGTTAGAATATTTTCAGTCTAGAATAAGCTATCCGCAATATCAGCGCTTACTTGCGTTTATGATTTAATACAAGTGTAATATAAAAATTAACTAAGTATAAAATAAAGAAACAGTCGAATATATATAATATATATTAATGTCCGTTGTGGTGCAGTGGATATTTCTCGGAATGAGAAATCGGGGAGCTGAGTTCGAATTCCAGCTGAATCCATTGCATTTACCTACGCACAAATACCCTTGGGAAAGGTATTAATCCGTCTCTTCCCTCCAGTTATGGGTTAAATAGAAGGACATATTGAGTTCTATAGCCTTGGCCGACTGGCCGGCAACCAGTCTACCGCAGAAAGCAATAGCAACCTACTTCGGGATAATCGTCTTCCTAGTCAGTCATGTCTCTTTTGAGATATGATCGTCCAAGCGTGATTCACGTATGGCACTTAACTGATATATATATATATATATATATATATATATAAAACTTTAATCCAAAAGGAAAAGCAGGAAGGTAACTTCTAAAGACCCGATCCTAATTAATATTTTAATATTAAAAAATGATACAGGTGGAGGGGTCAATGTATTTAATCTTTAAATTACAGAGCCAATTATAAAATAAAACAAATTTAGAACTTCAAAACCGTTGTATGATCATTTCTACATGAAATCCCTAAGAGAGATTTCATGTATCATCGGCTACTTTTTTGAAGTTCGAAATTTATTATTATTATTATTATATATATATATATATATATATATATAATAAATTCCATAAATTCATCTAATGAGTAGGCCAATAAGATAAGTTATTTGAACATCATTGTTTTATATATATATATATATATGAATTTATGAAACATCTGACCCTGATACAAAACACTGGAGTTGGTTAATTGATTTCATTTAATATTATAGCGCTAGCTATCTATTCGTGTGCATTTGGATAGTTTTGCTGGCCTAAAAATACGTTACATTTTAGGATTCTTTTCCATTAACATTTGTCAACTGGCAACTAAAAAATTTTGCAAAAGATAGAAAATTTAAAATAATGATTTGGTCAGAATTTTTTTTAGGAATAGATATTTAGCAGCGTTTTCACAAATCAGAAAAGTGTTTCTGTGTTTCCAAATAAAGAAAAGTAAAGATTGATTCTTTGACATGAGTCGTATATATTAGGACCTTGAATAAGTTCCCGCTGTCAGATTTCGCGCCAAAGAAAGTGTATTCGCGGGAATTTTAATCAAATAATTAAAAAGAAATCTGCAGCTGAAGCGCACAGAATTCTTGTTGAAATTTACGGCGACCAGGCGACCAGGCGACCATGCTCTGTCGACAACAGCATGCAGAGATTTATTCAGATGCTTCAAAAATAATGATCTTGATGTTGAAGATAAAGCACGCTCTGGCGCATCGAAAAAGTTTAAAGACGAAGAATTGGCTGCATTAATTCATGAAGACTCATGTCAGGCGCAAGCGGAACTTGCAGAATCATGAGTTGATGAGTTTCGAACATTTGAAAACCTTCGGAATTATTCAAAAGCAAGAACAATGGGCGCCGTACGAGTTGAAGCTGAGAAACGTCAAACGGCGTCTTCTCACAATGTAAACTGCTGCTTCAACGACAGAAAAGTAAGCATTTTTAGCGTCGTATCGTGACCGGCTATGAAAAGTGGATACATTAACTCTAAGCGCAGAAGATCGTAGGATAAACCTGGCTATGCATCAGGATTGGCTGCAAAGTCAAGTATCCCTCGTTCGAAACTTCTGCTCTGTAATTAGTGAGACCGAAACCATCACGTGAGATCATTATCGACTACAATTGATACGTTTGAGCCGACCATTGAAGAAAAAATGGCCGCTATACGAGCAGCGACTTGGAAACGCTTAAATGGGAAGTCCTACCCCACCCGCCGTATTCACCAGACATTTCCCCGTCCGATTATCACTTGTGCTAATTGATGGTACATGGCCTGGCTGAGCAGCACTTTCGAACTTATGAAGATCAAAAAATAGATCTACCCGTGGTTAGCCTCAAAAGAGGTTTCGTTTTTCCGACGTGGAATTCAAATGCTGCCAGAAAAATGGGGAAAAGTAGTGGCTAGTGATGGACAATACTTTCAGTGACATGTTTCTTACTAATTTTTGTAAATAACACATTACTTTTCATGAAAACCAATGATAACTTATTCAAGGTCCCAATAGGCTAACAGTAAAATTACTTATTTTGATGAGACATCTAGTTATTTCCACGAACGGGTAATGGAATGTTTGTTTGAGTCATCAAATTACAAAATTTTGTCTGATAATTTTAGTGTAAACTAAAATGTAATTTTAACTGTTTTTCTATCACTGGTAGGAAAAACACGCCTTTAAAATTTGTTATTAAGGAAGGATTGCTAAAAAAAAGTCTCATTTAAATAAACAAGTTAAATCATATATGAAAGTCTTGATGATAGAAAAATATAATTATAGCAATCGTATTAAATTACCTTCTGTAACAAGTCTGTACGCAACTTAAAAATTAAATCATTGTAAATATTTGGCTGATGATTCGAAATTTTTCCTACACAAATAGATTACATAACTTTGCTTTAGGTGCTTCTACTGTTTCTATAATTTTTCCTTTTAACTACATTAAATTTGCCAGTTTTGTTCTACGCGCATAGATATTTAGACAATGTACTTGTTTACCCTATTATTAAACGATGTTTTTTGTAATAAAATCTTTCTTTCAATTGACGTTCTATGGCACCTAAATAAACATTGTCCGGTTCGCCATCCGTCTTAAACGTTCTTTTGTTGACATCCACTATCGATTGGACATATTGCAGATCCTCTCTTGTATTTTATCGAGAAACTCAAGATAAATAGCAGTAGCACCAAACCAGATATGACAATGGTATTCAATGCAAGGACGAATGGCAGATGTATAAATGTGCAAAATGGATTCTAACGAGAAAGATTTCCTGGCCAGACACAGTGAGCTGCATCTCCTAGCAGAAGATGCAGCTATAGATTCAATGTCGTCATTATATTTGAGGTCGTTTGAGAGAGTGTGGCCAAGAAGGCTCAGTATGTTACTCACTAGAAGACTAACGTCATCTATTCTGATGGTAGGCAGGAAACTTTCTCAATAATGGTTAAAGGAGAGCTGCTTCGTTTTGGAGGTATTATAATTTACGAGCCATTTCCTACCCCATTCAATCACAGATTGAAGGTCCTTTTGAAAGGCAGCGGTCAAATTTACTTTGTCAGCCTTAGCATATTTCTCATTAAGACAGTAAATAGTGGTGTCATTAGCAGAGATGCCTACTTGGAAAGATCGTTGATGAAGATAATTGATAATTAATTATTTATTAGTTATTGATAATAACTTTTGGAGAGTGTTTATCAATTAGTTTAACGAATAGCCTCTCCACTGTCGTCATTACGGCGCAATTCAATGGTGAGTTAAACCAGATTATAATCCTATTCTTACAGTTGGTATTCTTCTTCTCATCAATCGTAACCATTATTATTATTGACTATTTTATAATCTTTTTCTTTAATTGTTGAATATTGTGCGAGAATTTGAAATATTTTCCGCATTCATTAGTGTACCTGACTAAAGACAGTGATGAGTTTGTGTAAGACGAGACACTTCCTCCTAGCTTTCTGAAAGTTGAGGGTGAAATCCAGGTAGCTTATATCTTTCAAATATATCACTTCAAACGTGACACGCGATTCTTTAAAGAAATCAACGAACCAATTTTAAGCGTCTATTGATCGGTTAATCACCCTAAAATGTTGGTTAGCAATAGATGTGCCCGGCATGTTCTTAGTAAGATTTCCCAAACCTAATATTTGCACTCCAGAGATAGGACAGAAACAATGCGGGTTCGCCAAGAACACTGGAACAAGGAACGCCATATTTATTATTAGGATACTCTCCGAAAGGGCAATACAAATGAAGAAAGACTTGTATCTATGTTTTATTGATTATGTGAAGGCATTCGATAAAATACAACACAAAGAATTGATGGAGATGCTCAGCAGCCTCGACATTTTTGGGAAAGACATCAGCGTAATCAAGAATCTCTACTGGCAGCAAACTACGGACAGGTAATGATTTCAGCAGATTTACAAAGATAGAAAGAGGCGTAAGACTAGGATGTGTCTTTTCACCGGATCTGTTCAACTTGTATAGCGAGAATATTTTGAGAACCCTAGATGACACGCCAGGATTTGTTATTGGAGGCCACAAATTGAACAACATAAGGTATGTAGATGATACAGTGCTGATTGCAGACACGGAAAGGAAACTACAAGACCTCCTACAGAAGGTATCGGTGGAGAGTCACAAAAAAGGACGACAAATAAACTTTAAGAAAACTGAATGTATGGTCATCAGCAAAAGGTGCAACCCAAAATGCCAAATACAGGTGGGGGATACCAGAATCAAGCAAGTACAACAATTTAAATACCTAGGAAGTGTTCTAACAGGAGATGAAAAGTGCGACACAAAGATCCAAAGGCGAATTGGCATAGCAAAGGACGCGTTCCAGAAACTGAGTAAAGTACTAACACACAGGGAAATTTCACTAGAAACAAAGAAAAGAGTGCTAGATTGCTATGTGATGTCAGTTCTTCAATACGGCAGTGAATGCTGGACAATATCATCGAAAATGAGGACAAAACTGGAAGCAGCGGAAATGTGGTTCTACAGAAGGATGCTGCGGATATCGTGGACTGAGCATGCAAGCAACGATGAGGTGTTGGAAAGAATGGCAACGAAGAGGAAATTAATACTGAGCATCAGGAAGAGACAACTGAAATTCCTGGGACATGCAACGAGAGCTTGGAGAACCTGATACTGACAGGCTAGATAGAAGGAAAAAGAGACAGATGAAGGCAGCGGATAACATATTTGCAGGGCCTGATCAGGTGGATGACGGAACTGGGGTTGCAAGGTGTAACAGGAGCAAACATACTAAGAGCCACAAAGGAGACATGGAGTGCCATGATCGCCTTACGTCCTGAAGGGACAGGGCACATAGAAAAAGAAGATTATATATATATATATATATATATATATATATATATATATATATATATACCACTGGTGAACAGGAGTTGCAGAAGAGGTGAGTGATGATGAGAAAAAGGAACAAGTTACAGGGGAGTCAGAGAATGAGTAAGAAAAGGATGAGAATACAGGTGTGAAAAGGGCTTCATGAGAGTGGAGTGGAAAGGGAGAACATAATACAAGGTTTTGTCATAGAAAGGATATAAGTCAAGAAGATAAGAGATTGCTTTGCATTTAAATTCTTGGAGATTGTAGCTTTCAGGAAAGCAAGTATACGGAAGAGAATTCCACAGGCGGGAAGTGCAAGTAAAGAAGCTGGGGAGTAGTAGTTGCGGTTACATTTGATTGGTTTCACTGTAAAAGGATCGCTAGTCTAGTAGCTTGAGTAAATTCATGCAGTGGGGGAACCAGGGAGCTAAGCTTATCAGAGTAGAAGCCGTGAAAGTATTTGTAGAAGAGACAGAGGGAAGCCAAATGACGGTGGTGAGAAAGTAACTGAAGTTAAGTTACCAGGTCGGGATTAATTACATTTCAATTCTTGGATCTTGTCAAGAAACCCGAGATGAATAGCAGGATCACCCGACCAGATGTGACAGCAGTATTCAATGCACGGGCGGATGGTAGATTTCGAATATAGAAAAAGAGATAAAGAAATAGATTTAAAAAAATGATGAAAATGGGGCATGAATAACAGATCCTAAAAAAAGAGAGAGCAATATATATTGGAAGTGGAGATGAGTACAGATATTATATGAATGTCGAAAATGGCGGGAAACTGTCGAAAGTAAAGAATACAAAGATAAAAAAAGAACAACATCTGTTTAAAGTTAAGGAACACGAAAAATCATATTTAGATACGTTTAATTTTATTTATTTATTTTTTGTGATAATTTTGGAATGGAGACCTTTAAAAGTCGGCATTTTGAGGTGTTTGTTATTTTGTGCTGTAACACGTTTTTCCATCTAGATTTATTTCTTGATAAAGTTGACATCTGCCAAATCGCAAATTCGGAAAACGACATTTTCATTTTTATGTCTTCAACCTGAATTATGCTTAAAAATATGCCTATTTTCGTAAATTTTACATTATCTACATTGAAAAATTTGAGTTTTTTATTGCATTTATCATGACTGCATCTATCTATGGTCAGTATACACATTTTTGGAAATTCACAGATTAAACGATTAATTACGCAAATGCAAAACGAATTCAAAAGTGTGACCCACCGAGTTCACAGGTTTTTCTCTTGATTGAGGCAACTCGATAGCAAGTTTGTTGCTGTAGTCGACTTAAGCATTCTTTTTAAAAAGAATATTTTATGTTTTACCATTGGATTCATTTAAATTTAAATTCCCTATGAAAACAAGTTTATTTACTTATTTTATTTGAGCTTTAAGTATTTGAATGTTATTTTTACTGTAAAAAAACTCATTAAGAATTTTATCATAAAACTAATTTGATATTTTTATGTGATATTCTTCATAATGATGAATATTATTATTTATAAAATTTATTTTTATGGATATTTTTCTTTCTAACAGGTATTTTAAGTATACTGAATTTTAATTTTAACGTCTATCGTGAATAAAAGAAAAATGTAACTTTTATGCGAAATTAATTGAAAATGTTAATAATTTTATCAGAAAGTTAATACCATAATTAAATTCAATAAACTTAATACGCGTATGTGCGTTGTGGTGCAGTGGATATCGGATCGAAACGAGCAAATCGAAGTACCGAGTTCGGATTCCAGTTAAATTCGTTGCATTCACTTATGCATAATTACTATTGTGAAAGGTATTAATCTATCTCTTTCCTCTAGAACAGGTTTGGTTCTATAGCCTTGGTTAGCAACCGGTCTATCGCAGAAAGTAATGGCAACTTAATGTGAGAAAATATTCTGCCCAATCAGAGACATGATCGCCCATGCGTGTATCACGTATGGCACTTAATTGATTGAAACTTAATATATTTTACAACGGTTCTTTAAAATAAAGCACAAAAATATCTAATTCGAGAAAGACAAATTTACTTTAATTATGGATGAGGTCTCACAGGAATTCGTTTCGTTGTGTCTTAAGACACCAAAAAAAGGAAATCATAATTGATCCAATTCATGAAAACCTGACTCGAAACTTTCACTTAACTTTGCCTTCAGCAAAGTTAGGTGAAAATTTTTATCATCATCCATTAGTTTTACCATCAATCTGAGCTGATACCCAAAGTATCCAAGCCGAGCCGTCCACACAGAACATCCGACGGAACCCCTGCAGTAATCCCCGCTACAATTTTCTCAGAGTCCGTGAAAAGGTCACTTGATCGAGGAGTAAAACGCAAGGCCTGTCGACACTCGTTGAAGAAAGCTTCCTGATGCAGGAGATTACGACGGCGCTCACTCTCGAGATAGAAAGTCGTGTCCCGATAAAAATCCGGTACCACAAGACATAATTACCGGAAAATCTCAAGAAAGCAATCGATGATCAGGAATGGAAGGAGGAAGTGAGGAGGGTGACAAAGGCTGCGTCCTCTTCTTCCCCTCCCCAGCAGAATGACCCATGCAGGGATGAGCGGAAACAGCCACTAAGCATCATCAAAGGCAAAAGGAGTAACGGCAACTTCCTCGGAAGCAGCAGCATCAACCACAGAAGCAAGAGCGGTAGCAGCTAGAGATGGAACTGGAGCTACCTCAACTAGTGATGGAAGAACTGTCTCCATCTATATCCTCCAATTTGAAACAAGGGAGAGAGGAAAAGAGTACGAGGACAGAACAGCGGAGAAAAAAGCCTGACCAAAGCAAGACAGAGAAGGCCATGGAGAACGCCAAGACCCAATCTGTTTCCGCTTCACCAACTGGATCAAGGTAAGGCAAGAGCCTCTCTTCTCCCGCTAGGATTCCGCCATCACCCTCCCCAAACCCATCTCAGAAGAAAAGGTTTTGTCAAAGGAGGAGGCAGTCTGTAAAATAGACAGTCTCTCAAGAGAGACTTTTCTTTTCAAAGAAAGGGTTTCCTGTGACTTTTTAAAAATTACTACAGTTGACGGTAAGTCAACATAGGGCACCAGGAACTTCCCGAAATCTCCTACGGTTATTGCTTTAATCAAAATAAAGACGGTAGACTGAAGATCTAGTACCATATATCTTTAACAAAAGACTCATTTCCCGAGCCCAGGATGGCAAAAGTAACGTCAAATGAGCTCACAAAATTATTTAAGAAATTAGAGGGCGTCTGTTTTGTACCACCCCTCTTTATATTGGACGGTAAAACTTACTTTCCCCTACGGACATCTGCGGAATTGTTAAAGAAGTGCCGGGTTATATTCAACATGGGTTTTGGCAGCATAGGACACTATGTCTGGGTCCTGTCACTCGCAGCTTTCCTTCCAGTGTGTGAATAGACCTAAAAAGGGAGTTATCAAGTTAGTGTGCTTAAATGCGAAGGGCTTAAGAGCTCTGAGTAAGGCTGGCCGACTGTTTATGGTGCGGATGTGGCTGTGATTCTGGAGACACGTTATCTGTGACATCAATGCTCGTGTGTTGTCTAGCGAGTTTGATGTCTATTCTGCACAAGGATCGGCTGGGCAGAGATGTTCCCTTGCTAGTGAAGTGTTTCCTGGGTGCGATGGTAGACCTTGTCCATGTCGATGCGAGGGGTCGGTTGGTCGTGGCCGACATTGCTGTGAAAAGTAGTTTGTTTTGGACCGTTGCGGTCTATGAGTCCAATAATCAAACAGAACGTTGTTCGTATTTCCGTTAGTTAAGGCCGTACCTAGTGAATTCGGCGATCCTAGTTTCAATGGAGGACTAGAATGCCATCCTGGGCCCAAGCCAGACAGGGTAGGTAGCTAGCGAAGGTTTCGTGATCGTAGCTTCGTCGATCTGATCGACAAGTTTCGTCTCGTCGTTAAGTATCGGGTCGATCACCTAGGGTGTGAAATATGGACGTGGACCCTTAATTAGCCGTCTACCCAGGTGGTCAGCTCCCTGGATAGAATGGTAGTAAGAAGAGACTTGCAATATTGTTTCATTTTCTATTGGTTAGCCTATTTGGACTACAAACCCGTGCCTAAAATGACTGATACTGGACGTTTAACGTGTCTTTACTAGACAAATAGGACTTCCGGCTATAGTTGACTAGATTAGTTCAGCGAGAATTACTTCTGGACAGTAGTTAGGAATAAATATGAGAGAATCATTAGGATAACAATAGGTCTTTCACCATCGAATATTGACAGCAACTCATGCAGATAAGGCTAAAAAAGTGAAGAAGAATAGTCTGTTCCGGGCAGTGGTTGGTGATATTCCCTTGAGATATGCTCAGTTAGGCAAGTCGTGGAGTATTCTCCTAGAGACCGAGCTCTATCAAGGTTTGGTAGTTAGAGCTAGATTAACTACAACGTCTAACGAAAATACGCCGAGGCTCCGATTGTTATATTCATCAGGTCAACACATCGTATGGACACAGTCTGTGGCTGATAAACAACATATAAGAGGTGCTTTAGCCACATTTCCAGAACCGTTTTATCAAGGAGCCTGGTATCTGTGAACTATATTCACAGCTATTTAACCCACTTTGTTTGGCTTTCGTCGACTAAAGGTGAAGTCCGCATGGCATTGAAGATAGTTTTCAGTGACAAGTCACATGAACTTGATGGTTTTCCCTACGAATTGTACATAAGGCTATAGCACATGTTTGTACCGATTTTTATAGTCGTATTGACAATTGGATCCGTCTCTGATACAGAAGTGTGATTACGCTTTTGAGTAAGGGAAAACATGGTGGAAGGGAACTAGCTGATTAGAGGTCTTTAACTTTGCTAAACACATATTTAAAGATTTGGGCCAACATCCTGGAGTAGCATTTTGCAATTAATTGCCGAAGCAAAATTGTGCTGTGGAGGGCCAAACAATTCAGAGCAGCCTGCATTTGATCCGCACGATCATAGAAGAACAACGAAGAAGTCGCACTGATCAATTTAGACCAGAGTCGACCATCAGAAAATGGTGTCTGTCCTGCAGGCCGCTGGATTCTAAATCGCTTTCTGTAAGTAAATTAGCCTACTGTATTGCTCACTCAGTGTACATGTGAACGGGAAATGGTTAGGAGCTGTTTCGTCAGGTTGTTCGCTGTTGCCCTTACTTTATGCTTTAACGATGGAGCCTTTATTGTGCTAGCTAAAGGACAGAGCGAACAAACTGGCCCTATGCGGTGTTGGTCTTCTTGGATGGGTATCCGCATTCATAATGACGTATCCATTTTCGTATCGGGCGGCAGTGAGGTGGTACAGAAGGCACTTGAATTGTATGGAAATGTTACGATGATCAAAAATAACCGCAAGAATATCTTCCGTCTTGTGGTTGGGTTCTTGTAAATGTGTGTCTTTTCCGGGTCACTTCAGTTGGACTGACATTCCCACATTTTTGAAGTGCGGTTTGAACAGGATTTCCAGCTAAGAAAAAATGGGACGAAGGTACAGGCAAATATAGGAGTGGCGGTTCCAAAGATGGTTGTTTTTAAGTAATTGAGTTAAAATAAGCTTTGTTGTCGTGGAGCTATTTTTGCAGTGGAGGCTAGTATTTGTGCTAAAATCGGTCCTAATAGGTTCGATGTACAAAACGTTAGGAACTTGATATAATATGTATTACGCAGTGTAATCTTGCCAGATCGCTGACTACTTTCGTATTCGACTAACTCTCGACTAGTATCGTCCAACATCGACTGACCCTCGTTCCTCTTACTTCTCCTACTTAAATTAGGTGGGAGAGTCTATTCACTATAGAATAGATGTGTTTCACCATAACATTTGTATAAATTTTTGTTTTCATCCTTCACCAGTTCGTCTGTAATTCTCTCCAAAGAAGATGCTCGTGCACTTGCTCTTTTTTATCATTATCTTTTTTAAATCTAATGGTCCGTAGAGGGTTCCGTGTCCATCGTCATGAAGGGCTGGAAATACCCCACTTGGTGAGCCACAGACACACCTCGAGGCTGCTTTTCCTACGAGGTGCGTTGTCAGAGGAACAAATGTGGACGAGGAGTTTTAGAGACGTCTTTTCTGGCCTTGCTATCAGATTTTCCATCCTGGGCTGAGTGCTGTCGTAAGGCTCGGTATCAGGAAGCTTTCCTCAACGAGTCGACAGGTCTTTCGTCTTACTCATCAGCCCAGTGACCTTTTCATGGCCTAGAAGGACATTGTATCGGGTATTAAAGAAATGGGTCGTCTCGAACTCGCTCTATGGACGGCTCACTTTGTCGGTGGGAAAGTTGTACTCTTTCTGATCTTGAGCGTCAGCGGCAGAATACCTCAGCAACTTTTTTCGATTACTAGCGATTAATTTGGAACATGCTGCCTCTCAAGGACATACGTTTCGAAGCGGGTTTGGAAGAAATGCCTGACTGTCACTGATGTGATCGTGTCTCAGAGAAAACGACTGAGCAGGCCTTTTTAAATTGTCCGCTGCCGCACCCGTTCTGGGAGCATGTGCGATAATGTGTCACCTCTGTTATCCGAAGTGAAACGGTTTTTTGTTCTCACGCTGCAGGTGTGGCAAAAATGCTGGTATATAGAATAAATAATAGAGAGAATCTTACGAGATAAACGCTATTCCCATCAGGATCTGATTGGATTTTTGGGGCATCAACTCAGGTTAAAGATCAGAACTAATAGAAAGCGTTTACTTTCAGTAGATTTCAGAAAAAGGTGGGTGAAAATTTCGATCCTGATTCGCATGAATCAGTATAATCTTGATTTCGTTCTTTAGTCACAATGTGGTGAATTCCTATCGGTTCCCATCCTTGGTTTCTTTTTGATCACCTAGTTAATGTGTGTGACTGTGGTTCCTGATATTTTCTTCTGTTATGGTTTTTGTCAAGATTTTCAATCTCCACAGATTTTTATCATCGATTTTTATCAAGACTGAACTAGCCTTATATATTTCCCCATTCCAATTTTATTTGCTCCTTCCTCACCACTCGTATGCGAGCTTCTTGATGATTTTAATTGTTTTATATATTTTTATAAAATTGTGAAGAAAAATACTTTTGTATATATGGAAACATTTTTAAATATCATTGAAGTTTTTGTAGGATCCTTATGAATATTGTGGTATATGTTGAACTGGATGGAAAAGTATGGGTTGATGTGGCGATTGAAGAAATTGTTAGTGTAGATGGGTCGTGAGTAGGTTTAGCTAGGTGTAGGATAGACAGTGTCGACCAGCTTTCTTCTACTTTCTATTCGGCCTTGTTCCAGAAAATAACATTGTATTTTTTTAAATAGACGTTTGATATTTGACGGTATTTGTAGTTAGTCGAAAGGAAGAACGCAGAAGTAAGGCGGAGCGCAAAGCTACAGAAGACGACATAGACATGGACAGGTAGACAATAAGAAATGTATGTTCTCTTTGAGAATGAAGTTAAGAGAAACCGAGCTGAGTTAATGTTTTACACTTCTGCTATGGAAAGAGAATACGATATATTTCTTCAGTATATTTTAATTATTTTAAACTGCGAAACTGAAAACGTCAAGCAATTTATCACAAAGTTAATATTTTTCTCTATAACAATGAATATGTATATTTTTTATGATTTTTTTTTTACTTATTTTTTGCTAAAGTATATTGAATTTTACTCTCTCTAAATAGACAAAATATAACTTTTCCCACATTGAAATTAATAAAAACGCCATTTCTTGGTTAATATCATAATTAAATTCAGTAAATTTAATGTTTCACATCCGTTTTGAACTACTTTATGACTATTTTATTACGATTAAAGGCGATTAACATTTAATTTAGATTACTTTAAAGCGACATTAATCTGTGTTAGGTTCAACTATTTAATCTTCTGTATTCTAAAATTCGCATGTCGAAATCAGAAAATGTTTAGGATTTTCTTAAATCCACTGTGTATCACCAACATGCAAGTGTTTTTCTGAAATGAGGAAAGAAAAAAACGTGCGTTCTATTTAACCACGACTGAGTAAAAAAGGATATAGACAATAAATAAAGAGGGGCACAACTTAGTGATACCAGGATGCACTCAATATCAGTAATTCCAATATTAATGTTTATAACATCTCCTTCCCCAGAATTATTAATGTCCTCTTTCTTTTTTATATTTTTTTTATTTCATTATTTTTCGATAGGTAGGCCAGCCCTGTCTTCACAGGCTGACATGCATAGATCTTGTTGCACTCGTTTATGCTTGTTTCCTGGGAGTGATGAGTTGTTCTGGCAAGATAATATAACTTTCATTGTCCACTGTTGACATAAAACTGGTTCCAGGAAAACCTGCCGGGTTTCTATATGTAATCCTTTTTCTAGAAGCCTGGTATTAATTTTAAGTTATTTTATGGATGGGGACAGATTTTTCTAAAAATTGGAGAATACAGTTATTTCTGTCGGTAAAAGTAACTGAAGTGATAAAAAGTGGAAAATACAGATTCAAAGATACAGGTCCTGAGCATGGCGGTAAACTGCATCCGGCAGCAAGGCATCTGATTGGGAGGTTGTGAGGAGCATAGAACCACTTCTTAATTGCTGTTGTTCTCAGGTCCACCCTGAGCCGTAGTCGTAGCACCTGTTATGGTCCCAGCTATGGACAAATAGTTAACCCCCAAATGGGGGTCAAAACACTATGAAAGTATATAAATACACTTTAACAGAAATATATACATAAAAATAGACTTTTATAGAAAAATATACATTTTTGAAAGAAAAATATTACCAACAATATATTTCTGAAGAAAAAGTTATTCCCATAACACATTTTTAAGGAAAAAATATATTCTCAGCAAAACATTTTTAAATGCAAAACTAGAAGACATTTTCAGTTTTCTAAAATAAAAAAAATAAAAACAAAAAAATTTAATTAAAATCTAACTAAATCAACCTTCTCACTATAACCGAACATTAAATAAATACATTAAAACTCTACCTTTTTGGCATTAAATAACCCACAGAGGTTGATATACCATTAAACAAAATTCAAACTCAAAGATACAATGAGCGCAAAATTGCTTTTATCGAATTTATCAAAGCTAGTTAGTCAAAATATTGTCATTGAGTTTTGACGATTTGTGACCCTAGGTCAAAATCTGGCCTTGAGGATTTACTTACCATCATGACAGATGACAGAAAAAGGCAGATAATAATAGAAAGTTTTCTCTCCTTCCATTCGAAGTCGAAACCTTTAAATAATATTACTTACATTTCGAGATGCTAAGACGTATATAGGGAGTGGGATATACAAATCCCGTACCTAATTCTAGCACCTCAGGTTTGTGGTGCTGGGGTGGAAAACGAAATTCAGAGAGACGGGGACTAGAGATAAATTGATGCGGTCAAGCTGAAATAGCTTCCCACCAGAGATATTGCAAGAGACTGTCCGTTCAAATTCGGAGAGCTGAAAATTGAACAAATCATTGTCCCGTGGAGAATATTAGCGTGTAACTGAAATACCAGCCAACTGAAGTTTTTGCGTCACTTAGCTTTGACTTGCTTATGATTTTGCATCTATTCGATATATATAAATGCTGCTGGCCTGTTAAGGCCAGGAAGAAAGACACGAAAAAAAGAAGGTGGGTTGTACCAGTGCATTGGAACAACAGAACTTATATACAAAATAGGAGTGTTATTAGTCAGCAGATAAAAGTGTCCATCCGAACTGTCAAGTTACATTGCGTCTCGACTGCTTCCCTTAGAAAGCATCACAGATTAGTATTTATGAAGGTGGAAGGGTTCATTCCAATGTAGATAGGGCACCATAACACCCCCTCCTAAAATCTTAACTCCGTAGTTGTAAAAGAAAAGTTTCACAAAAATTAATCCAGAAAAATATTTTTATAGACAGTTTATCAAATTTTGCGTGGCTTTCTTCCGTTTGACTTGTTTAATTTATTACAACTGGCTAGGTATTTAAAACTTGGCTGATTTGCTTTACCAAGTTCACAGTAGAACAACATTGAAAACTTTCATTTGTTTGTGGTCTCAATACATTTTACGTTTAGGATTGGCAACTATTAAATCAGTTGTTTTCCTTTTTCTATCTGAGCGGCGCATTTCGGATGTCGCTAGAGGAGTCGGAATATTGAAAGTGTGGTATATGACATCCATAACTGTTTCCTCAGGAAGCTCGCTATCAGCCTCATCGTTTAGGTGTTTTCTAAGTTGGTTACGATGTCTTTTATGCGTAGATTGCCAACCCTATATCATATATACCATTTTCCCAACTCTTTTTATCTGATGCCCATCTCCCAAAAAGATTTGTTGTCTTGTAGGTACGATGCTTGTTCTTCCTGGCTTCGTCTGTTTTGGGAGTAATTTATCGTAAACGGACATCACTTTTGCTGGAGATTGTGAAGCTGGTGTTTTGTTATTAGGTGTAATTCTGTATACTTGAAAAAACTGTTGAAGGGATTTTTCAGTTTGTGTAGCCCTAGATTTTTTTTCAAAACTCTCTTCAATGTATCCACAAATCTCTCAGCCTGTCCGTTAATCCTGGGATGATACGGAGCGAAAGTGATGCATTGAATCTGATGTTGCACAGAAGCCTCTAAATTCTCCAGACGTAGACTGACTTCCATTATCGAACACTAAGGTGTCTAATACTCCGAATCTGGCGAACAGCTCATGTAGAAATTTTATAGCAATTTCTGTAGCATCTGTGTACCTCGAGCCACTTCGAGAAAATGTCGACTACAATGTGGTAGTAATATCCTTCCAGAGCACCCGCAAAATCAATGTCAATTCTAGACCAAGGTAGGTCCGTTTTGGGCCAGGGATTGAATGTAACAGTAGGTACCTTCGCTGCCAAGGCACAGCCTTTACATGATTTGACAGCGTTTTCTATATCTTTGCCGATATTTTCCAACAGACATATCTTGGAAAAAATTTTGTGGACATGATCTTTATGTTCGACTACGCAATGGCTTTTCATCAGAATTTCATCTAAATAAGTGTTGTATCGTAGAGGAATGACAATACACAGATAAAAGTAAGTAATACGTTTATTCTCGGTAGATACAGTAGTACACATCCGTGTAGGGTGGCAACAACTAGTAAGCTGAGTAGACAACGGTCGTTCTAGCCATCAGTTGCTAACTTCACTGTCGCTACTCGATATTAATACTTTATATATTGTGAATCGTATGTCACGTGTTCGAGCTACGTCATCACAATAAGCGACTGCAAAGTTTTGGCCGCTCAGCATAGTATCCATGATTTGTTGGAATATTGCTGGCGCTACCGTGACCCTAAACGGTAAACGTTCGAATTTATATAATCCGCGAAGCGTATTTATACACAATAACTTCGAACTCACCTTTTCAGCAGAAATTTGCAAATAAGCGTCGCTGAGGTCAATTTTCGACAAAAATTTCCCCCATTTAGCTTTGCGAAAATGTCCTTGAGACAAGGAAGAGGGCTTTGATAGTCCTTCAGATCAGCATTCAATCCTGTCGAAAAATCATCGCAAACGCGTATATCTTTCGATTTCTTTTTTACATAGACCTCCGGTGCGGCTAATTCGCTGTACTCTACCTTTGATAGAACTCCAGTTTTACTAATCTGTCAAGTTCCTCGTTAATTTGTTCCAACGTGGCAAAAAGCATATTTTTAAACTCTGGCTGGACGTTGTCTTTTAGTGCAACTTTTGCCATCACCTTGGCACACATGCCTAACCCATCAGAAAAACTTCCTGGATAGGCTTTCTTCAGTTCTTTTTTCAGTTTTTCAGCTTCGGCACTCCAGTTTTCAATTTTTTGGCAATATGAATTTACAGATAAGTCCCAAAGCTGAAATTGTGTCATCCAATTAGTGCCAAACAGGTTGTTAGTATTTTTCGGGACGAAAAATTTTAATTTAAGTGTCTTCCCGTTGAAGGTTGTATTAACAATCAATTCTCCCTCGAATTTAATTTTTCCCCTGTGACAGATCTTGCAATCTTGCTAAATTTTATCATGGTTAGCTTTCCCTATCTTTTGTTTAATATTTTTACGTGCACGAATTTCATGGTATTAGCACTGTTTAGTTCATCCGACCTTGTATTTATTATGCAGCTATTGTTTTTATTTTTAGATCGGCAATGCAAGCTTTTGTGTCCGATTTTGTACCAGTGTAAAGCTCCACATCCGTAACATGGGTTAGGAGGCAAATTATTTTGCTTAGTTTCATTAGTTTTAAAATAATTTGTTTCCGTTTGCAGTGCACTTTTTGACGTTAGCAATAACCGATTCTTTGATATTTTAGAATCCTGCTTTACACTGACGTACTTCTGACAATCTTCAGCGATCTGCTGAAGAGTTATATATCGGTTCATTCTGCAATTTGTTTACTAATCTTCGCTTAATTTCTGCATCTTTTGTTGAAACTAGTCCTTGCACGAATATCAAACATTTGAAGTTATTCGCACTTAGCTCCGCTAGTCTAAAATCATCGCAGTGCTTATTTTCTAGTGACGCAAAAGTGGTGTAATCTTCCATTTCTTTCCTGGTTAGATTAAGACATTTCCATCTCTTATCTAAAAGAGATGTCATTGGAATGAAAAACTCCATGAGTAATTGCACTGTTTTGGTGGTCTTCTGCAGTATTTAGTATGCTCAGTTGTGCCAAGTTTCCGCAAAAGAAAACGTACATTTTTCGAGTCACTTCAATTTTCAGGGGTTGTGTTATATATATATATATATATAATCAAATGTTTTACTTGCTAGATTTAAACTCCAGTTAGTTTGTATGGGACATGTTCCTGACACCCACAAAAAAAAAAAACCATTTATAAACTGCCTTAGGACATGCTGAGCAGATAGATGCGGCCACTACAATACTGCGTAGATTCTTTGCTAAGCAGACAAGATCTCAACTCTGCGTATGCGGCCTCAATTGGGAATTTTGCACGAGCGTACACGCTTGGTAATTCCCCACGTAAAATCTCGGCCTTTTTCCCACATCCCATCTATGTGGGGAGGCTCAGGATAATAATGAAACATTTGACACACATGCGCTAACCACGGAGGCTACTAGAAAGCATAACTGACGGTCCGTCCAATCATTAGGCTGTGAAAACGACTTCCTGTAAGCACAGAAACAGAACAGACACTACCAACGCAACAAGTTTAACAGATAGCCAAGAACTAGTCAGCCGTATTAGGTAAACTCTCTTTCACACTCTCATTTTTCCTCTCGTATAATTATATTCGAATGCTACAAGATACAATTTACCAGAGACATATTCATATTTTGTAAATGAAAATAAATCTTTGGTCATTTCTCCAAACCAGTGTCTAAATTGTGTCCAACCAACTTCCACTACGGATCAACTGGTGACACATCACAGACAAATCGTCTGGTTTGCTGTTTCTAGTCTTCACCGGAGGCAATATAAGCGTTTTACCAGCAACACAAAAACGAATACACCGCAAATCCTTAGTAGCGGCGAACAATTACGTAATAAACACTTACGGAGAAAAATGTATCACTCTGGATATTTAACATTCACTACCATGGGGATTTATAAATGCTGACGTCAAACAGCCGATTTTAGGCGCAGATTGTTTGTGTCATTTTGATCTCATCGTCTACCTGAAAGGCAACATTTAGTGAACAGCTTAAAGTCCCCTTTCACGAAGAGTTTCCCAACGAATACTTCTACCACGGAAATCAGAGCAACACTATATGATAGTCAGTTAAGTGCCATACGTGATACACGCTTTGGGCGATCATGTCTCGAAACGTTGCCATTGCTTTCTGTGGTAGACTGGTTGCCAGCCAAGGCTATAGAACCCAATCTATCCTATTATTTAATCCATACCTGAAGAGAAGAGGCGGATTAATACCTTTCCCAAGGGTATTTTTGCGTAAGTGAATGCAAGGAATTAAACTGAAATTCGAACTCGGCACCCCGATTAGTCGTTCCGAGTCGATATCCACTGCATCACATAACAACACATATAAAGGATTGATAAAGGAATTCGGAGACATATCTAACCTAGTAACGCACAATGTAAATGCAAAACATAATTCGGTACAACGGATTATCACCACTAAACAACCAGTACATAACCATTACGGTTAAACTTAAAATCGCCAAAGCAGAATTTTAACGGATGCTAGATTTAAATATAGTCTGTCAGTCCAGTTGTCTTTGAGCATCGCCGTTAAACATGGTGTCAAAAAAAAGTAGTTCAGACTGGAGACCCTGTGGAGATTACGAACTCTAAATGAAATAGCAAAACTGGATTAATATCCCGTTCCACATTTACATAGCTTTACTTCAGCATTATTACAAAAAAAAATTTGTTCTCTAAAATAGATCTGATCCAATCATACAACCAAAATCCCGTTGCTGAAAAAGACATCGAAAAGACAGCCATAATAACATCATTTGAACTTTTCGAATTTTTAAAAATGAATTTTGGTTTCAAAAACGCAGCAAAAACATTTCAGCGTTTCTTAGACGAAGTTTTTCGCGGACTAGATTTTGTGTATACATACATAGACAATGTATTATAGCTAGTATCGGCAAAACAGAAGACGAGTTTCACATCTGACAAGTTTTGCAACGTTTGAAATATTACGGATTAAAAATCAATGTCTTTCTTCTAAGATGTGTTTGTAATGTTTTACAGTAGTGTATATTGCTAGTAGTTCTCTGCCAAAAGTGCTGTATCTTTGTTGGGCGGGAGACAATTACAAAACCACAAGCTCTCACCACAGATCGACCCAAGGAACATGTTACAGATCATATCAACATACACAAGATCGAGCTGACGCATTCATTAACCCAATAGATTCAAGTCATATGAGTCATATATACGATAACCAACATTTCGCGTTTCAAACCTTAAGATGCTTTAGTTGTTGATAGATATAACTTTAATGCATTTCAAAACATTATATCACCTCCAAGCAGCAAGCTATCTACAAATTGCACCCATTTCAAACATAATTCACTTAATTTAAAATGACTTTAAAGGCACTAATTAACTATCTCTAATTTTTGACACTTCTTCTTCTTCTTCTTCTTCTTCTATGTGCCTTGTTCTTTCAGGACGTAGGTGATGATGGCTTTCCACGTCTCCCTATCCCTTATGGCTCTTAGCACACTTTCTCTTTCTCCTGTTACACCACGAAACTCCCGTTCTGTCATCCACTTGCTCAGGCTCTTCAAATATGTTATCCGCTGTTTTCCCCTGTCTCTTTTTCCCTCTATCTGGCCTGTTAGTATCAGGTTCTCCAAGCCCGCCTTCCTTATTGCATGTCCCTGGAACTTTAGCTGTCTCTTCCTGATGCTCAGTTAAATTTCTTTTTAGTTTCCATCCTTTCCAAAACCTTAACATTGCTCACATGCTCGATCCATGATAACCGCAGCATCCTTCTGTAGAAACAAATTTCAATTGCTTACAGTTTTTCCTTCATCTTTGTTGAGATTGTCCAGCATTCACTGTCATATTGAAGAACTGACATCACATAGCAATCCAGTACTCTTTTCTTTGTTTCTAGCAAAAATTTACTGTCTCGTAATACTCTACACAGCTTCTGGATTGCGTCTTTTGCCATACCAATTCGTCTTCGGATCTTTGTGTCGCACTTTCCGTCTTCTGTTAGAACACTCTCCGGGTGTTTAAATGTTTGTTCCTGCTTGATTTTAGTATCCTCCACCTGTATTTTTGCTGATGACTATGCATTCGGTTTTCTTGCATTTTATTTGTAGTCCTTTTTTTCACTCTCTTCAGCTACCTACTGTAGGAAGTCTTGTAGTTTCTTTTCCGTGTCTTCTATTAGTACTGCATCATCTGCGTGTCTTATGTTGTTCAAATTGCGTCCTCCGATGACAAATCCTGGCATAACATCCAGGGTCCTCAGAATAGTCTCGCTGTACAAGTTGAATAGATTCGGTGAAAAGACACATCCTTGTCTTACGTCCCTTTCTATCTTTGTATATCTACTGACTTCGTTACCTTCGTTGCTGCCAGTAGAGATTCTTGATTACTCTTATGTCTTTCCCAAATATATCGAGGTTGCTGAGCATCTCCATTCATTCTTTGTGGCGTATTTTGTCGAACTCCTTTGCATAATCAATAAAACATACGTACAAATCCTTCTTCATTTGTATTGCCCTTTCAGAGAACATCTTAATCATAAATATGGCGTTCCTTGTTTCCCTGTCTTTGACGAACCCGGATTGTTCTTGTCCTATCACTGATCTAATTCTGCTTCTCGCTCTATTCATCAGGATTCGGAAAATCAGCTTTGAAATGTGGCTCATTAAACTGATTATTCGGTGGAGTTCGCACTCGTTTGCACCTGGCTTCTCAGGTAGTGCTGTGAAAATCGACTTGCTAAGGTCGCCTGGTATTACACAACTATTATAAATTTAATTTATAATTTTTGTAATTTTCTCTATGCTAAATTCTTCCAGGGCTATCAGCATCTCTATTACAATACCGTCTGGTTCAGCTGCTTTATTTTTACTCAGTTTGGCCTTTGCAGCTTCTACTTCGAAATTTAATATTCCTGTCCGTTTTCATATTTGTGTCTTATCGGTTCCTCTTTTTTGTCGTGGAAAATATATTTTATATATTCTTCCCGTTGCTTTCTCCAATATGACCATTCCATCCTTCCATTTTATACATCCTGTTGGGGAGCAGGGCTTTTTTTTGTCCAGTCAGTTCTCTAATTTCTGCTTTATTATTCTTGCTCAGTCTCTCTACTTTTGCACATTTGTCGTTGAGCCATTCCTCTTTAGCTTGTCTGCATTTGCTCCATCTTTCCTTGTGTAGATTCCTGTGTTCCATTCCATGTCTTGACAACATTTTCTGTCTCCTTTTCATCATGTCGAGAATCTCTTCAATCATCTCCTCATTTTTTTTCTGCGTCTGATTTCTTTTGGGGCAATGTTGTTTGCTGATGTCACTATCACTTCCTTCAGCAAGTCCCATTTCGAGTTTCCTTTTCCAATTTATTCTTCGTATTTGTTTTTCACGCTCTTAGTGTATTCTTTCTGCGTGTTGAGGTAATTCACGAAAGTGTTGTACTGCTGTCTTGGTGCTGCACTAGGCTTCTTCATTCTCTGGAGTTTCACCCTTAGTTTGCAGATGACTGGGACGTGGTCGCTTCCACAGTCGGTGCCTGGATAGGTTTTGCATTGAACAACTGCATTTCTGAATCTCCTGTTTATGCTTATGTAGTCTATTTGTTTTTGTTTTTTGTTTTTTGTGTAGCCTCCATGTTCATAGACGTCGTGGATGTTCTTGAAACCAGGTGTTCTTGAAACCTGGTCATTTGCTGTGCACGACTGGACCTATTTTTCTCTTCTTTCGTTGCGGATTCCTAATCCAAAGTTGCCAGTCGTCTCTCCTTCCCTCTCTTTACCTTTCTTGGCATTCAAGTCTCCCATTATGATTCTAATTTCTTGGCTTTTGCACTGAGCCTTGGCATTGTCCAGTATGGAGTAGAATGATTCTATTTCTTCCTCGGTGCTTAGCGTTGTTAGTACATAAACTACTATAATAGATATGTTGAAGGTTCTTCCTCTCAGCTTAACCAAGAGAACTCTCTCGGAAAGCTGCAGTATCCCAGAACGCATTTCTTCATTTCTTTATCCAGTATTAAGCCGATTCCTTTTTCGTTGTTTTTGCCTCCTGGGTATATTATCCTGCTGAAGTCACCATTGTTAGGCCATCTGGTTTCGCATATTCCCAGAATATTGATGTTCAGTCTGTTCATCTCCTGGTTGATATTCTCGAGTAGACCACAGTTGTTGGACGTTCTGACGTTCCATGTCACCAAGGTAATTCATTCTTTGTTGCGCACAGTCGCAGGGTAACGGTCCAGAGACATCTGTTGCTCATGTCATTCTTTCCCGGGCGAGGAACAAATTTGGGAAAAAAGTGTCTCCTTTACGCCGTTAGTGCTAACAGTCGCCAGATGACAGTCAGGTGAGACCTGTTGCCCATGTTGATCCTTACCGGGCGAGGAGTTACTTCCTTTGGAATTAACCACCCTTCACGCCGTTGGGGTTCATATATTTATTTTGAAGAGCGAGATAAATATAAATATAGATATGCGCGAGATAAATATAAATGTGCATCTGTTTGTGCATGTTTATCGTGTTTATCGTGTTTATCATGTTTATCATGTTTATCGTGTGCATGTTTATCGTGCCTGCCATACAAAATGTCCAAGTACTTAACTTAGTAATTATCAGTTCCCACTAATACAAGTTAAATTAAATACTCTAAACAATGGACTCTTTTTACTTGTCTTTTTTATATTTGTGAACACATGTCTCGGTACGGTGAATATAAATAATGTCTAAACGCTTGAAACCTAAAGTTTTTTTTATCATAATCTATTCAAAATATTACATGCAGTGATTGTTCCATTTTCTGTCTTCCTAAATCCTGGTCTCTTGAACGAGTTGGTCAATACTCAGCATCAATTTTAATTATTTCCCCCAAACCTGTCCACTTTTGATTTTTTTTTTTTTTTTTGCTTTGTTGAAGGGTCAATGGTTAGTATGTGTGGACATCATGTATATTATCCGCCGTTTTAGCTCTGATCTTGTTCAGATCTGATTTTCCGGTCAGTAGTGTGAGAATTTTGACCGTGTATGTTGGTAGCTTATCTACCCACAATCACCGTAGTGGGTTTTCATCAATGAAGTTGCTACCTAAGAGGTTCTTCAAATTTCGCCGTAGCTGTGATGGTGGCCTGTCGCCGATCTCAATATTCCTAAAAAGTCCCTGTATTTGGGTCTGATCTGATTTTTTGTCTCTTTTCGGGATGGCTGTTTTTAGAATGCCGTACAAGTTTGTAGTCGGGATGTCTCCATGATACCATTAACTTCTGCAGCTATATCCCCTGGTAGGGCTTCCACTATACATACAAAGTTCATTTGCTGTGAAGTTATCTTTCGGGTCAGCAATTCAGATCAGCTTGTTCGACGGTTTATTCTATTAAAAGTTGTGCGTCGTGTTGTTCCGTAGATATGTCTGTAACTGACAATGAGACGTCTTTCATTTTTACACTCGTGTTCGTTTGCGTGGTCACCAGTTGATCTATGATGGAAGTTGGTTGGACACAATTTAGACACTGGTTTGGAAAAATAATCAAATAGTTATTTTCATTTAAAAAATATGAATATCTCTGGTAAATCGTATAGTGTAACTGTATGCGAAAGAAAAATGCAAGTGTGAAAGTGAGTTTATTAATACGGCTGCCTGCTTGTTGGCTATCTGTTTGGACTTGTCGCGTTAATAGTGGTGTTTGTTCTCTTTCTGTGCTTACAGTGGGTAGTTTTCACAGTTGGATGGACAGCCAGTCCAGCCGTGTTCTCTCGTAGCCCTTGTGGTTAGCGCGTGTGTCAAGTGTCTCTCTCTCTCTCTCTATGTACGAATTCTTTTATACCTTATATAATGGAAACGCACGGACGAAGTTGTAGACACTTATAACCAGCAAGAGTCTTGTCGATTATGCATAGCACTGTGTTATGTTTGTTTAATTCAAAAATTATTTAGACTAGAGTGAGGCTTGTGCGTGAGTTAGCTAAACGAAAATTGGTGAGTACTTAGAGATAAATGTTTTCTATTAATTGTATAAATTTGGCTTTAATTTGTTATCTCTATGTACAAATTGTGTTTTAGTGTATTTTTGTGGTGAAATATGTTTTCTGCTGCAAAAGTAGTAGTGCAATCAAAATTATATAACTCTTCTTGGGAACATGTATAAAAATAAAATTCCTATGTAAAATGGCATCCATATTGGAAGTGTATAACTGAAATCGGTTAAACCATAACAGCCAAAATGGATTGAGGCGCTCTTAGAAATAAAAAGTAACATGGCAGGAGATTGTGATGAAAAGAAACCAGTCATCGAAACGAGACAAGGCCTGATAGTCGTAAACAAAGAAAAGACTCTAAAATATGGATGTGACTGACTAAAATGTTAAAATCTTTCGTGCGACAATGTCCCAATCACTAAAATGCTAATGTCTGCGCGTGAATACTGAGGAGTGTGCTGAAGATGTGAGAAAACTTAATATTTCGGCGGTAGGTATGTGACGACGATTGCAACATCGGAGAATGTGTAAAATTAATTCATCGAACCTGATCTAATTCGGCAGTCCTCCTTATTAACCCTCTAGGGCCATTCGTATCATATTTGATACAGTATGAAAACAAGCCTTGAAAGAAATATTTTCCTGAAAAATTTTTTAAGAGAAATATTTTATAAATTTCAAATGAAAGCAGTACTGACTGCTCAGTCAATGAATACCAAATGTTTCCTTATAGTGAAATACCAAATGTTTCCTTATAGGGAAATACTGTATCAAATACGATACGAATGGCCCTAAAGGGTTAAGATAAATTGAACCAATTCAAAATTATAGTTTAGCTTCTGATTTTTCCACAATGTATGAACTCATATCCTGAATGAGAACACAACTTACCTTTGATTGGCTTGTTTAACTATAATTTTAGTATCTTGGTCGGAACAGTCTCTGAAATTGGCTAGTTGAAATATTCTTCACATCTTCGCGATTCTGAATTAGACATCTATTTTTTTTAAAATGATGATTTCTGTCTCCTTTTTATTATTGACATATTTATTATTTTTCGTTCACCACACACTCACACACACGCACACACACACACACACACACACACACACACACACACACACACACACACACACACTTGACGCATACATACGCACGCAGTTATTGTTTTAATTTGCATTTAAACGTTACAAATTTCAACACATTTATTCTCTCTCACACGCACATCACTTACGCTATATATAATGATGTGATTAGGGCGTCAGAATCCAGCTTCTTGACATAATCTTTTAAATTATTCCTCTGACATTTGAAAACTCCTTACTCTATCGCTTCTCAATATGCATCTCTTACCATAATCTTCAACATTCTTTTTCGTTTAAGTCATTTAGCACTCCAACTTACTGCTAATATTTCAATAGACTATGGTTGGAAAAAACAACAACAAAGAACTCGCTTTACCATAAACATGTTTATCTAAATTGTCACCATTTTACATTTTTAATTTCGCGTATGTGCGTTGTTTACTTTTCATTTTGTCGCCTGTACTGTGTAGTAGGGTCAGTTGGGTATCGTCTGTGAGAAGAAGAGCACGATGACACAATTCACTCTGCTAGAAATTTGGAAATAGCATGTCGTATTGTTTGACATATGCAGCGAAGACTCCAATACGAACATTTCAGAGCGTTTCTGTGAGTTCTATGAGTCTAATGATGATTACGAAAGTACGGCAGCTTTGAAAACTTACTCTGTTCTAATGAGAAAAGAAATCCGAATTTGTTGGTGGGAGCCTTAGACTCAACACGGATGTCTAAATCAAATGCCTGGATCAAGAGGGTGGCTGCTTAAAATCTTATGTTTGTCAAAAGGACTATGCACCATGCCACACAAATAAAAGAATACAGTCATGGCTGGCAGGCAATTTTTGCGACCACATCAGCCCTTACATTTTACCACCTAACTCCCTAGACTGCAACCTCCTTGGTTATTATGAGCTAGAACAAAATTGCTTGTAACAACTGAGATGAACTGAAGGCAAGAATTATGGCAGCATTCACCAACTTACACAAGGAGACCATCCAGAAGAGATACTAGAAATTCCGAACTCGTCTGGAGATCGTGTTTGAAAAAAATAGCGATTTTATTGAATATACTTACTCTTTAGCATTTCAAGATATTATATGTAATTTTGATAAATATATCTCTTAAAATGAGATGTCAGTATTATTTTCATTTTTGCGTCATTTCAACGACAATTTATTTATCGCACCTATTATATACCTGGTTTACATCAAGGAAACGAATTCTCAAACATACATACTTACTCAGCACATTTTGTAAGCACAATAGATACTTCTATATGCGTACACACATACGAACGTGTATGTGTATACACACGCACACACCCACACACATGTATAAATTCCAGTAAAAGAGGTTGAAATGTAGTCAGACGAAAATTACCGATAGCTGACAGTTTTGGCAGGTGTCATAAAAATATTTGGCTCGAAAAATAACAAAAAGTAAAAATGACATTAAAATTAATCGTTTTACCATGTTGTTTTCATTTGGTTTTCGTTATTAGACTATATTTGCTCTAATAACGATTCTTTATCTTTCATTATTTTAGAATCTTTATTCTTTTCAATTGGTTTATTTTTTTATTTCAGTAGCCCGTAATAAAATTACTTCATAAGTATAATTCATATGAATAATATTACATAGCGCTAAAAAACCTTCAAGAATATAATATATACATCTTGGTATATTTAATCTACAGGAAAATTTTTAGTGTACAATGATGATAATTATTGTTCTGACACTTCATATTGAGCTCTCTGTTTGCAATGATTGCTTACCATGGATGCGTTATCTTCGGAAAACTCCTAAGTTTGATAGTATATTTTGCAAAATGAGTTTTCAAATTGTTATGCTGCATAGATAAGTTGATATTTTAAAAGCTTATAACTTATTTAAATAATATTTGCTTGCTATTAGTTAATAAGTAGAAAAATATTTGCCCATTATAGGGTTCAATTGATAAACTGTCGCCATTTTATATTTTAACTTTGCGCGTGCGCGTTGTTTGATTTTGATTTTATCTACTGCGCAGTGTATGTAGGATGAATTAAGAAGCGTATGTGAGCAAAAGAACACTATGACTCAATTCATTCCGCTATAAATTTGGAAACGGTATGTCATACTGCTTTGCATTTGCACCAAAATCTCTAACACGGACATTTTTAAAGATGATTACGAAGATACGGCAGTTATGATCGTTCGGATAAGAAAAGAACTCCCGAATTTGTTGGAAGGGGCCTCAGGCTCAAAACAGACGCATACATCGAGTGCTTTGAGAAGGTAGTGCTGCCCTGGGTTAAAAGAGTGACTGCTGGAAGACACTATGTCTAGCAGCAGGACTCTGCATCACGCCACACAAGCGGTTGAACGAGCGACGTAAAAAAAAACTTCTTGTAATACCAAATGTGAACGAAGGGTAATAGCATAATTCACCAACTTAAACAAGGAAACCACGAAGAAAGGCAGAAGATTTCGAAGTTGTCTGGAGACTGTGGTTGAAGCCAATGGCAAATTTATTGAATAAATTTACTCTTTAGTAATTTATATTTTTGTGTAATTTTGGTAACTATATCTGTGAAAACTAGATGTCAGTGGTATTTTTATTTTTCCGTAGTTTAGACGATCCATCCTGTAGATACATGTGTGCTTGAAATAGAGAAATGTATATTATTAAAAGTATACAGCTTAGTTATATACTTTTAACTACTTAACTAACAAAATTGTTTTAAAAATTATGACTTTTTATATCATTTTACCGGATTTAAGCTTTGGAAATAACATGATTGTATAAAAAAGAACTGCATTCTATTTTAAATTCTAACGTAATAAAGCAGCAATAAATAAAATAGATACAAATAATACGAAACAAAGTCAATGAAAATTGTACTTTATTTGAATGAGAAGCTTTTAAAGAAGAGATAGTTGATAATGTTACATATACGTAAGTATAGGTGTGTATCTATCTATGCCACATATACGTGTGAATTAGTTATTACTAAAGATATGCCAGTAACTTTTCTCTATTTTTCTCTTACGATTTTGTCAGCAAAATAGCACGTAAAGTTCGTAAAAAGAAAGAAAAAAAATACTATCTAAAGAAGTGTTTCTCCCTTGACGAGGCACAGTCTCCTTACAGTCTGCGTCTTTTTAATACAAGATGAAATACAAAGGAATGACCTCAGACACACGAGTATGTCTGCAATGGAATGTTGCGTTCCGCAAGTAATTCAGTGACTTGGCGCTTGTAATGAACACCATGCCTTCCTCTGTTAAATACTCAAATGCGAATAGCCGAGTTACACCAAGTGAACATCAATTCATTCGAGAGTGGCAAAAATTCAAGCAAGGAGAATCTTTAATTCGGGAACCAGAGAAGATTAATTATGTACATTTAAAGTTTTTTTTTTTAATTTTAGCTTAACTAGAAAATTTATTTAACTTAAGTTTTATTGTAATTCATGCAATCAACAACATTTTTGTTAAAATTTTGTGAGATAAGATTTAGGTGAACGTTTTGAGCAAAATGTAATAATCTCACTTGTCTTGAATAGTAATGACGTATCTACAGTTTGAACTGACAAAATAAGTTTTTTTTTTATTGGATGTGTAAGGGTTATTTAGGTGAAATCTTCAGTCTTCAAATTTTACCTCTCAAATTAAAGTTGAACTTGAAAGTAAAAAATTACTACTTCAAATGAAAAAGGTTGAATTTCTAAAACCAATCGAGTAACGTTAGAGGACCTGAAAGCTGCTATGAAACGTCTGAAAGCCGAAACATTTGAAAGAATTATGATTTAATCGCCAGCAAGAATTACGCAAAGTACAGATTAGGCCATATCGAAGAAGCAGTCGATGAAGCGATATCCACAATTATACTAACAATAATATACAGAAATATTTTACTACAACGTTGAGACAATAAAATCTCTCAATGGAGGCGTATGTGTGAACTAGTTAATTTTTAATTATTCGTCTGTGTTTGTTCGTTGTCTCTAAACTAATAGTGTATCTTTACGCATTTACGGTTTTTGATCTAAGAATAAAATGTGTAGATATATAGAGATTGAGTGACTTCAAATGGATACTCTCAAACCAAGTTCAACCGAATACACCGAGGAAAACAAACAATTTTGTATATTCTGTCAAATGAAATAGAGAAAATATTATAATCGTAGTAACTGAACAAGACACAAAACAACAAACAAAACCTTCTACAAATGTGACACTATCGTCCACAGGGATACTTTCCCTTCTCCCACGGGGATACTTTCCTTTGGTTGGTTTAAAACAACGGAGAGAGAAATCGAGACTGGCAATGTTATTAATGTTTTATTGCGCCACGCAATGTGAGCTTAGGAAAAAAACATAATAATTTTAGTACCATCAAGCCGGGAGCATAAAATCTAATTCTTTTGGGAAAATATACATTTCTCTTCTTTCATGTTTGTATAAATTTCGCTTCTTTCAGGTTTATATAAATTTCTCTTCTTTTGGAGTTGAAATGTCGATTTTGCTAAGCTGAAAACGCGTAGACAAAACCAAGTGTCAGAGTGATTTGATAAGGTCACACGAAGTCCAAGGTCCGTTGGTGGACACAGGAGTCCGTGAGAACCCGAACGGAATCGAGGTCCGATGTGAGTTGGCAAAATCTCATTCGTCGAGCTAAAACCTTCCGCAAATCGAGTGGGCGGAAACCGCTTTCATTGGCCGAAGGCTGTGAGCCAGCTGGATCCCCAGTGAGGATCGAAATTGGTTATAAAAATCGATGCTAGACAAGAAAAGCTGAGTTGTCAGTCGCAGTTAGGCAGGAAGCCACCGCCGCCAACACCACCACATTCTCCGCCAGCGGACGCCTCCGATTCGGCACATTCCGTCATATTCTGTCAAGAACCCGAAAGAACTTTGCTGTTTTAGAAGTTACATAGAAAATTGACAATACTGACTATAGAGAAGACATGGAAAGACTTTAGTGAAAATTTGAAGAGATCTGTTTATTTCAACGCTAACGAAACTTAGACAAAACCTTTTGTTTAACGATTGGAAGCTATGATGCTTTTAGCGAACGTTCTCCCTCCGTTGTAACGAGCATTTTAAACAACTGTATATCACTTTCGACAACTGTATTCCTGGGAAAAGAAAGGCATTGTTTTTTTCTTTATATAAAGACATTCTTCGTAACTCTCCAGGCGTGTTCGACTTCGTTCATTCATCGAATTAATTTTCTTTTTTTTTTTTTGTGCCGTGTTTATTTTTTTTTTTTTTTCTCAAACCACAAGTGTACACCAGTGTCCGAACTGGCTCATAGGGACGACTATTAAAATTGCAAGACGTGACCTCTGGGATCTAATCACAACGTGGGACAATGGTCCGTTGTTGCAAAACACGTCCTGTAACCCAGCTTTTGTGGCGACATCATCGGACGAGATCGTCACAACCAGCAACAGCGACCAAACCAACCGTACAACCAGGTGGCAGTGTCACAACTGGGATTGTCACGAGCGTCAGCGAGAACGAGCGTCACATTAGACAGACGGCGAGCCCGGCTTGAGGCGTCACAACTGGTGCCGTCTCGACCAGGATCAGGCCTGAGGGCAGCCATCCGGTGTGCAGTGTGACACAAAAGCCACTTTATTTTCGTGAATTTTAAATATACTAGGCTCTTGTGAGTCAGAAACAGGTTAGACTGTTTCTCGAACCCAAGTGAGTTTGATTACATTTTAGTAGTTAAAATGAGTTGACTGCCTAGATAAGTCAAATACAGATTGTTATTTGATAATATTTGATAAGAATGATCATATTCTCTAACTCAAACATCATGTTCTTTAACTCAAAACGCATCAATTCTATCAGGTCATACATTTTGGAACAAGAAGCTGCTAGTTATGAAATCTCTTTTCGATTCTCTAAGATAAGTTTACAATGCAACTTTCAAACAACTAATAATACTGTGCTGAAGTATCATTTGAATAATTAAATAATTCCTTTTTTGCTTATTAATCTGTTATCGCTATTTTAATCTCATTTGTTTCGTCTCTCAAAATAAAGCATTTTAAACAGTAATTTCATTTTTCGAAAGTTCAAGAGGATGACCGGAATTTCAACACATTTGGACATTCGATATTCTTCCATGATTCAGTATTATACCTTCAAAGTTTCCTGATTGGTTTGTTGTTTTAATATCAATTTCTTTTCCTAAGAAATAACCCAATGTGTTGACGTTTTAAATAAAACGTCAACTTCCTATAAACATATTTCACACTCTTTGTCGGATCTACAGTCAATTACTTTTTATTTTGTTTTTACACAATTTTGTTGGTAATATTTTAACTATTATATCAGTATTTGAATTAAAGACATTAAAATGTTTTAACTAATCCTATTAAACTATTGCATATTATGTTTGTGTATTCATGAATATAGATACATCTTAAGACGTTTTCGGTTTATAGACGTTTTAAAAACAATTTTGAAAAAGACAAGCTGATGACTTCTTTCTTAATTTGAAGTCGATTTCAGCCCAGCTAAAAGCCAGGCTTTTAAATACATATCATCAAGTTAAGAAGATCCTCCATTTAGAGAAATTTACAAATTTATGTTTACTATTTAATGCATGGTTTTTGCATAATATAGAATTTAAAATACTATATTTTACTGACAAACAGAATCGTGCAGAGCAGAAATTTAATTTACAATACAAGATTTAAGAAAGTGAAAATATATTAGAATCTATACTCAGTCGTGTAAATATCTTTGCTAACTCAGCTAATAATCAACCTCATCAACGCCATAAACCTTTCTTTCCTCTTTCTGTCGCCTAGAACAAAAGCGAATATCAAAATCAGTATTAAAAATAATCAAAATTGATTGTTACATCACCTCGTGCAATTGTTTTAAGGTTTGGCTTACCAGCTTTAAAATATGGCCTTTGAAATAAATACATAATGAAAATTTTCGAAACAACTCATTATGAATTCAATTGTCATCGACAGTTTCCCATGAATATATATAATATTGAATATAATTGCGTCAATAAAATATTACATAAAAACACATATATATGATGGTCAGTCGCCTGTTGCGTCTCAGAAGCAGCTGACATTACTTTTAATTAAAAGTATTTCTATCAGCCCACTAATATTGAGTCCTTCCAAGGAAGATGCTACCCCCCCAATGTGAAAGTAGGCGCAAGCCTTAGTGCCTCTTATGGACAACATTTATGACACCGCCAACACGAATTGATAATATTTATTGCAGGCGGTTTGGGCTCTATCCATATCTTACACACGCCTGCCATAGATGAAAAGAAAAACATGTGTGGTTTTAAGGCCACCAGTGGACATACAAGCTTGGATGAGTGGGAGTATTTCGTGACCTTGTTACATATATATGCACATCTCACGGAAAACCTATTCATGTGTGGACAAATACTGCAATTTCAGTTTGGCTCAGTGTTCGAGCGCTTCGCACTTGGTACGAGTTTCACTTTACTTAGTTTTTCTCTCTTATTTTTCTGTTGATTTTTTTATATGAACGTGTGTAGATAATTCCATTTATTCATTATTATTATTAACACCTGTAAAATACTAACAGATTAAACTATGTACCTATCTTAATGAAAATCGATATGCCGTAAAAGTGGCATACAAAACTGGGATAGAATTGTGCAGAAGGATAATAATAATATAAAAAAATTCTGTCCCTTCTTTCTTATCGCCTTTTCCTTCGCTGATTATTTTTTCGTTGTTTTTCTCTAAAGTTTCTCCATCTCACCCGTTGACCAAACATATATTGTTTAATTCATAAAGTAAAGATAAAAAAAACGATTCTTTTTATTTATTTATTTTTTTAAATGGTCATTAATTGTATTGAAGAACAAAATTATCATTTTCTTCTCTTAGTTTTTTTTTTTTTTCAAGTAACTTTATAATTCCTTCATCACTAAAATATCCGTCTTTCTCAGCAATGAAATACTCGCGGTGTCTTTAGCTGTCTTCTAAAAAACTGATTTCTCTAAAAACCGGAATAAGTAGTAATCCTAGGTGCAATATCTCAGCCAAAGTGAATAATTGTTTATGCTATCTAGGGTTAATTTTAAGGGAGTATTATACATAGATACAGCATCATCTTATTTGGCTCTTAACCTTTAATACAGTTATTTCAGTTGTCCCATGCAATCTCTTGGGTTATATGTTGTATCGCCCGTTAGAATTTATTTCAAAAAGGGAAACAGTTATTCATGATTCAATAAGTATTTTTCGCAACTAACGCAATCAAACTGGTAAATATTATTTTCATTGCTTGATTTTAATAGTAAGTGTGTTGGCCTACTTCCACATTGTATGACATTATTTTCTAGTAATATTTTCATTTGATCGTTATCTACCTTTATTTCCACCGTGAAGCGTCTTTCGACCATTTAAATACTTTCTCCATAAACTAAATTCTTTTCACACTTGCATAGCGTTTTTCTTTTTTTAAATTCATATGCCGAAAACAACGTTGCCTATTTTTCCATCCTTTTATAATTTTTCTATTTTTTTTAAACATAGATAAACATGTAACAAGACAATAAAAAAATCCTTCTGATTGAAGTTATTTACAACTAAAATCTTTTAGAACAATCTAAAGAAAACAAGAACAAACGAACATGTAAGATAACTCAATAAATTATTCCTCTTTTACGGACAATTTCATTGGTTATCCTTTTCTGTTTCATCTTGTTTTCACAATTTTATTTCTAGTTCTTTCAACTGAGATTTTTAAATTTTCTGCCACGATTTACTTTTTTCTTCACTTCGTTTAATTTTTTTTTTTTTCTGTTTTACTTTTTCAACGTTCCTTTGTTTGAGGTTGACAGCTTTTTTTCTTGCTTTCTAATTTTCCTTTTAACTTTGTAAAATTCTTTTGCTTCGAGGATAGGAAGCTATAAATATTAAATCAATTACATTACGGATACTAAATTATATATAAGTTTTAATATTTTTATATTTTTACTAAACAATAAAACGATGCACACACAAAGAAAATGTATATGTACACCACCGTATACACACACACACACACACACACACACATGTATATATATATATATATATATATATATATATATATATTAAAGATTTATCCACACATATATTCTGACAATATTATATTCGTACTTGAATTTGGATGACGACATATATACACTTATATAAACATAATTATATAAATACCTGATTCTCACATAGTATATCTCTTGTACATAATCATTATAATTACAAGTGCCAGCCAAATTCATATAAAACCGCCTTTATACAAAGATATATACATACACGCATCTGTGCATAAGAAGGCGTAAAATTGATGCAAAGAAAAAAGAAACAAAACCAAAAGGCCGTCTCAAACGCACTTCCTTACTTAACGAGTTATTGGTCTCCTCTCAGTCTGAAACATTTTGAAGACGAAACGAAATAAAAAGGAAAATCCAAAAACGCTCAACACCTGGAATGGCGTCAGATATGTGAGAATGTATGTAATGGAATGTCAGATTCCGGAAGTAGCTTAGTGGCTAGGGATATGAGAATGGACGCAACAAGGATCATAGTTTAGCAGTCAGCGCCGGGAAGTTATTGCTCATGAACTCCCTTAGGACACTAGCATGTGTGACTCAGTGGTTACACTAAAGTTACCAGAATATTTAAGCCTCTCTTCCAATGCTAACTATACTTTTGCATTGTTTTATGAAACCATTTTTTCTTGTATGTGAATATGACTACAAAAATAATGTAAAACTAGTACAAAGATATTTGCATGATTCTAGTTCGCCTCCTGTAAAACTATCAATTTATATTAAAGGTAAAATTCAGATTAATTTAGCAAGCATTAACTGTTTTTTCAATAATCGGTAAAAGTGACAGTGTTTGCATGGATTAAATATCTGTTCACAACTGCTATTCGTTCTCTCCAGGGATACACAGACAATATACTTTCTTGTTGAGTTCTATAGCAAAGAATCTTTCATATCAAAACAGATGAAGCAACAAAACATTAAAATTTTAATATCTTCATATCTACAATAATCTCCTGACACGAACTGTTTCCTAAAAATAAAATTAAACCTAGACGCTGTGTTTTAAAATCAGAATAAAATGAGCTATAGAAAATATTAATTTTGGGAAAATATCTAACTTTTTGCTTCCTGCAGTGACTTGTTTCTGGAGACATTTAATCTCTATAATTATAAAATATTGAATTATATTATTGTTCTATCAATCATTTACATAAGCTCATTATTTCCTACTTTACTTCATCCTTCTTACCTTCAAGATGTTATGTGTTAAATTCTCCAAACCTTCTTTCCTCATTATATGTGCCCTAGAAATTTCAAGTGTTTTTCCCTGATTTTAGGTATAAATGTTCTTTTTTTTCTTTACATTTTCCTTAAAACTTCTCTTTGTATAATTCGATAAAAATACAATGAACATAAAAAAATTGAATCAAACCATTTCAATTTTAAATCAAACTCGTGAATTATAAAATAATGCTGACATTAATAATTTTTCATTTTTCAGTGATTTTATCAGTGTATTACTTTCTTTCTTTTTTTTTCACTGTATTTATCTGCTTTAGGGAGTTTTTGATGTTACCTGTTTTGGCATGATCAGATAAAATAACTAACTTAATTTAATGGTTCCTTGTTTGATTAAATATTGACAATTCTTTAAAATACTTTTGTGCAAAGTGTACGTTATATTGTTATTTTCAAAATTAGTTTGCATTTTAACATAAGATTTTTAAAACTGAAAAGTATTCAAGCCATTAACGTTGCCCACAGATACCACTTCTTCTGGTTGTACGAGAACTACAAGTTTGATTATAACAGACGTCTCTTTAAATTGCTCGTAATGTACATGTATGGCTTAGTGTATGTCTGGCCTAGAAGAAGAAAAGTCACTATTTACTGATAGAATGATACACTGTATAATCTCTCACAAGTTTGGTTATCGAGCTTACTGGCGATACTACGAGAGTTTACTGAACAACAAAAAATTCCCAGTCCCTCTTCTCTTTAATCAGTTTGACGTATTGACATCTCCTGCAGATAAAATAGAGTGCTTTGCTTGGAAGGTCTCTTCCAATTCCACTTTCGACTTATCTGGATTACCTCTTCCAGATTTTCCTCTAAGAAAGGTTGATCTACTGAGTGACATGCGCATAAACTTGTCAATGTTTTCTGGCATTATTTCTAAATTGTATTCTCCACAATGCAAGTGGCAACGAAATGGGTCCCTGCCGTCGTCCTAAAGAAATCTACTTCTAAGCTGGCTCTTGTTCTCTTCAGACTTTACAACAAATGCCTCGCTCCTTCCTGCTTTCCAAGTTCTTGGAAATACTCCTCTGTAGTTCATGTTTTAAAGAACCCTATGGAACCTTCTAACCCCTAAAACTATCACTGTATTAGTCTCTAACCTCTTTTCGTCAATTTATCTGAGTCTCTGTTCAATGCCGAATTAGTTAAGCATCTTACTTTATACAACCTCCTTTAATCAAGCAATATAGTGTCCGTTTCACCAGGGCTGTCGCCGGCGTGCTAACAACCATCATTAAATGTGTCTATCAATCTTTACGTAAGATTGGCAACTTTTTACTTTTGAATTAGCTAGACGCAACTCTAACAGTTTCCTTTCTCGCACTTTCTACATGTGAAACTTCCTCCCGACTTTTTCTTCCCAGTATAAATACAATATTCATAAAATTTAAATGCAGCATCAATCACCATTTTCTATTCTTCCTGAACTACGTTTAATTTTTTTACCTTTCGTTAATCCTCCCATTTCTCAGACTTCTCATTATCTTTCATTTTCACTCCGTGTAGCACGCTGCGGCATTGTCGTCTTGCTTCGAGTGAAACGATTAAAATATAAAAGAAAGTACGCGAAGTATATATATATATATATATATATATATATATATATATGTGTGTGTGTGTGTGTGTGTGTGTGTGTGTGTGTGTGTGTGTGTGTGTGTGTGAATATAGTTTTAAGTTTACAGGACCTTCACACGAGATGACTGTTTTTTATAGTTTCTATAATTTATAAAACGTCATTTTTTAACTGATACCAAATACTTTAACTTATGGAGTAATTTAAAAAAATATTATTTGATACATATGTTCCACCCAGCACCAGAAACGGATATGGTTTCAGGCATTTTTCAGATGATAGATGCAACGCCTATGCTAACATAAGTAATCTATTTATAATATTTCAAACAGTACTTTGTCTTATTCACCATGAAACAAGAAATCTGACAAACAACAAGCATAAATCTAAAACTGTACTATGTCATGGTCAGTGTGTATTTACTGCTGGTTCAATTGTTGATGACAAATTTACATATCTTCAAAACTGTACACCAAATGTTAATATCTTAGATAGATAGATAGATAGATAGATAGATAGATAGATAGATAGATAGATAGATAGATAGATAGATAGATAGATACGAATGTTGGCTAAAAGTTCATAGGCTGACTATGAAATAATGATTCTAGAGCTGTCAAATCTTGCATAAATTAATTTCAACTCTTCTTATTAATAACTGCGTTATTTCTTTCCAGGTAAACTGACATCTGACTATTCAAAGAAGACTTCAGAAGTAACAAGTATCGAATTTAATTAAACATGGACAAAATTTGGCATCTGGTGCTATCAAGTACTTGCAGAAAAAGAGTTTTAGCACTATGACATTAATGTTGGCATGGTTGCTACATTAGGAGATGATGCTCTAACTTTAGTGACTGTGCAAAAGTAGGTAGCTGAATTTAAGAGGAGAGAATTGTCTTGAAGATGACCCAAACTCTACATGTCCTTTACTATTTAAAATAAAGTAATTTAATAAAACAAAAAGTTAAATGCTAAAGAGATAATGGAGCAAATGTTCCAGTTTTCTTTTTTTCTTATTTAATTTTCATTAATTTTCCACCGGCTTTCATAAGAATATGATACATTTTGATGACTGTCGAGTCTGTAATTATAAAATTTGCTGAAAAATGCATTTACGGCTAATATTTATTTATTGTTTTATTTTCATTGATAGATTTATTGTTTTTTTATAAAGTATTTAGTTAGCTTATTTAAACCTAATTTATTTTGTTGCATTTTGAATTGCCGCCATCAATTTCGGCTAACCGAAAAATTAACACTCGTATTGCTAATTCCGTTCACATGTTTTTATCGGCATTGTAAATTCTCGTTTATGTTGAACATAGCTTTTAGAGACGTTCAACACCCCACTTAATGGTTAAGTTTGTTTCTTGTTTGATTTTATACAGTAAGTTACTATATATTTATTACTTTTCTTATTAATGTTATTAATTAGTTATATTTTACAACACATATTTACAATGATTTATTGAAAATAGAGCTAAAAACTTGAAGAGCATTTATTTTTTCTAAAAAATTGTCTAACGTGTTAGTGCTGAAATATTCCCGGCCTGATCCAGAAGCCCTTAATAAAGAATAATTTGGTGCGAGTTTGGAAGCCGAAAATTTCATCATGTCCTTGTAACATGAGGATGAACAGTTCAAAATTATAGCCTCTTCAAATGCCAGCATTTTAAAAAATATACTTACATCACGCACGTGCATGCGCGCACACACACACATATATATATTTGGGCATTCGAAAAAAATGTTCAAGATTTTTTTAGTTTTTTTTTTGCTTATCCAAATGTGGCAAAAACACTTCGTGGACGCTCTCCTAGGAAAGATATATTTTGTTATTTTTTTTAACGTGTAGGGTGGAATACTGAACACTTGAATTCCGAAATTAATGTAAATTAAACCTTTTTTTTTTACAAAGAAGGAATGCAATAGGATATTAAATAAATACTAGAACCTTGAATAAGTTTTCGCTGTTTTCCAACAGATGGCGTTACCAGAACAGCATGCTTGTAGTTTCAGATGGCAACGCATTCAAAAGGAAGAACTATAAGCAAGCTTGAAATTCAGTGTATGTCATTTCGCCAAAGTGTAAACAACTTTGTTTTGCATAACGTTAAACATGTCAGTTTTCTTGCCAAACGAAGTGTATTTGTAGGGATGTAGGGACTTGTACTATACTACTTTATTCAAAAGAAGTCTGCACACAGAATTCTTAAGTTGAGACTTACGGCGACCATGTTCTGTCGGAAACAACATGCAGAGATTGATTTTGATGCTTAAAAATAATTATTTTAATGTTAAAGATAAAGAACGCTCTGGCGCACTGAAAAAGTTTGAGTACGAAGAATTGGAAGCAATACTTCATGAAGGCTCACGTCAGGCGCAAGCTGAACTTGCAGAATCATAAGGATTTGATCATACAACAGCTTCGAAACGTTTGAGAGCATTAGGAATGATTCAAAAGCAAGGACATTTGGTGCCGTACGAGTTGAAGTCGATGGCGTCTTGCCACGTGTGAACAGTTGCTTCAACGGCAGAAAAGGAAAGGTATTTTGCATCGTATCGTGACCGGCGATGAAAAATGGATACACTACGATAACCCTAAACGTAGAAGATCGTGGGGTAAGCCCAGCTAGCTATCAACATCTGTTTATTATGAGCTGTTCAAACCGACCGAAATCATCACGGAAGATTGCTGTCAACTACAATCGATGCGTTTGAGCCGAAAATTGAAGAACAAACAGTCGCTATACGAGCAGATACCCTACGAAGTGTATTTTGCAACATGACAACGCTAGGCCACATGTTGTAAAACAGGTTAAAATCTACTTAGAAACGCTTAAATGGGGAGTCCTAGCCCTCCTGCCGTATTCACCAAGCATTTACCCCGTCCGATTATCACTTGTTCCGATCGATGGCACATGGCCTAGCTGAGCAGCACTTTCATTCTTACAAAGATGAAAAAAAATAGGTTGACTTGTGGTTAGCTTCAAAAGACATGGAATTCAAATGCTACAAGAAAGATGTAGAAGAGTAGTGGTAAGCGATGGACCATACTCTCAGTGATATGTTTCTTACTAATTTTTGTAAATAAAACATTACTTTTCATGAAGAATCAGCGAGAACATATTCAAGGTCGTAATGTATGTATTATTTTTTTATGCAGTTTTACTTTTGTCATTGACATTTTTAATGCTAAATAGAAATATGGTTATAATTAATCTACAATTCATAAAATCCACGTAAGCCTTTAGTGCTAAATGTATTTGAAGTATCCAATACTGGAAAATTAAAGTGAAAGAATGATTTTAAATTCTGGTTCGAGTTTTCAAGTGTCATTTCATGCTAATGCATTTTGTAAAAGACTCTAAATTATTAACTGTTTTGTCATCCTACCATTATAATGCTATTTTCTCACACGCAAAAAATGATTTGTTAAAAGAAATCTCTTGGCTATTATTCTGATCGACTTGTAACGTCACTCTCATATGGTCTAACAAAACCGTACATACCTATGCCCTATAAATCGATATTGAGAAATCTAGAACTAAAAGTAAAAACTGAAAGCTTAAAGTTCGAGATTCTATTACAAATACATAAATATTATAGACAATAAAATATCAAAGGGATTTCGCTTGGAATTTAGTAACGTACTTTTAAAAATTAGCGATACCACTTGATTATAAACATCAGCATCTTACGAACACAGACGTAGTGTTCTAGACGCTCAAGCCCGATGACTGATGCCATGAAGACGGGCATTAAATAATATCAGTAAGCATAAAAAATGGCATGCGCCATAAGCAAAAGATGCCGTTTCTTTCTTCTATTCCACTAAATAGATTTAGAAACATCCATACAAGAAACAGAATTTCCTTGCATATCTTATGTTTAAAGGCTCGTATGATGACAACACAGACATTAATATAGAAATTAAATGAAAAGCACATGTCATTCTTTTGTGTAGAAATTTTACACAGAGTTAGTTATGTATAACGTATAATGTAAATTTATCTTTTTTGCAAAAAGAAAACTAATAAATAAATGAAAATATAACTTCAGTGCGCTAATATTAAAAAAGCAGTATAAAACTTCCATTAAATTCATAATTTTTCAGCTTTCATGAAATCTTTTGAACAATGTTGTCAAAACTTTTGCCACTCGTGGATCACAATTTTTGCATTTTATAAGGGTGATGAGTTTTAGGTGATGAGTTTTAGGATATTGTTTTGCTTTTATTTCTCTTGTTATACAACAAAAAGAAACTCAATTCATTTTCTGGTGTTATTATAATTGTAAAACCAACTATTTCATATGAAAAAGTTAACAACGTGAAGATGTTTATTAAGATAATGAGATACTTGATGTAATATGTTTAGCATGTATCTGTTATGAATGCAAAGTATAGTCGTGTGGATCTTGATTGGGACCGTATAAATCGCTTCGCGTGTCGCATGTGGCTCATGGGTTGCACGTGACCCACGAGTCGAGTGTTGAATAGCATAGCACGTAAAGATAAATTGAAATGTACGACTTTTTGTATTTCTATATCACCTCGAAAAAGAAGAAAATGATGATGAAATTTTTAAAATGCCTAACATTTTATTAACGACGAGGAATTATCAAATGAATACCGTAATAGTCTACAAATACAAATAAGTCTATAAAGATGCCATTTCTTTTTCAGTTTAAAGTCAACTGCTTTGCAAGTATTTTGTAAAACCAAGCTGGTCTTTTATTTAATCTTTTTCTAAACAAGTAACACTAACCCTGAAGTTGAAGTAAAGACTGCAAAAACGCCAACTATCAGTCTGTCCCTAAGCTTTACTCTCAAAAATACTATCTTTATTGTCACTGAAACAGATGTAGATATTCCTTTTAATTAAGTCATAATCATATGAAATTTAGAAGTACACATTTAAGCTTGTAATTCTCAATCGAATATTGTTTCAAATTTCGAACTGAAACACCAAGTGGCATATAAAAAAATCAAATCGATTTTTTTAGGTTGTGTATTTGTGTAATAACAAAAAAATAATATTGATGCTCTTCATCATGTTATGTTTTTTTGCTATCGGTAAATGTATTTTCTGATGACTGAAATGATTACACAGAAAGATAATGCAGCTTTAATTCGAAGTAAATGTCTTATTTTTTCGTTAATTTATACATTACTTTCATAAAGAAAAATCAGTATGAACACGGCATTGCGAGTACTAGTTGTGAAGGTATAAGCTGGTTGGTGGACATAAAGAATATAATTCGTCTGCCATAGTAATAGCGATATAGTAGTGAGAAGTTTGCAACTTTTCGTTTGTGAGATAAGTTGCAAGGTAAAGAAAAAATTAATCATTCAAAGGCTGGTTAATCGCTTTTGAATCCTGTCGAGGCTGGAGAGTTAAGATTAGGAAGCACCAGCCCATATATAGCAACAATACCCTATCTTTGAACTGATGTGACTCTTGTAAAGATAGAGCATAGCAGTAGGAGTTTGGTATTTTGCGGAGCGTTACAAGGATCTAACTATTTTTCAAGCATCTTTTGCGATGGCACAAATATGCACGTTCCATTTGAGACCGGGAGGGAGCTTTAGACGCAGTAAGCATTTGAGGCAAGGAATTTCTTTGATGGCATGGCATGGCCACTCGTCAAGATTGGTGGAGGTCTGCTCGGTTGGGATTAAATGTTACTAGTTTAGTTTTGGGTGTATTCAGTCAGTCTTTTCCCGATTCAACCGGAAGAGATAGATTACAAGAAAGGTCAGGAAGGTAATTGAAGGTGCACCTGTAATATATATATATATATATATATATATATATATATATATATATATATCTTTTATCTTCTGTTACCAGAACTCACACCCTGAATCTCTCGGATGGAGATTGAAAGTACTCGAGGAGAACATCGTTATGAAAAAATGAATAAAATCATCTGTTAACGTTACAGCTCATTTCTTACATCTTTCAGTCATAATATGCAAAAGATTATCCGTTAGTATGAACGGATTTGATTCAAAATAAGCAGACACAATGTTTGCAATTTATTCAATATATATATATAACAATAAATTCATTTTTAAACCAGTCTCGAAATACCCCCCGAGTATAAACGCGGAAGGGAATAAATGGAAACAAAAAAAGAAACGAACTAAGTACTTGAACATAAGTCAAAGTACTCGTCGAAAGAAAAAAAGCCGAGACGAGAACCCTAACACGTAAAGTGCTCAATACAATAACAGTGCAAACAAATAAGTATGAATATAACCTAGAGCCAACGTTGACCGTTGGCTCTAGGTTAGATTCATACTTATATATATATATATATATATGTGTGTGTGTGTGTGTGTGTGTGTGTGTGTGTGTCGCTTGCGATAGGTAAATAGTCGCCATTTTGTATTTTATTGCACGCATGTGTGTTGTTTGCTTTTGATCTTGTCAATTGCACAGTAGAGTAAGCTGAGAGCTCTCTGTGGAGAAAAAGAGTAACATGACGTAATTCACTCCGCCAAAAATTTGGAAACAGTACGCTGTACTGCTTGGAATTTGCGTTGGAAGCACTAATACGAGTGTTTGGATGTCGATCTGAGGACAATACAAAGCATTCGGAAAGTGTTGGTGAGTCTAATGATGATTATCAAGGTGTTTGAGGTGATCACTAGTTATGGTGACATTCATCTTCACACTGGGCTTCAGACTCAACACGGAGAGCCTTGAAGGGGTAATTCTGCTTTGGGTCAAGAGAGTGGCTGCGGTAAGAACCTATGTCTGGCAACAAGACTCTGCACCATGCCACACAAATAAAAGAAAACAGTCATGGCTGTCAGACAATTTCTGTAATCACGTCCGCCCTTACATCTGGCAACTTAACTCCCCAGACTGCACCCTCTTGATTATCATGTGTGGAGAGCAGTTGAGCGAGCGACAAACAAAACTCCTTATAACAACAAAAATTAACTGAAGGCAAGGATTACGGTAGCATTTACCAACTTAAACAAAGAGACCGTCCAGAAGAGATGCAAGAAATTCCAAAGTCATCTGGAGGCCGTGGTTGAAGCTAATTGCGATTTTATTGAATAAATTTACTCTTTAGTATTTCAAGATATTTTTGTGTAACTTTGGTAAATATATCTGTCCAAAGGAAGTCTTGTTATTTACATTATGATGTAATTTAGACAACAATTTATGCTTCTCGCACTAAGTGGAAGCTGATAGGAAAGGCAAGTACTCCTAATAGCTTAAGGGATAGATGTAACCTATGTTTAAAAGAATAATGAATACACGTAGAGAAATCATTAGTATGTATCGTCACCGGAATAGATTTAAATTGCAATAATTATCTCATTTTTTTATTTAGTCACAATAGAATTTGTCATTTACATAAACTAGGTTTTTAAAATTTGACGAAGCAGTAACCTTTTTCCTCCTATCTACCACTACTAACCCAATGGTCAAGCCACATGCCTCCCACTACTATCAGATAAACTACTACTAAGATTCTTCTAGCTTAACCCTATAAAAACCAACATTCCCCATCCCTTCCTTTACTAGTCTCTGCTTCTGGCATTAGAATTTTTCCTCACGGTTCCCCATGACTTCTTGGTAAAAGTAGTGAAGTACTTTCCTATTGCTTTCTTTACAATTTCAATTCAGAGTTTTTGTTCTAGACTTGCTGCCAGCCAAGATTCGAGAGCTATAGCTGGGGCAGAGAAACAACAGAATGATTCTCGCTTTTTCCAGGATAATTATCACGAAGTGAGCGCAACAGACTTAGGCGGAATTTTAAATAGGCTCTCCGATTTGATATTTCTTACCCACTAATCTTTACGCTAAAACCACATCCATTATACAATTCTATATATATACCTCATCATTATTCTACAAGGAGTGGAAACTCCCTAATACAGTAATAGTATGTTTATTTACACTTTCGTTGCTGTGACATATATGCACATTAGTTTATACATATAACTTATGCTACTATATTAATTGTATTAATTAGAAAAAATAAGAGAAAGCGAGATAAGTTGCTGTTTTATACAATGATTTTTCATATTTGTATCTTCATTTTGGTTGTTTTTTATCATTTCTTCTGTGGTCCTTTGTTATGCATCACTTATATCCGGTAGCTTTCAGGGGTTGTTGAACAGCAGTTATTATTTCTCTGACGGTTATCGGATATGAGTCGGCGAAAAAATGTGTGATAAAAATAACCATGATGAGTGTTCGAAAGAATCATTTGTTTCATGAAAATTGATTAATGACACAAGGTGACAACGTTGACCAAACTGTATTACCAGTTAGGACACCGTTTGAATTGATGTACATAGAAAAAAAAATAAGTGAGTTTGTGGCAAATATTAGACTAATCAATACACAGTGACAGATGAACTCATCAATAATAGTTAATATGGCAATGAATTTATATAGAACAACAGAATTACCCGATAACCATTTAAGGGTATCAATAATTTATACTTTTCAGAAATATACAAAATAACCAAAACCAGAAAAACATGGTAGAATATTTCGGTATTTTTTTTATTTTCTCCACTATAATTTATTCATTATTCACTGTTAAAAATAAAACAATAAAAGGGTAAAGAAAAAAACATTTAGAAAGACTTTCAAATTGTCCTTTTTTCAGTTTGAAATCTTTTCATGAATATAAAAACATTATTAATTATTCACGATTGTATATGCATTTTTAGATATTATAGCCTAAAAGAAATTCGATAGATAAAAATAATAATATTGTTAATAAAACTAATCATACTTATTGTATATCAGCAGAACGTTTGGCCAAATAGAAACATGAAGAGAAAGGTTTTGAAAGTGAAAATATTCGGACATGACTGTGGCTTTTCTCAACGAAAAGAGAAATTAAAAAGAAAAAGGATTTGTTTTTTCTTCGTGTGTTATATTCCCGAAGAGATCGTACAGTTGTGGGCTAGGTGCTTGCACAGTTAGTGTTGCAGAAGGCTTTTTGTGGAAAATGTATTCTTTGAGCAATCCTAAATTCTAGTTTAATTTAAGAATGTGTGAATCTATTTTAATTTTGAGTTTTTTTTTCTTTTCGTCATCTTTGTTACACGTTTTTATCCCTTTTTGTTACGGATGTGCGTTGTGGTGCATTGGATATCGGCTCCTAACGAGAAATCGGGGAGCCGAGTTCGAATTCCAGCTGAATTCATTGCATTCACTTACGCGCAAATACACTTGGGAAAGATATTAATCCGTCTATTCCTTCCAGTTATGGGTTAAATAACAGGACAGATTGGGTTCTATAGCCTTGGTCGGCAACCAGTCTACCGCAGAAAGCAATGGCAACCTACTGCGGGAACATCTTCTGCCCAGTCAGTCATGTCTCTTTCGAGACATGATCGCCCAAGCGTGTATCACGTATGGCACTTAACTGACTGATTGATAAGTTGGTTACCTCTTTTCTGTTTCTTTTCAGTTGTTCTATTTGTAAACTTATGTTTGTACAGTGGTGGCTTAGGACAAAATCGCGGAACCTTTACAACAGGCGGAGCACCTGGTGTCTCCGAACTCGTAGACATGGGCCTCTAATAGACCCCCAAAAGAAGGACTGGTAGCACTAAGTATATATGCAGGTCTTACCGATAATACATATCTGGTAATAAACTCCATACCATTAGACTTGAATGCGGTGATCACCAGGACTCTCCCTACTAACCACGGATGTCAAAAGCTGTAAATTGATCGGCGTTAACAGGAAAAAGACGTTATCAAGAGATTCAATATTGCAGACAATATTTTGAAGCTTTTATGGGCCACCGTCGCCTTCGTGAACATCCTGAACATATTGATCTGTCGGGAACAAAATACATTCGTTATCGTCATCGTAAGAAGACGTAGTCCCTACTCCTAATTTTGTGACGCCATATGGCACTTATTTAAGGCGTGTCCCGGACAGAATCCGGCGCTACAGACCAACAACAACAAGGGAAGCAGTAAGAACTGGAAATTCACTAAAGACCAGCAAAGCTCCTATGGATTTAATGGATGGAAGGATGTGGTGAAGAGGAAATAAAAAACGGTGACATCTTCTTCTCCTCAACAGAATGCCCCCGAAAAGAGGTAGCTGCCAAATCAGCAACCTTAACAACAAAACAAAAGAACCAGCAGCAACAGCCAAAGCCGTTATCACCGTTAAAACAGCAGTGGCTGCAGAAGCAACAACTGCGAAAGCAGTAGCAGCTACAGTAAGAGTCGCAGTAAGCGCTACAGCAGATGCAGCAGTAACTGCAACAACAGGAGCTGGAGCAGCAGCTGCCACAATTGAAAATTCACATGAACGTTGACATAATTCATTCACTTAAAACCTCCTCTCTGTAAAGAGGGAGAAACAAGAAGAAGACGAAAAAACTGTCAGAAAAAGTAATTCTGGCCGAAGTAGGATAGAGAATACCATGGAAATCGCCAATACAAAGTCTGCCTCTACTTCGCCAGTAAGTAAAGAAAAAGTCTAAGTAGCATCTGCAGATAAGACGAACAGCCGACACATATTATCACTACAGAGCTCCGCCAACTCCCTCTCACAACCTATTTCAAAAGAAAAATGCCTTCCGAAAGAAGCAGTTTTTAAAGTGAACAAACTTTCTCTTGAGTGGGATCTTTCCTTCATATTTAAAATGACTTTCTTAGATGGGTAGTCAATGGAGGATCCCAGGAACTTCCTTAAAGCTTCTGGTGCCAGACTGAAGTTTTTGGAATTGATAACTGACACAAAAGCTTCACTTCCCGAGCTAAGGATGGTGTATTAGCGTCACTTGAACTAACAAAAATGTAAAAGCTTTATTGGAGAGAGACCCTGTTTTGCTCCACCCCATATTATATAGGGCTGTGAAGCTAACTTTCCCATCGGATGTCAGCAGTATTGTGAAAGACGGGTAGATTACGTCTGGCATGGGCTTTGTTAGACAGGGCAATCCGTCAGGGTCCTGACTCCCGCAGAATTTCGTCTAGTCTTTGAATAAGGCCTAAAAATTGGGTATCAAGTTGTAATGTTTGAATGCGAGGGGCTTGAGAAATCGAAATAAGGTGGCTTGTCTGCTTCATGATCTTCTGTCCTTCGGTGTGACTGTGGCTTTAATCCAGGAGATACTTTGTTTCCAACGTCGATACTCGTGTGTTGTTTAACGACTTTGCTGTCATATTCAGGAAACCATAACTGATCGGCCAGAGATATTTCTAAGGGTACTCTGGGTGCGATGATGTACCTTGTTAATGTCAATGCGGTGGGCCGGTTGCTGTGAAATGTAATTCGTTTTAGATCGTTTCTGTTTATGCGCATAACGATCAGATGGAGCATCATTTGTTCTTTTGTCAGTTAGGATCGTTCCTAGTGGATACAGCGCACTTGCTTTTAATGTGGGATTGGAATGCCACCCTTCGCCCTAAACTAGATAGGGATGCTGAGCTAGCGAGAGGTGACGTAGAGTTGACGGTTGCCGTTAGACACCAGGCCTAGAATTGCTAGACAATGAAAGTTCAACGCGTCCTTGCTAGACATGAATGAATTCAAGCCACAGAAAACTAGATTAGTGTAACAGGAATTACTTGTGGACGGTAGTCTGAAATAGGTGGTGGGAGATTAAAGATGTTATTGTCGTTTCACCACACAATATATATATAGCCTCAGATAAGGCTAAGAAGGTGAAGACATTAAAAGATAGTTTGACCCTGGCAGTGTCTAGGGTGAACGAACCCCGATAGATACGCTTAGCTCTGCAGGTCGTGTAACATTTGACTAGAGAGCGCTATCAAGACCAGGTAGTCAGAACTAGATTGACTAAAATGTCCAACAAAGCCTCGAACATGAGTGCAGAATTGCGCAAGTAAGAAATACGTCCGATCGTTACATTCAGGTTGCCACCCCGGAAAGATGTAGCCTGCAGTTAACCAACGACAAGTGCGAGGCATTTCGGCAGCATTTCCAAATCGATTTACCAAGGAGCCTAGCCTCTGCGATAAATATTTTCACAGCTATTTAGCTGACATTTCTAGACTGAAACGACTGAGATTAGAGACATTGAAGACAGTCGGTAGTAGCAAGTTTCCGGGACTTGATGGCCTGCCTTACGAATTGTATCTGAGGCTGTTGCACAAGTTTATACCTATCTTGACAGCGGTGATCAACAACTTGTTCCGTCAAGGATCCGTCCCAGCTCGGATTTCCAGGGACGTGATTATGCTGAACAAGAAGGACAAGCATGTCAGGAGTGAAGTAGATGACTATAGGCCCATAACGCTGTTAAACACAAAGCATATGCAGTCAGCTGCTGAGATTACATTGGGACTTGTGCTACGAAGGAGCGAACCATTCAGAACAACCTGCATCTGATCCGCACGATCATAGAGGGCTTAGAAGACGACAAAACAACTGCGCTGATCAATTTGGATCAGTATAAGACGTTTAGATCAAAATTTAGTTAATAACTACGTGTATCAGATTACGGACTTCATCTCTTGCTCTACATCTAGATCTAGATCTATCTATCTATCTATCTATCTATCTATCTATCTATCTATCTCTATTTCTCTTTATCTCACTATATATATATAAATATACAAAATTATCAAATAAAATCTTAAAATATAAAATAACGTGAGAGCTCGAGGCTAAATCTAAGTTTACTAATTTGTGACGTAAATAATATGTAACAATTTGGTAACTTATATCTAATGTGCGTGCCGTTTACACACTTAGTATATTTAGGCTATGCATTGGGCCATCAGTTTACTTCACATTTTAAACTTTTTAGTTGATATTTTATAATTTGTTGTAGATAGATAGATAGATAGATAGATAGATAGATAGATAGATAGATAGATAGATAGATAGATTAGTATGACTTTATAACAAGAAATAGAAGTTTGTATTTCATGGTCATAACGATAGTGAATAGCTATTCTTATTTATTTTCTTTCGAAGAACGAATACTGTATTTCTTTTCAGAAGAGGGAATGGCTAATTGTCATAAGAAAATTAATAATCTTTTAACGGGTTTTACTATAGTTATTTTCCCTTGATGTATCAGTATTAAACATCTATAGTTTGCGCCTAATATAATCCCGCGCACACACCCAGTAATATATATATATATATATATATATATATATATATATATATATATATATATATATAATCGGTATTTTTAAAAATTCAAAGACTAAAAATGAACATGAAAAAACAAAAATAAATTTATAAACAAAAATAAAATAAATAAACAAAAATAAGTAAAAAAAGTTAATCCAAGTTAATCAAAAAGTAAATAAATTAAGGAAATAACAAACAAATTAACCAACCACAAACGCACGCATAAACATAAATAAACGTAATAACAACCAACAAAAAAAAAATTATGCAAGGCACTTACTTTACTTCCAAAAAATCGCTGAAAAAATAGCATACTATGAAGGGAAAAGGCCCCAAAATAAATAAAAAGAAATTTTTCTCGGCAAAATGTTTATGTTATCATTAAGAGGATAGACCAAAGCATTTTTTAATTATTTTTAAAAAAATTTAATTGTTTTTAACATGTTCAAAATTTTGGTAGAAAATTTTTTTTCTCCTTTTGTCAGTGCGAGACCTAAATTGACGCAAAGTTTATTCCATCAAAACGTAATATTATGCAAGGCACTTTTTTGACTGCGAAAAACACATTAATTGGAAATTTCTTGCAAAAATCAAATAATGGTCGGATTTTTATGAAAATTTCAGGACTTATTCATAATTGACTGAAATTAGTTTTGAAATAATTATTTTTAGAAAATATTGGTAAAAATATATATATATTACATATGTTACCCCCACCAATTCATTTCCAGAAAAGTTTAAAAATTCGACTTGATCCACTTACATAGCTAATATTAATTAAATTCAGGAGTCATTGGAGAATGCTAATCAAGTGCCTGTTTTTCTTCAATAGCGGCACATTTTTAGAAAATCTACTCTGAATTGCGAAAAAAATGCAATAAAACTATGCCATTTTTTATTTGGATAAACTTTTAATTGCTTTTATAAACATAATAAATTAATGATATCATAGTAAAATTTCCTCCTTCTAGGTCCGCACTATTTTGTGAAATTAATGCGCGGCGATTATATTACTAATCGAAAAATCTAAAATCTAAATACAAATAATGTGGCATATTTTTTTTAAATAATTAAAACATTTTAATTGTGTGCATGCTGATTGCTCGTATTTTCTTGTTACGGTTGGCCGTAGATGATATATATCATTAAAAGGTCACGTGTTTCAAAGGTTGCGCTCCATACATGAAAAAAATAAATAAATAAAATAAACTATATAAACATTTTCGGCAGGCTACAGTTATTTTGACTCGCTTCAGTGTTTCCAATGTCGTCGTTTCAACATTTACTTTGCAACTCATGTCTTTAAAATTTAAAGCAACTTTTACATTTTAATTCCTAATTTTCTAATTTTGTTAAAAAGAAAATAATTGTGAAATTCACAATTTGTGGAGGTACCTAAAAAGAATATGAAAAATAGATATTAAAAATAAAAATTAATAAATGCCATAACATTAATTTATTGAGTTACCTCTACCGTTGTATATTTTCATTCTGTTATTAAATTGTAAAACATCTTCAAACGTAAGCTTACAAAGCTAAACTAACTAAAACTCCATAAAATATTGGATAATTGCTGAAAACTTTGTGTGAAATTTTTAATTTTAACATCGTTAAAAATTTTTAAAAAACGATTGGAAGGAATAAGATTCATACCAAATTCGTCTTCCATACTTGGCATCTTTTGGACGGCTACTGTATATCATATCATTATCTTCTCCTGATAAGGCGATGACAGGTGCGAAAACAAGGATACAGTAACTGAGAAATGCTTTTATAGTACACTTCAGGCAGTAGGCAAGTAATTCTCGTTTTAAGTCAACTTAAGGTAAGTTTAAATTCGGTAATTTGAATAAAATAATGTGTCAGTGAGGTGTATTTTATTTTTGTAAAATTCTTTAAAACCAACAATTGGTTTCTGTTTACAATCGATGAAAAATGGCGGAAAAACTTAAATTTAAAAACTATTTTTAAACAAAAAGGTTTTAGATTCCGATCAATATAATTTCGGTTTGAAATACACTAGGGTATATTGCTTACTGGAATTAGTAAATTTAATCTCTTGGCTTTCAATTAAAGCTAAAATTAAAACTTCAAGAAATTCTTTTTATTTTTAAAAATTCAATTTAAATTGAGGTATCGAAAATTTTTGGAGGTACCTTTATCTATATAATGCGTATTTATGTTTAAGTAAAAATGTTCGTGACTGGGTGGACTTCGTGGAATTTTAGGATTACTGTTGTGGAGTAAATAACATCCCCCTGGTAACACAAATGGACTCTAAATAAGAGTATTTCTTGCAGACATCATGGCTAGTACCTAAGCAAAACTTTATATTATAACTGATAGAATCCTAGTTACAACAGTAGCGACGAGTATTGAAACATACGCGTTTTAACAGGAATGAAAGGAAATAAAAAGTCGTAAACTAGTTACGAGGATATCGGAACGCATACTGAGTATAACAAGTAGAAGAAATATTGCTCCTTCGACGCACAGGATGGCAGGGACGACGAGAATCTGAAGCACATTGGTTTAAGTTTTTCTCTTTGAATGTAGAAAAATAGAGGAAAAAACAGATACTCCTCAAAGGTGGAGGAAATATTGGCTTCTGTGGTAAAAATTTAACAACAGTAACAACAGCAACATATCTGTTGAAAGTGCGGTTGTTTAAAATGCAGAATCAACAACAATAATTGATGGAAATAAATCTGAAAGAAGCAAACCACGAACAAAATAATAAACTTACACTACAGGAAATATCGGACGAATGTCAGAGAATTATAAATCTGAAATGCGATAGCGAAGAAAATCAAAAAACAATTATGCATACGTAAAAGCGAAAGGAAAATGAGGAGAATGAATTCATGTTTTAGATGTGGAAAGTTACATCTCGAAGAAGACTGTTCCTTTTAGAATTCTAAATGCTACAAGTATGGTAAATAAGACGTATAAAGTTACGCTGTAATACTAAACTAAGAAATATTCTCACAGAAACAAACTCATTCACAGCATTGCGGCAGACAAATAATCAGAAAAAAAAGGAAATTTGTGAATGTGAAAATTTATAATGTGTATGTGAACATGCTCAAAGACACTGATAGTGATATCACAATAATTAACGAAACCACATAGAAATAAACCGGAAATCCTATATTTAAAACGACTTCCAAATAGCTGGAAGGAAAAGATGAATTAATAGCTTTCACAAGAGTATTTGCACGTAAGTGAATGCAATGAATTCAGTTGGAACTCGAACACGGCACACCGATTTCTCGTTCCGTGCCGATATTCAATGCACTACAACGCACATCAGTGGGGAGACTTGGGTAAATATCCAACGATTACAGTGGGCTATGTAAATTTTGACCTTTGGCCCGAATGTATGCGCTCAGATTCCCGACATTAAAGACGACATTGTATCCTATCTCATCTCAGTGTGGGGACTTTAGGTAAATGTCCAACGATTGCAGAAGGCTATGTAAATTTAGACACTTGGCCCGAATGTATGTGCTCGGATTTCCAACATTAAAGACGACCTTGTATATTATCTTGTCTCAGTAGGGAGACTTTAGGTAAATATCAAACAATTTCAGTGGGCTATGTACATTTTAATCCTTGGCCCGAATGTATGTGCTCAGATTCCCAACATTAAAGATGACCTTGTATCCTATCTTGTCACAGTAGGGAGACTTTAAGTAAATATCCAACGATTGCAGAGGGCTAGGTAAATTTTGACTTTTGGCCCGAATGTATGTGCTCGGATTCCCAACATTAAAGACGTCCTTGTATCCTATCTCGTCTCAGTAGGGAGACTTTAGGTAAATATCCAACGATTGCAGGGGGCTAGGTAAATTTTGACATTTCGCCAGAATGTATGTGCACGAATTCCCAACATTAACGACGACATTTTATCCTATCTCATCTCAGTGGGGAGACTTTGGGTAAAATATACAATAATTGCAGTGGTTATGTAACTTTTGACCATTGGCCCGAATGTATGTATTCGGATTCTCAACATTATAGAGGACCTTCTATTCTATATCATCACCGTGGGGAGACTTTGTGTAAATATCCAAAGATTGCAGGTAACTACGTAAATTGTGGTGGTTGGTCCGAATGTATGCGCACGGTTCCCCAACATTAAAAACGACTTTGTATCCTATCTCGTCTCAGGAGGGAGACTTTGGCTAAATATCCAACGATTGCAGGGGGCTAGGTAAATTTTGACCCTTGGCTCGAATGTATGTGCTCGGATTCCCAACATTAAAGACCACCTTCTATCCTATCTCGTCTCAGTGGGGAGACTTTAGGGAAATATTCAACGATTGCAGCGGGTTAGATAAATTTCGACACTTTGCCCAAATGTAGGTGCTCGGATTTCCAACATTAAAGACGACCTTCTATCCTATCTCGTCTCAGTAGGGAGACTTTAGGTAAATATCCAACGATTGCAGTGGGCAAGGTAAATTTTGACTCTTTGCCCAAATGTACGCGCTCGGATTACCAACATTACAGACTACTTTGTATCCTATCTCGTCTCAATAGGGAGACTTTGGGTAAATATGCAACACTTACAGGGAGCTAGGTAACTTTTGACCCGTGGCCCGAATGCATGAGCTCGAATTTCCAACATTAATGACGACCTTGTAACCTATCTCGTCTCTGTAGCGAGACATTAGTTACATATCCAAAGATTGCAGATGGCTAGGTAAATTTTGACTTTTGGCCCGATGTATGTGCTCGGATTCCCAACATTGAAACGACCTTGTATCCTATCTCGTCTCAGTAGGGAGACTTTTTATAAATAACTAATGATTGCAGGGTGCTATGTAAATTTTAACCCATGCCCGAATGTATGTGCACGGATTCCCAACATTAAAGACGACTTTGTATCCTATCTCGTCTCAGTAAGGAAACTTTAGGTAAATGTCCAACGATTGCAGATGGCTATGTAAATTTTGACCATTGACCCGAATGTATGCGCTCGGATTCCCAATATTAAAGACGACCTTGTATCCTATCTCTTTTCAGTAGGGAGACTTTAGGTAAGTATCCAAAGATTGCAGTGGGCTAAATAAATTTTGACACTTGGCCCCAAAATATGTGCTCGGATACTCAACATTAAATACGACCTTATATCATATCTCGTCTCAGTAGGGAGACTTTGTATAAATATCCATCGGTTGCAGAGGGCAATGTCAATTTTGACATTTGGCCCGAATGTATGCGCTCAACTATTCCCAACATTAATGATGACATTTTATCCTATCTCATCTCAGTGGGGAGACTTTGGGTAAAATATACAATAATTGCAGTGGTTATATAACTTTTGACCCTAGGCCCGAATGTATGTGCTCGGATTCTCAACATTATAGACGACCTTCTATTCTATCTCATCGCATATATATATGATTACAAAAATAAAACAAAGTAAATGCTGGAGAACTCGGAATTGTAAAAGTATTGATTTGTGATGATACCACCAACCGAGCAAAAGTGAGCAAACCGGATGTTGGGTCTATGCTGACCAGAAAGCTAATGAATAAAAAGTCGTCGTGCGCAAGTGGCTCCGCGCAGATGTTCCGGTTGAAAAATAGAAATTAATCAAATATCAAATTACCATTTTTATTCATCAGCCAATGAGAAGCCCGGAACCAAATACAAGGCTGAAATTCGAAACGACCACCGTTTTAATCCAGAAGAAAAATATAAAAGCCATGACAAATGGCACCCAGACAAACAGGCACAGACCAGAGAAGAGTGTAATTAGTTTCTCTCTTGACCTACGTCGAGCGGTTACTATGCTTGCCTCTTTCTCCCTTCCTTGTCTCATAAGTACTATTCTGACCTCTTCCACCTCACTGTCTCAAAGTACTAACTGACCTTTTCTAAGACATTCCACAAACCAACTTGCTGACCTACTGACCTTAGAAACGGCGACTTGATAATGAACATTAATCTTACTCCGAAGCTTTTACCTTTCAGTGTTATATCTTCCTTGAACATTCTTTTATCTTTTTCAGCTCATTACTATCTGCCATGAACTCTCTCTAACTTCGTTGGACCTTTATTCCAAGTATTGTTTTATTCGTAAAACATAATTGCTATGTATATATATAAATGTTATTTTACACTCAAAATTGCCTCTCTTGAATTTATAATCATTTTATCAATTATAGTGGGCTATCTTCTCACAAGGCCAAATTCCATTAACCTACTACCCCTCACTACAAACGGAATAAAATAAGAGATACCCGCTATAGATTCTCTTCGCCTGGATATATATATATATATATCCGAGTGAGTATAGAATGAGGAGAGAAAAAAGAAAAATTTTTTCCGTCCAAAACATTAATTTAAAACAGTGCTCGATATAGGATGTATAGAGCAGTGAATATTTATTATAAATTATGTTTTAGAACATGTACATAATTTCTTCTATATTGTCCTCTTCCCTACAATCATATGTTTGTTTCAGTGTTTGGATTTAAGCACTTCTTCAGGGGAAAGAAAGGTTTGGAATCATTCTCTGTTTATATTTGGTTCGTTGTTGTCCTGGGGGTTAGTTGGGGTTATTGGTAATTAAGTGAATGTCTCGTTTTGTTCGTTAGACTTTTGAGGAATTTGGTGTGTAAGTGTGAAATTGTTGATTAATGGTATTATCTGTTGGAATGTATGTTTTATCTTTTTATCGGTTGGGTATATCTTTTGGTTAGGATTTCTAAGAGGGCACTGTTGAGTGGTCATTTTTATGGTTGGCTATCATTTAATTGGTTGATGTCTGCTGTTAGTGGACCTAATTCATGTATTTACTCTGATCCTGTATCTAGGTTTTCATAGACGTGATAGGGGTGGGGTGTTTTTTTTTCCAATTTAGATTTTTTCGGTAAAAAAAAATATATATATATATATATATATATATATATATATATATATATATATATATATACCCCTCTTCTCCTCTTTCTTCCTTCTTTTTCTTTCTCTTCTCCTTCTTTTCCTCTTTTTTCTTCTTTTTCCTTTTATTCAAGTTTGGAGTATAATTGTATTTAGGCGAAGTTATTTCAAGAAATCTAAGTTTGTATTTTTTGGGAAGTAAATGCGAATTAGCGTTTTATCAGTTTTTGTTTAAAGTTGTATGTTTAATCTTAATCTTAAGTTTAGAGGGTCGGTTTTTTCTTTTAATTTTTTTTCTCCTTTCCTCTCTATTTTTTTTTCTATAAATTATCGTTTGGAATCTTATTTATTTCTTTTAATTTTTTATATATTTTATTTATTTAGATATTTTTGCGGGCATTAGATCTTATTTTAAGGATTTATTACATCGATTTTTCTGTAGCATTTTTTATCTTTTATAATAATAAAAATATTTATTCAAATTCCCAGTATTTTTGGGGGTGATTGTAGGGTTAGATCTTACGCGTGCTTACAGTTTATTTTTGTGTATGATATAATTCTTTTGAAGTAGTATATTTAATCTTGATTTTGAATATATGAATTTTGATTCTTTTTCAAGTTTTGGAGCCATTTATTTAATTTTGATTTTTCAAGTACGGAATATTTTTGTATTTAAGTAAGGTTATTGTGTTAAGTAAGTAGGCTTTAGTGATAGACCTTCCTTTAAGGATTTATTGGATCGATTTTTTTCTATAGCATTTTTTATCTTTTATAATGAGGATATCAATCGAACTCTTTGTATTTCTTAGCATGATTGTAGGGTTAAGTCCCTAATGTGCTGGCAGTTTACTGTGGTTTCGTGTCTCTGATTTAAGAGCTTGTTACTATTTATATATTTAAGGATCTCTATTTTTTCTTGAAGGCAAAGAAAGCATGATTCTTTTATAGATTTTGCTGTTCTTGCTTTTTTGAGAATTTTCCATTTGACCTTAGGTGTTTTAGTTTCGTTTTTTAATTTCCAAAAGTGTTCGGAGAGAAATGTTATGTTTTGTTTTTCTTTGTTATTGAAGGATGAGAGGTGATTGTAAAAGCGCTTTTTAAATACGTTCATAGCATTCCCAATATATATTTTTTCATCCTTAGGATTTTCTAAGAATGAAATCGAACACATATATATCAGACATTTCGTCAGACATTTATTGGCCATGGGGCATTGGTTGGGGTTTCTACAGTTACAGAGGTTGCTGTCATGGGACTGACTTGTATTAGTGTTGGATTTATTTTTGCTGTGTATTTTTAATATTTTTGTGTTATGCATTTAGATTATTTTCTCTAGATTATTGGAACAGCTATAGCTTAATTTTATGGTATTTTTATTAAAGATTTTGATTAGACGGTTATTTTTGGGGAAGTGTTTCTCTACTAGTTTAAGAAATTTATGTCCAAGCTTGAAATTAACTGATTGGTTGAATGGAGGGTTATACCATATTATTTTCCTGCTTCTATTTCTGCTTTTTGGACTTTCGAATTTTTCCACAAAACTGATTTTTGATGATTTATACCCGCTTTCATTAAGGATTCTATTATAAATTACCTTGTGCTTATCAAATATCTCTTTGTTGGATGAGTGTGTGTTAATGCGACGTTCAACTGATGATGGGATGTTTAATAATGTATGATGTTGTCTTTTATAAAGATACCGAAAACACAGAACACGGGAGCTGGATTAAACACAGCCATGTAGCTGGGCCGTTTATTCAGGAATCTTGGGGAAAAGGAAGTCCCTATCTTTTTTTCTTTTTATTGGAGAGGGCCTGTCTAAGGGGGACAACTCATATCTTCACATCCCTCTTTTACCATAAGGAGTTTTTTCTAACAGTTTCTTACAAGTCGTATCTTTTGGGTGGTTTGATAACACGACCTGATTTTGTAGTAGTTTCTAGTCTACTCGTATTGGTTTGTGTTGCATGTGCAGGGCTCTGCGCTTCCATAGGCGGTGCGCAGATGCTTGTGTTGGTGCTGGGAGTTTCCTCAGGGTGCACATCTGGTATTGATGTGGTGTTGGGTGTGTGGGCAACTTCCTTGAGGTGCCTGCGGTTTCTGCGAAGACTCTGCCCTGACGGCGTTTCGACGATGTATGAACGCGGTTCAGCACAGGCCTGTTTGACGATGGCTGGGGTCCATCTTCTTGAGTCTTGGTCTTGAATGCGCACTTGTTGTCTTGTGCTAAGATCAGGGAGGTCCTTGGCGTGTATGTCATGGTGCCTTTTCTGTGACAACTGTCTTTGGAGTAGTTGATTCTGGATTTCCTCCCTCCGGACGTTTTGGTTGGTGCATTTGGCGGGGAGGTTGCTGACTAGTTTGCGATTGAACAGCAATTCTCCCGGGGATGGAATAATGTGGTCTATTGGGGTGGATCGGAGACACAACATGCTCATGTTTATGTCCCGGTTGCTCAGCATGGCTTTTTTTATAGCCGCTTTGACGGTCTGAACACAGCGTTCTGCCATGCCGTTGGATTGTGGGTATCTGGGAGAGGAGGTGGTGTGCTCAAAGTCCCATGCTCTTACGAAGTCTTTGAAATGCTGGGAGTTATAATGAGAACCGTTATCGCTGATAAGCCTTTCTGGGACTCCTTGCTCAGCAAATATTTGCTTGATAAAACCGATAACTTCCTTGCTAGAGAATTCTTTGAGTTTGCGGATGAAGGGGTACTTCGAATAGTAATCCACAATTAGAAGATAATTAACTCCATTGAGGTTGAAAATGTCAGTCGCTAGGATTTGCCATGGTCGCACAGGGATCTCGTGTGGCATGAGGGTTTCTGCGGTTTGAGATTTTTGCAGCTCTTGACATATGGTGCATTTCTGTGTTATTCTGTCAATGTCATTATTGATGCCGCTCCAGAAAACACATGTTCTGGCTCTCAGTTTGCATTTTTCGCGCCCCTGGTGCCCATAGTGTATCTTTTCCAATATCTCTGGTTGCATTGATGTAGGAATCAGAATTCTGTCACCTTTGAGTATTATGCCATTTTCAATGGAGAGCTCATCCCGGTAGGACCAATATGGCCGCAAATTTTTGTTGACTTCTCAGGAAGTGTTAGGCCAACCTTGTAGAATGGTTTCTCTGAGTTCACAGAGGATGGAGTCAGCTGTGGTTGCGTGCTTGATCTGTGCTAATTTTTCAGTGGAAAACTGAACGAAATCCACTCTTATATTGAGGTTGATCTCTTCTTTGTTTTTTCTAGTTGGTAGTCGGGAGAATCCATCTGCCAGGGTCATCTCCTTGCCTGGACGATATGTGATGCTCAGGTCATACTCCTGCAGGCGTAGAAGCATGCGTTGCAAACGAGGGGGAGCTGAGATTAGGTTTTTTAAACTGATCATCTCTAATGGCTTGTGGTCACTTTCTACCTTGAATTGACATCCATATAAGTAGGTTTTAAATCGCTCACAGCCAAAGACGACAGCTAGCAGCTCTCTCTCTCTCTCTCTGTTCGCATATCTTTGTTCTGTCTCTGTGAGTGCTTTCGACGCAAAGGCGATTGGTTTTCCCTCCTGCATGAGTACTGCGCCTAATCCTTTGTTGGAGGCGTCCACCTGCAGGCTTGTTTCCTTTGATGGGTTGAAATATGCGAGAGACATTTCCTGGCATATCAGATCCTTTATTTTCTGCAGTGCTTTCTGGTGACTGGCTGTCCATTGATATTCTGATTCTTTCTTGAGAAGATCCCTCATGGGTGCCGTCAAATCAGATAAATGCGGAATGAAGGGCGCTAAGTAGGTGATTATGCCTAACACCTTTTGTAGTTCTGTTACATTGGTGGGGCTGGGTAGTTGTTTTATTGCCTCTACTTTGTTCGGATCGGGTTTGATACCATCTTTGTCGTATATGGCTCCAAAGAAGGCTATGCGTTTCTTGTCAATTTCGCATTTTTCACTATTGAAGCACAACCCTTCGGTTTGCGCCACCTTCATAAGCTTGCGGAGGTTGAGATCATGTTCCTCCTTGGTCTTTCCATAGACAATGACGTCATCTATTAGGCCGATTGTCCCTGGGCATTTTTCCAGTATCATGTCCATTCTCTGCATAAATACGTCTTGGGACATCACTAGCCCAAATGGCATTCTTTGAAAGCAGAATCTTCCAAATGGTGAGTGAAACGTTGTTAGTCGTTGGGATTCAGTATCAAGCGGTATGGACCAATATCCATTTTTGGCATCCAGTTTTGAAAAATATTGAGCACCCGATAGCTTGTGTGTTAGCTCCTCCATCGTAGGGGTTTTGTAGTGGCATCTCATGATGGCTCGGTTGAGGTCTTTGGGGTCCAGGCAGAGGCGAAGTTTTCCGTTCTTTTTTCGAACGTAAACTATACTGCTGACCCATTCGGTTGGTTCTGTCACCTTTCGGATGATGCCTTGGGATTCCATGGACTTGAGTTCCTTTTCTATTTCGTCTCTTAGGTGGATGGGGCACTTCCTGGGTGCATGGATCACTGGGTGATTGTCGGGTTTTAGTACTATGTGATAGTCGCCCTTGAAGTGTCCTATGCGGTCAAACTGGTCGGGATAAACCTTTTTTAAATCCTTGATCGATTCAATCGGATCTTTTATTTCTCTAGTGGTGCAGTGGAGGCTTACTAATTTTAGGCTTCTGAGTGAGGGTAGTCCAATTATGGCAGGTCCATTTGATGTCACCACATAAAATTTTATGTGTCGCCATAGACCCTTGTAAGCGCATTTTATTACGATGGATCCGTGCTGTGGGATCTTGGAGCCGTTGTAAGCTGTTAGAACAGCTGTTTCTTCTTGCGTCGTTCCAGGACGTGGATGTCCATTTTGGTCCACACATTTGGGGAATGTACGTAATGGGAGGGCGTTTCCTTCAGCTCCGGTGTCTATTTTGATTTTTAGCCGGTCTGTGCCTTGCCTGTTTGGGAGTGCAACGTCGAGATTCGCGAAGGCGTCTGTTTCAGGTGTTTTTTCTTCGTGCTCATGCACTGAATAAAATGCCATACTCTCGAAATCACTTGCGATCTCTATTTCATTTTGCACATTAATGCAGCTCTGTTGGCTTCTTCCTGTGTCCCGTGCTGTTTCAGCTTTTTTGCGCTTGGTTTGCTGCCTGTTCGTGTTCTTTCTGTATGTCTGTGTCTGACACACTTTGGCCCAATGGTTCTTCCGACCACATGCAGAACAAGTACTGCCTCGTGCAGGACAATTTCCTGGCTTGTGTTGACGACCACATCTACCACAGACGTCGAAACTTACAGTCTTGTGTTTTATGGCGCTTATGTGGCTTTCCTCTTTTTTTAGCTCATTCATCTTCTCCATATGGCTGATTGAAGCCTCATAGCTTCTACACGTGTTGAGCACATCTGGCAGTGGTACGGGTTCGTTCTTGCTCAGTAGTTTCTTTTGTAATTCTGGGAAACGGGTTCCTATAATTATTTGTTCGGTAATTCTTTCCTCAAGCTCGAGCTCGTCTCTGAACTTGCATTTCTGCACCTGAAGCCTGCACCTTGCGAGAAAGTCATCGATACTCTCAGTGTCGGACTGTGCGTATTTTTGTAGGGTGAAGCGGGCAATTCGGAAATTAGTTTGGGGCTCTATCTGTTCTAAGAATTTTTTCCAAATCACCGCCGGATTTCGTTTGTCCGCTTCGTTGGCGAATAACCAAGAGTTGTATCTTCTCAGGCCTTCCGTGCCTGCCAGCAGCAGAATGTGGTCCACTTGTTTACTTTCCTCAATGGCTCTTACGGAGAAAAATAACTCGCATTGCTGCTTAAAAAATTTGAAGGATTCCACCAAATTATTTGTTTCCCAGTGCATGTGCGGTTCCATTGAGTGACTGGACGTCATTTTGCAACAATATACGGGAGTGAAAGAGAATGAGAGAATGAATTCGACAACTTACGGTTTTCTCAGGAACATCCAAGATGGCGTCTTCTAGTGTGCACATGTGCGTTTTTTTTTGTTTTTTTTTTGGGCTCTCATTAATAAATTTCTTCTTGTGTCAGTTTATAGTCGTGTTGCGTGTTCCATTGTTGGTTTTACCGCTGCCACCATTTAATAATGTATGATGTTGTCTTTTATAAAGATACCGAAAACACAGAACACAGGAGCTGGATTAAACACAGCCATGTAGCTGGGCCGTTTATTCAGGAATCTTGGGAAAAAGGAAGTCCCTATCTTTTTTTCTTTTTATTGGAGAGGGTCTGTCTAAGGGGGACAACTCATATCTTCACAGATGTGCTTAACACTGGATGGTGGGTGATTAGAGTTGGGGTTTATATATATTGGGTTAGCGTTGTTTTTCATGTAAGGTTGGAAAGTGTTCGATACTAGGTTTAATGTTATGTCTAGGAAGTCTACTTGCTTGATATTGTGGTTAATTACTACGTTAAGGCCAAAGGATTTAAAGACTTTATGGATTAATTTTCTGGTTTTATGAACATTACCTCCAGTAGATTTATCAATTATCATCAGTCCGTCGTCCCTATACAGTCCTATCCTGCTCGTTTCTATTTCCTTATGTGCAGTTAAGTTGTACAGTAAGAATAATCCGGTTAGATCCGAAGCTTCTGCAGAATCAAATGCACCCATAAGAAGTGTTTAAATCCAAACACTGAAACAAACATATGATTGTAGGGAAGAGGACATATATAGAAGAAATTATGTACATGTTCTAAAACATAATTTATAATATATATATATATATATCTGTGGCGGGATACACTTTCTAGATTTGATCGTTTTTAATTTCATTTACGTAAAAACTTCTTTACGTTTCTGCCTGAACGAGACATTTCTATTATATTTTTTCTCAAATATGATCGCTCGTTTTAAAATAATTTGTTGAAATGTTTTAACTTTTATTTATCATAAATAAAAATGCGTTCAAATATAACCAACAGTCACAAAATAATATTCAAAATAGATAAAAGTACGAATAAAAATATATTTAAACCACGAAACTATTTTACTGCAACGAAACTTATTTTTCCTGCCATATGTAATTGAAGTAAACTGTTAATCCTGTCAAAGACAAGTGATGCATGAGAATAAAAAACAACTTTTCAGAAGTAAAATTATCTTTGCATACGTTTATGAAAATATGCCCTATTCTATAACAGTACTTTTGTGCGTGCAGATGCCAACAAATCGCTTGGGCAGTGTATAAATCATGATTTTTCTGATTCGCCTTGATGTTTCTCTGGCACGATGTCATTAAGTTTTAGAGTATAAATTATATTCCATATTTATCTTTAGTTGGTAGATGAATAGGATATTTACAGTTAGCGGCAGAATAGTTGTAGAGTTTTTGTAGAATATTTCATGGTTGGACGAAATACACGAGCAACATCACACGAAAATGGCGTCATATTAATTTCTAAAGGTTTTAATTGCAATAATTTTTCTGAATACGCATAGATGCAAGATACGACAATAACAGCGTTAATATAAACATTCAATATTTCCTTTAAATGTCGGTGACGTAAATTTTATCTCTTCTATTGGTATGTTTCGCAAACGCACACAACACACACACAACACACATACACATATATACAAGATAAATTCATATATATATATATATATATATATATATTAATCGTATCACCCCGAGCAAGGCGGTAACGCCACTGATGTACCTACATAGATGTTTTTCCAGTACAGTACTTTATATATGAATATATGCAAATATATAATGTATATATCATAGATAGATAGATAGATAGATAGATAGATAGATAGATAGATAGATAGATAGATAGATAGATAATACACTGAGGGAATAAATGACTTAGGTGTGCCATTATTTACGCCCGTTTCCTGCTGTGAGTAGGAATTAGAACAGCTATCTTTTGACCCATCATCGTGTGCCTGTCGCCGTCCTGCCCCGATGATAAGCTCCCCGCCGACGCTATGCGACCACTCTCACTTTCCCTTCCATCCCAACTTCCTTCTTCATTGCATGCAAATTATACACTCATTCTAGGTTTTCGTTTCAGCTTTATTCTGTACTTCACTTCCTTCACACACACAGGCAAATACACTCACGCATGCACACACACACACATACATCTGTCATTACTGTTCGTTATTTTTCTCTATTTTATGTTTATTAGTAGTTTTTTTTTTTCGTTTCTTTATCATTTCATCCTTTAATTTTTCATTACTTTTCTTTAATTCCTGATTTTTTTTTTTATTATTTCAATAATTTTATCTCTTTTTGTGTGCAAATGACCGTCCACAGATATCCTCGAAGAATGGAAACATTTCTTTCAAAAATCAATCGCCGAATTTTGCTAATTGTCTCTAAATTTCTTACTAAAAGCACAATAGTCAAGCGATATAAATTCAAAGTTTGAATCTTTCTTAATCACGTTCTTAAGTATGTCTTTTAATTTTTGAGCTGATGTAATAATAACCCCAAATCAGAAGTTATTGATCTTATGAAATTAAACTACTTGTAAATACACGTAAAATACACGTAAAATTCTCGTATGAAATTAAAATAGCTGTAAATGCACGGTGGATAAAAATCCAATGAATAAAAATTCAGTATCAAAGAAGCAAGAAACATAGAGTCTTTTCGTAACAACCATTCTCGATACTCCTCAAATTTAGTGTAAAATCTGATTTGGAGGTACAGATGTTATTATACGGTAAGTCTTGATACTTCCAAAATGAGACCCTGAAAATAGCACATGAACTGATAATCTTTGATAATTAGCCGTCATGGAAAGATATTATGGCTTCTTAATGGGGTTTTCATTGCGTAGGATGTGCGTTGTGGTACAGTGGATATCAGCTCAGAACGATAAATCGGGGAGCCGAGTTCAAATTCCAGTTGAAATCATTGCATTCACTTACGCGCAAATACCCTTGGGAAAAGTATTAATCAGTCTCTTCTTTCCAGTTATGGGTTAAATAACAGGACAGATTGGGTTCTATAGCCTTGGCTGGCAACCAATCTACCGCAGAAAGCAATGGCAACCTACTGCGGGATAATCTTCTGCCCAGTCAGTCATGTCTCTTTCGAGACATGATCGCCCAAACGTTTACCACGTATGGCACTTAACTGACTGAATGGGTTTTTTTTTTTTTTTGGTTTTTTCTTGGTAAAGACGTTTTTCATGCCAATTGCAAGATACATATGTTGCAATTTTGCAAGTCTAAAAATTATCGCGTGAAATCATGAAACGTTTACTGGATTTTCTTTAAGTTATTATTCAAGTCAAAGTAGTGGACTAGAGATAAAAACAGGAAAGTTTTTTGTTTTGTTTTTTTTGTTTGTTTTTTTGGGGTTTTTTTTTTTTAATACACTGCACTTTGAACATATGCAGTCGACTTAGTAGGGGATCTATCCGTTAAGCCGCAACAAATTAAATTATCAAAAGGTGGGAGAATCAATATATGCTAGAGGATAGATGTCTAGTTATATTAATAAAAGTTAACTATATTTTAAAGGTATGTTTTAGGGTCGATGATGACAAATGGAAGTTACTTCGCTACGTTTATTGAGTAAATTTAGTTTAGGAATTTTGATAATGTGTAATTTTCTTGTAAACATAGAAATCATGGTTTATGTAAAGATTTACAAGTTCTGTTTTTCTATTTTAAGGTAGATTTTTTTTTTTTTTTTTTGCATCTTTCAATTTTTGGCATCTTTCAATAATAAATAGAAAGTGATGTGCTTTATTTTTAAAGATAGGGGGTGAAAATAACGGTGGGTCTTAAAAGTATTTTTGGTACACCCCATATAATATTTAATTACTGTGGGATTTTCTATGGTAGAAATATATCTATCTGACAAGCTAAAAACTTCAATGAGTAAAATGAATGCTTCTCACTGGATATGAAAGTCTATCACTCGTATTAGCATTACCAATTTTACTAGTACTGTTCATTACATGATTTCGATTATCGCTCGTATTTCCAATTCTTTTCATCTATCTGCATGTCTTTTCATACATACCAAAATTATAAGCATAACTTTCAATTTATTTCTCTGCTAAGATTTCCGTATTTTTCTATCTTTTTAATTTTGTTTCAGTTTTACTGTAGTTCGTTGAAAGAGTAACAATCAGCATTTTCTTGTATTTGTTGACAATGACTAAATCTAGTTTTCCGTTTTCAGCGATTTGTTTAGATTTAACTGAAGTAATCTCGAGGATTATTTGTGCGTGCGTGCGTCTGCATCGTTGTTCTCTATTAGCTATTTCCAGATGTTTGCATAATTCCTGGTGGATTGCGTTTTCTGCCCTTACATGTACTCCTACTGAGATAATTGACGGACCATCTTTCTTAAAGAAATTTGACAGTTTGACAGGTGATGTTTGCTACTGTGTTGTATCATCTCCTGATCCTGATATTTAATTTTTCTTTACAAGCAAGTATGGATTCGTATAGGTTCACAACCGTCAGGTAGGTATTAGGAACAACTGACAAAATGGACAAACATACTAGAGACTTATTTAAAATATGAATAAAGACAGAATGGCATTACAAATTAAACACTTTATTGAATTTTTGAATCAATGAAGAAAAAAAGTAAAACATGTGATATTCTTTAACTTTAATTAGTTGAACGAGAAAAACTTGCTCATTCACATAAATTTAATTGACTCTTTCCATTTCTCTTCTCGTGTGTTTGTGCCTTTGTATTTTAAACGAAAAATAAAATTAGTCTGTAGAGCTCCAACAACTATTTTATGTGATTTTTAAATATACCTTTTAAAATTCCTGTAGTATTATGGCATGAACTGTATATTATATGAATTTGAGTAGACGGCGTCATTTAATTATTGCATGTGATAACTTCGAATGTATTTTTTTTGTTTTGTCTTGCTTTATTTCTTAACGATTTGGCTTTCATCGTGTGTTGTCGCGATATTACAAAAGATAAGATATCTGAAAATGTTGGCGAGCATACAGTCAAACCGTGTGAAAATTCAAATTAGCAAAAATGATGAAATCATCCGAACCAAACGTGTGCATTACTATCTCTTCTCTATAGTATCTTGACTTTTTAATTAAACGCACTACCAGACTAGCGTTGAGATCTCATTAACTTACAGTTGAGCTGGCTAGATGTGGCCGTAGATTCTATGGTAACAGTATCTTCCCTCGCACTTTTTGCATGTGAAACTCCCTTCCGACTCCATGCTTTCCAGCCAACTTTAATCTGCAAAAATTTAAATGCAATGTCAATCGCTAACTATAGTCTTCCTAATTACTCTCTTATCTTTATGCTCATCATTGTTGTTTCTGTTCCGAATTATTCTACACTCTGTAACCCCCTTATGTTTTAGTGGCATTATTGCCTTGCATGGGGTGATACCGATTAAAAACCTCCTTCTAAAACAATAAAAGACGTAATTAATAGAAAACAAAATAATAATCTAAAATTCATAGAAGGAATTTACTCTATCACCAGTAATGATTTCCACAAGGAATACCTAGGAGAAATATCGATGAATTAAATAAAAGATTATATAAACACAAAACAGATCTTTTAGAAAACAAGCTGATTTCGATTTAAAAAATGCTATTTTAATTTAAAACGAAAATAATTTACAAAGACGAAAATATATACAAAGTGCTTTGATCATCCAAGGTAACTGACAGGTTCCTAATTTCATCTTTCTTTGTAGATCTTCTATTACGTGGGAGACTTAATATTAAAAGTAAGAAAAACATAAAGAAACTAAATGAAATTGTTCCGTTTCTATCCGTAATTTGCTTTATAAAAGCAATGAAAATGCACCTATTTTGAAGCAAATTTCGACGAGGGATGAGAAATAGATTGTTTGCAACAATTTTCAGCAAAAAAGATCCTGGGATAAGCGACGTGAGCAAACTTTAGTCACCCAAAAGCCGATCTTCATTTTACAAAAGTAATGAATTGCGTTTGGTGGGATCAGAAATGAATTCTGTACTATGAGTTTCTGCCAAATAACTATTCAATTGATTCTGAAAAGTACTACTCACAACTGAAAGAATTAAAGACAACAATTCAAGAAAAACATCCAAAATTGACGAACAAAAAATGTGTTGTTTTCTATCAGACCTCACGTTTCTTTGGTGACGAAAATTGTTGCAACTTGGATGGGATGTGTTATTCCACCCGCTATATTTACCAAACATTACGCCTTCGAATTTTCATTTATTAAGGTCCTTTAAAAATAATCTCAATGATAAAAAATTTAAGTGTTTGGATGACATAAGAACACATCTTAATGAAAAATGCCAATAAACCACCCAAATTCTGGAAGATAGAGTTGAAGGGAAAAAAAGAGAAAGATTGTGCAGCAAAATGGTTCATATTTCGTTAAATAAATATTCAATGGCATCATTTTGTTTAATGTTTTAATTTCCCTTAAGGATCGGCATGAACTATATAGGCAACCAATTTCAACATTTGTGCTTGGCCTAAAATCGAATGGTGAGTAGCAATCGTCAAAATAAAATTTACACGGAAGAATGGTTAAATTTATCTTGATTGAAATAACTTTAAATATTTTAAATTTTCAATATCAATAAAATAAAAATATAAACATCCTTTCAATCAAGAGATATCATATGTAACTTTTAAGTTTATTAACTCTTTTTCGTTCATAAAAATGATAGATAGATAGATAGATAGATAGATAGATAGATAGATAGATAGATAGATAGATAGATAGATAGATAGATGCATGTATTGCGTGTCAGTTTGCGCGTGGATCTGTGAGTAAGAATATGCCTTTATGCTTGGATGAGAATTGGAACGTGCGTGGAAATTTGAAAGCGTGTATTTCTGCGTGTATAAGTTCACAAACACAAAGTGTTTGTGTGTTATATCCAGCTGTATGCGTGTTGCAACTGCCTACAATCCATGTTTTGGCAGTTGACCTAGACTAACATAAACTAAAAAATTAGAAAAAAGATCATGAAAGAATGATTTATTTTGTCTTATTTTCCTTTCGTATGCTTATTTGTGCATTACCCTGTAGCTCAATAAGATTTATTTTTAAAGAATTAAATACACAGGGCCTTATTAGTAGTTGTGGAATGAAATTGTCTTCATTTTTCCTTTTTTGAAAAAAAAAGATAACAAAATAGTGTTTGTAGCCAATAGGCTATAAAATTATGTTTTTGTCATTGTATATCGTGTCCAGATGGTTGAAGAAAGAGGAAAGGAAGAATAATGTCGGCAAATATCGAAATTAAAAATATAAATTAATGAAAAATATAATGAAAGCAAGATGTGCGGTAATACAATCGACCTTCTCTTTGATAATTATTCTATTATTGATCGTCAAATCGGTTGAGCCAAACAAATGTCTCGGTTTCTTCAGTCTAGACAGGTGACACTCTTAACAAAAGAATTCTGCGTTTTTTTTTTTCATTCTTTCACTTTTTTCTGTATATGATTATTTATTTATTTATTTTTGAATAGCAAAACAAGGGAATAACTTATGGGTTACAAAATACACTTTTTTGATTTAGTTGTGAAACAAAAAAATAATTTCTTTAAATTATTCTTATAAATACAAGCAAATTCTTTTTGGGTTCATGACATGTTCTTCGGTTGTCATGGTGATAAACAGTGAAAACTATAATAGCAACTGCAGTTGAGTTGAAATTGAATAAAACCGATTGTAGTTTTAATTTTTTTAATCAAAGAATTAAATGGAGATAACGCAATAATAAGATGGGCGTGGTAATGCTCTCTGCCTGATCCACTTTCCAAAATATGGCCAAAATGACCAAACATCACATTTTTTAATATCTTAGTCGGTCCGAGAATTTTTCAGTGCGATTTTACTTCAATGTTTGAAAGAATTAAGCTGGAAATTTCAAGACTACCTTGGCTGTCATAAAAGAAATTACAATCAACTAGTTGATTAGACTAGTTGATTAGACATGTGGATGTGCGTTGTGGTACAGTGGATATCGGCTCGGAACGAGAAGCCGGGGAGCCGAGTTCGAATTCCAGCTGAATCCATTGTATTCACTTACACGCAAATACCCTTGGGAAAGATATTAATCCATCTCTTTCTTCCAGTTATGGATTAAATAGCAGGACAGATTGGGTTCTATAGCCTTGGTCGGCAACCAGTCTACCGCAGAAAGCAATGGCAACCTACTGCGGGATAATCTTCTGCCCAGTCAGTCATGTCTCTTTCGAGACATGATCGCCTAAGCGTGTATCACGTATGGCACTTAACTGACTGACTGATTAGACATGTATGCTTGATATTATTCTTCATGTAATTCTCTTTGTATTTCGGTTCTCAGATAGAATGCAACTTCAAATATTAATAAATGATCATCGATGCTATCTGCACATATTAAAGAACATTCACTCATTTTGGTATATTAGGGAAATTTAGCCTGATTGAGGACTTTCCAAATAATAGACAAAAATCTAAGCTCTAATTTAGCGAGAAATGAAAAAAAAGCAAAAATTACTTGTAAGTACATTGAAAATATTGCAGACATTTAAGAATATCTCATTGTAAATTTAATAAAAATTTCAACAAAATTGTTATTAAACGAAAAAGAATGTACGTTAAAAGAAACGTTAATATATGCATACATATATATATATATATATATATATATATATATATATATATATATATATATATAATATCAATCATCAATAATTTTACTGATATTCTTTTCATTTTAATGTCAGTTACTTTTCATCGCACAATCTACGCTCGTTAGTAAGTATAGCCTCCGACAAAAGTCAACCAGTATTCCTTATTTTTTTACTTCTGATATATGCTCTGTAGAGTGTCGATAAAAGAAACAAATTAAGATGAAATCAAAACTATGAGAAAAAGTAATAAAAAGAAAGAAATAATAAAAAGAAACATATGCATTGCTATTCAAAGCCAGCATGCCCATTATGGATATTTTACTCACAATGTTTTAGATCATGTACCCTCCTACCTTTTTTCTGTCAACGTAATCAGTAAACTCCTCGGAATGTAGAACCAAACCTTTCATTCAACGGAGACATACTGTTTTCATTCCGCTCACAATTCTTGGAGATATTTCAAATTAGTCAATACTCACTAATTTTATTACCTTTGTGTTGCTTATCTGTTTCTTCCACTGAAGCTTTAGTGCTTAATTTAAAAAACCTGAATAAAAAATCCTCACTAAGCTTCCACTATTTGCGTCATTTTAATTTAATTCTTATTACTGACGGTTTCCACCATTATACCGTATTTTTTATTCAAATGCCAAACTTTCTTATCATTATACGTTTATTGCTGTTACTGATATCGTCGTTTCATTTTGTAGGAGACATTTTTTATCTATAGTAGCTTTTTTTGCACATCTGTTTCTTACATATCTTACTTACAAAAATGATAATTGGAAAACTCAGAAAAACTGTAAGCCTTAAATAAAATAAAAGAACTATACTATGTAGGACTTTCAAATTTTCTAAGTAGTTATTTTCCAGTAATTATATTTATATTCATTTATTTCTTTTCATACTTTTAGCTCTCTTAAGCCAAACTGTGTGATTTTCATCTCAAACCGCTAGGATAGATGGCTTGTATGAGTCCCTATATTGTTACTATTTGGTGACATCATTGTTGACATTAAATTATATATTATCGTATATAAATGAGATTGTCAGGTCTCATATCTGTTTTTACATTTCATTCCTCAATATAGCTCTTGACTTTTGTACAAAACATCATTATCATAATCATACATATTTTTAACAACTGGCCGAAAAAAGAAAATTATGCTCCACAAGAAATTTGAGATGATGATAAATATATTGAAAACACACGTGGAGACACTTTTATAATTAGATAGATAGATAGATAGATAGATAGATAGATAGATAGATAGATAGATAGATAGAGAGAAGCTAGTCTAAGACCAATGTGAAAAAAAGAAAATAACAAACCACAAGAATCCGTAAAACCTGCTGATTTATTCCTCTATGTAAAATATACGTTTTTAATATCCATATTCTTCTGTAATTCGAGCAAGGTCATTAAGTACAAGCATTTTGTGCCATATCGCCTACTTTTCCTAGTGACCTGAAACACACACCAAAATGTCTAATCTGCAACAAGCTCCACACTCTCCTTGTCCACATTTCTTTAAAATATGAATTCTCTTACATTTTCCATGTTGTTAGGTTTTGTAACGTTAATGGGTTTCAATAAAGAGAAATTAGTCTGCTCTCTTCAATTCAAATTCTAAAAACAAAATAGTTTGTTAAGGATAATAAAAACATTTATTCAGTGCGCATGTCCTCAGATTGACAATATATTCACTAACTTTCATATTATAAACTGAACATCAAAAAAATAAATTTATTAAATGTATAACTGCAACAACAAAAACAATAATAATAATAAACTAAAATGAGAGCTCGTGAGGTATTCGGGCTTCTAGGCCAATGTTCCATTTTATCGGTAAATTAATCATTTTGTATGCGTAAAATAAAAGTGCTGGCTAAGCGAATAGTAAATATGTAACTCTATACTCCATCGTCAAATGAAAATAACTGAAACTTATTCTGGTCAAGATGCATATATTTAAAAAGGCAGCAAAAATAAATATGCTATTAATAATTATTTGAACGAGTCATTGCTGTAATATAGAGTAATACGAACAACTTTAAATATGAATGTTTTTAGTTTTAAAGAAACAACAAAATATAGATTTAACAGAAAATGTCGTTTATTTAATCTTTGCCAAAATTTTCACAGCTTTTCGTATATCTGTCGCAGTTTATTCATATGTAACTACAGAACTATTCATATTTACAAGTCTCTCCAAATATGTTCGTATTTATATGTCTCTACAAATATATTCAAATAGGTTCTTCTTCCACTACCGCCCCCACCTCTCATCTCCAGACTGTTCCGTTCTTGACAGCATCTCTACTAATAATGACAAGGCCATTTCCTCTCATCCGTCTGCCCATATATTTGTGTTTGGCAACTTTAACGCCCATCACGCCAAGTGGCTGAAAAACTCTGTCACAGATCTTGCTGGTGTCCACACCATGAATTTTTCAATCACTCAGTCCCTTACGCAAGTGATGGAGTTCCCCACGCGTTTCTCTAATAAACCTAATATACACGACTCACTACTAGATCTCTGTTTTACTTCCATCCCTGACTTTTGCAATGTCAAGCAACTCTACCCCCTCAAAAACTCTGACCATGCGGTGTTTTCCGTTAACATCTCCTTCCACTCCCACTCCACCCAAGAACCTCAGACAGGCAGAATATCTTACTGCTACCAAAGAGCCGATTAGGACTCATTCTGCGATTTCCTGTGTGACGTACCTTGGAACAAAGTTTTTAGTCTCCCCGTTGAAGACTGTGCAGCTGAGGTCTCTTCTTGGGTTAAGACTGGCATCGAAGCTTTCATCCAAGCCAGGAAGTTGAGACTTAAATCCCACTCGTCTCCTTGGTCCTCCCCTGCTTGCTCGGCCGCCATCGCCCATCGAAATCACTTCTGGCTTTATCGGAGTTACGCGTCGGACCATAACAGGCGCCTCTTTGCCTCTGCTCGCAATGATTGCAAGAAGATACTTAAAGAAGCCAAGCTGCTATTTGCAACCAGAATGAAGCAGCGCATAACACCCCGTAAGTTCGGTTCCAAAGACTACTGGAGGCTCTGTAAGAGTGTACTAAACAATAGCAAACCCTCGATCCCCACCTCTAATTAACGAATTTGGGGTCCTTACCTCTACAACAGACAAGGCTGAGTGCTTCGCTCGCAGATTCTCAATTAACTCGACACTAGATTCATCTGGAATATCTGTACCCAACTTCCCACCACGAACTGAAGCCCAAATAAATGACATCCACATTACCCCCTCGGTGGTCTCTAATATAATTTCAAAGCTTCACTACCATAAAGCGAGTGGTGGCGATGGAATCCCAATCATTGTCCTGAAGAAATGTTCCCCTGAACTCTCCTCTGTTCTCTCCAAACTCTATAACTACTGCCTCTCTGCTTCTTGCTTTCCTGCAGGATAGCATGAAGCATTATTGTAGAGTTTAAAAAGTTCAGGAGTACATTTCCTAAGGACTGTTGCTGGAAAATCATCAAGTTTATATGCTTTGTGGGAATTTAGTTTAGAAATGATAGCAGAAAGATTGCGTTATATTGATAACATAAAAGAACTGAAATTAGTTTCACAAAGAACTAAGATATCTGCAAAAAAGAAAATATTATACAATACAAAAATTGGTACGAATACCACGAATATTAAAGAAATAATGGCTGAGAAGGGGTAGGTCATTTTATGTTCACTCGTATTTTTTCATTGTAACTGTAATAAAAAGTTTCATTTTTAAGAGGAAAAAGGCTAAAATAAATATCACTGACATTGTCTATGGCAATACAAACTGTCAGAAAAGTGTTTAAGACAAATCATAATGTGGCCTAGAAAATCTTGTTAAAAATATTTTTTTTTACTAATGATACTTCTACTTAGTCAATTTTATGAAATTTCGAAAAATTGAAATTCCTTCCTTTTCATATTTAAAATTTCAGCCTCTTCATATCTAAACTTATTTATAAATGGAACTTTGTCTGTGTGTGTGTGTGTGTGTGTGTGTGTGTGTGTGTCCGTTACCTATAGACTCCGAAACGGCTGAACCGATTTTCTTGAGAATTTACACAGTTGTACTATAAGCGTCTGTGAGTGTTCTTAGCTAGGTTTTGTGTCGAGGTACCCCCCATAAATATCGAAAATCGATAATCGAAAAAATCGGGTTATAGAAGGAGTGGTCTGATTTTAATCAAATTTGATGTACTCATAGACAAAGACATAAGAAACGATATTCAGAAGTTTCAAGATTGCAGTTCTATCCTTGGATGACTTATTTGACTCCGATATTGGAAATCGATACCCCGATATCCTCCCGGGTCTGATCAAAACCAGTTTTTCAGCCCTTTTATTTTAGTTTTTGCTTCGGGTTTGGCTCTAAGTAGATATAATTGTAGTTCTTAGTCTCAGCCATGATAATACCATTTACTCAGAGGACTTATTTAGCCTTCAAAATTCAGTTTACGACGAAAAAACCTATTTGATATCGATACCAGGAAATCAAAATTTGACTTGCATACATTCGTTTTTCTTTCAGTCTACGGTTTTGCTTTAACTGGAAACAACTATTGCGTTTTGGTTTTTCATGCCTACGTCCAAAGAGTCTGAGCTCCAGGACCATGGATTAGTTTTAAAGCTTTCATTGCACCCGATCAACGTCGGGCTATACTGCTAGTTTATAATATTTAAAAGCAGGACTCTTTTCAGAATTGAAGTCTTCAATTTTTTCTTTTGTAAAACAGAAACAACACTTACCGAAACTCTGCTCTGAATTGTAAAGTAAAAAATGCAATAAAACAATGATATTATTTAATTAGAAAAATTTAATGACTTTCATAAATAAGATATATTAAGGATGCTATTATCTTAAGAAAAAAAATTATGAATAATGAACAAACATTATTTTCATTTTACTTTAAGAAAAAATATTAGGCTTTAAATCTTTTGAAATTAGGGATTCATTTCAGCCTTTTAGATTATATATTAAGTGAAAACGATATTTACTAATCATAAAGAAGAGATCTTAATGCAAATCATCAAACTAATGCCGAGTTTTGAAAATACGGGCGACCATACACGACATTATCAAAACATAAGAGCGATAACTATAGTAATCCAAAGCCAAAGTTTCTAACATTCAATAAAGCATTAGATTACGGAGCATATTTTCCTAAATTTTAAGATTATTAAGTACTGAAAAATTGTATAAAAAAGCGCTCACATCTTTTTGTTCAATTTTTCAATCTTTTGCAGATAAGAAAACATCAGCTTTGACATCATGTTATCAGTAAGCCAACACAATTACTGTCGGGTTAAAAGCACAGATAATATCGTGTTAAAAATGCATTTTTGCGATATTATAAACTTAAAGTAAATAATATTTGTTTTAAACCAGATTAATTATACTTTAAATCAGCAAATATTTCTCAAATAATGTTTTAAAAAATTATATTTTATTTTTGGAAGATTTTTAATAAAGAGAATTGTAATGAAAGACAACTAAAAAGGAGTACTAATCAGCTATTTTAGAGAAAAACTACTTTCAGTCAATTTAAATTAGCTTTGAAATACGGCAAAGTAGTTTGCTTATGGAAATATTAAATTTAATTTATTAGCTTGAAATTAAAACTAATATAGAAACTTCAATAATTTTTTCATTTTTAAAAACTCGTTTTAAATATTAGGTATCGCATTTTTGTGGAGGCCCCTAGTTAAAATATTAATAAAATACTAATAAAATTCATGCCGATGTAATAAATACAATTTATTAATTGTTCATAATAATTTACAGACAATATTCTAAACTCGCTAAAAAACACTTATTTTAAAAAGAAAATAATCGACTCGCTTTACAAATATGCATTTTAATAAATAAAATGTAGCAAGAACAAACGGTCTCGACTGATGTATATTTATTGCGACGGGCGGCGGAAATAGCCGTCTAGCATTCGGCGGTCTTCTGTCAGCCGTCCGAAATGTGGGCCCACGTTATGATTTAAGTTTGTTAGAGTTTGCTAGAAGAGTAGTTCGGACAACTTCGAGGACTAATCCTGCTAATGGCCGTCGCCTTGCGGAACAAAATAACGAGAGCCCAGTTATAGATTATAGAGTGCTAAACCAACACGTCGACGCTTTTACGGCGAGTGTGAACGTCTGCCCATAAAAGCTTAAAGAATGGAAACAGAAAAGTTATAATGTCTTTTTGTTAGATCTACGTAATGCGTGCACATCCACAAGTCCTTTCTAAGAAGCGGTTGAGAAAGCATTTGGCGGACTTTTGCATAGACCCCGAGAGACTGAAGGCCGAGACCAAAGTGCTGAGCTTACAGATCTGTGTGAAAGCGAAGAAGCAATGTCCCAGAAATTCTGTCCACTATCAAGTACTTTTTCACTATGCGAGAAGCTTATAGTAATTTTCTAAGCGCAACTTAGACGTGGCACAAAGCCGAAAGTATGGGACACCCAGTGAGTATCGAACTCACTACTCAATTGTAATGATTCTAGCGAGACAAGCGTGCTAACCATTACACCACCTCTAAGTGCCTACTATTCGAGAAGTTTATGTTTAACTTTTCAGTTTGTGACTGCTTTTCTGAAGTGACACATGCGCACACGTTTGCTAGACGACGAGGTTTGCTATGTTGCTTGAAGTGCAAGATTCACAAGACTGTTTCCAGACTGAGTCAGACGGATCCTGAAAAAAGAAAATAGTGTGTGAGCGGTCAAGAAATGTGAGTATGGGTTGATGCAAGTTCTTTGGCTACAGGATCAGTGCTGGAAGTAAACGGAGATATTGTTGAGGATGCATGCTGTCTATGACCGGAAGGTGATGGCTGGGACATTAACTTTGCCAAACTCTATACAATATTGAATACAATGGTTTTGCAATAGTAAGCAACAGTTTTGCATCGAGTTACTGATTCTGCCTGTACTCACCGTTTGATTACAGACTCATTGACAGTCAAAGCACGAGTGAATACATAGGCAGCATGTGAAATGCTTATCAGGAGATGGCTGGAGACTCTGATGATGAAGTATGATCTGTTTGTGGATATGCAACTACTAAGAAATAAAACTGACACTCACTATAGAATCACATAAAAGAAAGAAAGCTGAATAGTGTGTAGTGCTGCCGTTCACGAATTAGATTCTCGTCAAATCCTTCGACACAGCGGTCAACCTGGAGTGAAGCACACCATTTACGTTGCCCCTTCACATGTAAGTCAGTAGTCTAGGACGTGGCTCGAAATTATCCGGAATGTCAATCCATCGATTCAGCACTGATGACACTTTCAGCAATAATAATTAACACATCAGCAGTTGACCTCGAGAAAAGAAAGCCATATTGCTTATCTGAAAAAAAACCCTGCGATGTGATATGCTTAACCAATTCAGAGTTAATCAACCCTCTAGTACTTTACCAAAAATAGGTAGAAGACAAATAAGCCAATTCTTAGAATGATCAAATTGTTCACGTGTGTTCTTAAAGACTAAAATTATCGAAAAAATTTTTGAACAAGCAGAAAAGCAGCAAGTTGCTTATTGTAAAGTTTGTAAAGTTTATAAAGAATATGAGTCGGTTCCTGGGCACATTTATTTTATAAGAATATCATTAATTCTACATGCCATGAGTTTATTCAGTTTAGTGATGCTAGCAGAAATCAGTTATATTCATATCATCCAAAAGTTCCAGTTCTATGTAACAAGTCAGGCAAAAATACACTAGATGAATCAAGATTTGGATTTGAATTTGCGAGTTAGACACTACTTTATCGGTAGAAGTTAACACCTCAAATTGAGTGACGAAAGGAATAATAGAATACTTTATTTTGTTTAAGACTCTGTTACAAAATCACCAGTGGTCAAGAGAACCAAACTATTTAGAGGCATTGTAGTGCCTTATTCTATCAACAAACAGATTTAGCCTCTGTTAAATTGAATATTAAAACGTTCTCAGTCCGATCAAGAAGGGATCACAAAATAAATTCTGGTCCTTGGTCATTTTGTAAGATTTTCAAAAGTGGAACGGGTAAGAACTTTTCAGCATCATCGTACGTTATTTCATTTTTTATTTATGATTTTTATTTTTTGTAGGTTGACTTTTACGTTCTGATGTCATTTCTCACTTTTAAGTGGAACATTTCATAAATTTTTGCAGGGTCTGTGAACAGATTATTACACACGAATTTCCACATCGCGCACAGCTCTACAAATAGAAATATGACATGGACACGCTCCTTCATACAAGTTGAGAACAGATAAAATTTTGTAGGAACTCGCTCACCCATGTCCATAGAAAGATGTATCAACAAATAAAGGAACATATTCTTTTGTAAACTAATTGTAATTTTTTAAAGGTATAAAATTATTGTAAAGACATGTCGAGTGGGGGTAGAAAATGCCATTGAAATTTAATACCAGGACGTCAACTACATAGTCAACACACCCAGTAGCTGTAAACAATGTCACTGAACGAAAGCAACTTTCGTATGATAAAGTCCTCCGTTTTCTGAAAAAAGCGGAATATTAGCATTGGTAGTGAAATTTTGTTCACTCATCGGTATTTTTGAATTGTTGAATTTTTATTTTATTTATGTGTGTGTTTGTGTGCGCGCTCTTGCTTCGTTTTTTTCCATTTTTATCAATTGTTGCAACTTGTTTTTCTAAGATTTTTTCCTTTTCTTTCCTGTTCTTAACATATTTCATGTTTGCCTCATGTAATATTATCAAAGATAATGGACAAGAAAGAATTAACAAAAAAGGAAAACATAAATGAAAGAAAAGGGAAAATGAAAGGCATGATTAATAAGAAAGATATTCCGGCACAAAATTAAATTTTAAATATGTAAAGATAAGAAAAAAGGAATGAATATAGGCAAGAAAGAAAGTAACCATGATGTAGAGAATAAAGGTGAATAAAGGTGAATGTAAAAGAGTGAGAAGCAAAGAATGCAAGAAAATTTCAGAAAAAATATTCGGGACGATTGTAAGACATGTCAGCATATATTTGATGTTGAACTCCATCAAGTGAACAGCGTGAGGATCAACTTGATAACTAATGTTCAAATGGAGTTCACTGGCAAAGTATAATGTGACGATTAAGCGGCTTAGAGAAAGAACGTGAAGTGAATAAAAAAAGCAAGAAGAGAAATCAATGCGTTGTTTCACTTCAGGACGTGAACAATCTTGGCTCTCCATAACTTCCTGTAGCTCTGAGTAAGTTTTGTCATTTTGCTATCTCTCCTATTACCAAACAATTACACAAACTTGTTATGTAGGATATTCGCTGCTTTCCACTATCTCTTTTGAACTTCACTAATTCCTGCAAGTGCCCAATTTTTTTAGCCTCTTTATTCATTGTTTGCCCTAAAAATTTCTGTTGACTCTTTCTGAATTTAAGTATAAGTTTGTTTTTTGTTTTATTTTTTTCATTTTTTTCTAAAACTTCCTCGCTACTCACATGTTTCCGTAGGATTCTCAAGAAACCCCTGTAGAATCAGATTTCTGTTGCTTCGAATCTCTTCATCTATGAGTAGATTGTCCAGCATTCATTGCCATAGAGGAAGACCGAGATTACATAAAAGTTGTGCTTTTTCTTTGTTTCTAACAAATTTTTCCTGTTTCTTAATATTGGGCTTTGCCTTTGGAAGGCCTCTTTCGCTATTACACTGCACCTTTAGAGTTTGAGGTCGCATTTTTATCACCTGGTTAAACATAAATAAGTAATTTTTGTACTTCCTTGATTTGGTTGTCTCCAATTTGTATGTTGGGCTGTTCACTTTGCTAACAGCCATACGTTCTGTCTTTTTACATGAATAGTCCTTTATTCTTGCTACCTTCTGTAGGAGTTCTGTGTCTGAGATTGATAAAATTATGCAACCAAAAGGAAGAAAGAGAGGATATCAAAAAAGAGTGGAAAGAATGAGTGAATACAAGTGATCGAGTAAAATGGAAACAAAAATAGGAAAAATTAGTGAATTCAAATGTGGAATTGAGTGAGTGCAGAGAGTTGACGAAAGATGTGAGCAAAATTTGAAATAAAAAGGGATAGAGGAGAGATTCTAGGGAGAAAGGATAGGTTACAAATTTGAAAAACAAGACGTAAAAGATTGCACGAGGTCACAATATAAGAAAATGCATTGAAAAGATTTATTATTACAGAAAAGATGTTAAAGAAAAAGATAAAAAACTGAAAATATTTTGTTGTCTTTTTTCATTTTTTATTGAAATATATTCTACTCAGGGATGGTATCTACGAACGTCGGCAAGTTCATTCACTTTTAACGTGGATTCGATTCTTACTATTATATGGCTATATCAAATTTAATAAATAAAGAAAATACCTTATAGCATGGAACGTTCTTTTGTAAAGTTTTGTTCTTAAAGGAAACTTTCGTAAAATAATGTTTTTTCAAAAATAATTTTGCTAAATGTCATATTTATTTCTTTTTACAGTTCGTATTTGTGCCATGTAAATTGAATTCATATTTTTCATTCCTTTTTTTTATTATTTTTTTCTGTTGTTATTATTTATCTCTTTTTGTCTTATTCTCCTCTTAATTTATTTTCTCTTACAGCCTCTACATCCTTCACCCGGAATATTTTTAACATTTCACTCTGTAAATTATGAACATTTATTAACACGTGCTTTTTCATATGGACTAAGACATTTATATTTACAACAGTTTTTTGCCTATTTTCAAGTTGATAAAGAATTTTTAGGGTAAACAGAATATTCCAACTCAGAACCGGAGTGAGTAAATTAAAACAACTCATCAATGGTGTCCGACCTCAGCCTTCCCATTGTTTAACAGACAATAAATGAAGACTATGTAACAGTAAGTAAATTATCAACTTTTGGCAAGCATACAGAGAAACTCATACTTTTTTTATAGATATATATAAAATGTTATCAAATTGCAATACTGAGAAAATGCAAAATTCATTCAATTCACAAATTATGGCATCAAAAACGAAACAGAAACTGCAAGTAAACATCAAGTTCTTCACACAGGCATTATGGAGTCGATCTCCATCGAATAGACATCGATGTGCGCCTTGTTTATTCCAAAAGAATTCAAAGCGAGTAACAATTCTGCCTGTTTACTTAGCACAAACAAAGCATCCAAACACAGTTGTTCTCTATTAATATTTAGATGTGTCGTTTTGCTTATATCATAAATGTTAAAAACATATAAAATACACTTTTCTTCTTTTTTCTTCTTCAATTGGAGTAGATAGTCTAAACTACCACCCGGTTCACACTCCACCCACGTCTATTGAACAGGTGTAGAGGCTCATCCCCTGTTCCCTGTTTAGAATGTGGTTTCCGGCTTTCTCTCTTCTAATATTTTCACTCTTACGTAGCCCCCGGCACATCAGTGGCGTTACTGCCTTGCTCGGGGTGATATGATTTTAAAAAAAAAACTTTCTACATTTGGAAAACGACATTCAGTTTTGTCAGATCATTGAATCTATCTTTTACAGTTGCACTGAACTTATGGAGCGCATATGAGAACGTTAGCCTTTTAGAATACTAAGTATATATCTTAATTACTGTAAATGATCATGATGATCATGATAATGATGATGAAATATAGAGTTTTTTTTTTCTTCTATGGGCCGTGTCTTTCAGAACATAGGCAATCATGACTCCCAAACATTTTCTGTCCTTTGTGGCTCTTAATAAATTTTCTCTTTGAATGATCTCCCCCAAACCTTGTTCCGCAATCCATTCACTCAAGCTCACTAATGCGTTGTTTTCCTTTGTTCCTCTTACCTTCAATCTGTTCTGTGGATATTTTTTGCTGTCTCAAGTTTTTTCTTCATATGTAAAGAGATTGTCTAGCATTCACTGTCATATAGGAGAATTGATATGGCGTAACAGTTCAATGCCCTTTTCTTTGATTCTAATTAAATGTTTCTGTTTCTTAATACCCTGCTTAGTTTTTAGAATGCATCTTTGGATGTCCCAATGCGCCTCTGAATTTCAATGTTTCACAATCCGTCCTCTGCTAAAAAAAATTTTAACTTGCATATTGGGCTGGTACTTTTTCTAAAAGTCAGGTATTCCATTTTTTTTTTTTTTTTTTTTTTTTGCAATTTATGTTTAGTCCTTTCTTTTCGCTTTCCTTCACAAACACACATACACACACAGATATGTGTGTGTCCGAACGCGTGTCCTACACATTGACCTCTATGTCTACTTTATATCTACATGCACTCTATTTCTGATAGTTATCACTTTTACCTATAATATATATTAAAACTATATGTTTATCATATATATATATATAAGTATATATAGAAAGAGAAAGACAGACAGAGAAAAAAAATTAAGAGAAAAAGTTAAAAAATGAACTTATGAATTTTCTTTTGATTATAAGCATTACCAAAATGTTCATTGAAATAAACTCTATAGTATTTTTTTATTTTTATTCTGTTTTTTTTTGTTTCTTTTTTTTTTTTTTTTGTTGTTTTTTTGCTTAAACTCTTTAATAAGATTGTATCAGGATGACTACTAACTTTTAGGCTGCGTATGTTGCAATTGATACCGTCTAATATGTGTGCGCCTCAAAATCGGTTGACTGTGTTTGCTTGTCACATTAATGAGACACTGGACCAAAATTAGTGACGTTAAATAATTCTCTGAAAATTTGATACGCGTTTCTTTTTCTCTGCATCGATTTCAGAGTGACAGAAACATGTTATAAAGTATGAAGTCTTTAAGCAATTACAAAACTAGTCATAAATATTCATTCAAGCAAATTGAACAGTTCGTCACAAAGATGAAGGTGTGTACATGTCTCGGTCAATTTAAATATACATGGACTCATAGTAGTAGTATTTTAGTATTCTTGCCTCTGTTTAACTAAAACGAAGTTTACTAAACATGATAATATACAAATTGAACTTTCATTGCAAGACTCAAAGACGCGTATACACACAGACGCACATACAATCACACACACATGTGTGTAACAGAAATTCAATAACATCTCTATACTCCTGTAGAAAATAACGAGTCATTATTAAGAATCTTTCTATTCAATAAGGAACGTTTTGATAATTCTAAAGTTAAATGCATTAATACTTTAAAAATAAGTAAACTCAGCACAAGTTTAGAATACTCCATTAAAAACAAGGTCGGCAGAAATAAGCAGAAATCACGTAAACGTAACATTATTTAGTTTAACCCACTCTTCAGCTGAAATGTTGAAAAAAATATTGGTAAATTCTTCCTAAATTTAATTCGCGAGCATTTCTACCATTCACCCACACTAAAAAAAAGTTAGTTATAAATAGAACAGTGATAAATATATTTCACAGCATAATGATACCAAATAAATACTTGGCCCACCTGAATAATATCAGTTATCCTAATACTAACAATAATGACCCGCCAAAAAATAATTGAAACTGCCGAAAAAATAAAATCCACCCATTGAATGCCCAATGCATGTTCAAAAATATTGTTTATAGTGCCCGATTTTATTCGGATAATGATGATGTTAAATTTTATTTCGTATCGACCGCTAACAAGTGGAAACTGAGATTTAATAATCACATGTTTTCTTTAAACAACAGTAAATACATCAAAAGTACTGTTTTATCCACATATTATGGGAAATTAAAAAACGATAACAAAAATCCAATTATTACCTAGAATATCGTCGCTGAATCCAAATTTTTCAATGGAAAATGAGACAGATGTAACATATGCCTTTTAGAAAAACTTGTCATCTTAAACCATATAAATAACCCTAATCTACTTAACAAGAGAAGCGATCTAATAACCACATGCTGCCATAAAAATACTTACTTAAATTCTTAGACCCCAACTGATACAGATTTCTCTGTACATTTGGCTCTTTCTTTTTTCTTCCTCACTCCCTTAATTTCCTCCTTTTTTTTCTATCTTTCTTTCCCCCACAAATATTACTAGTATTAACTATGAATTACGTAACTTTTATTTCATCTCCCTGCATTTTAATTTTTAATACTTAATAAATTTAATTCTTTTATCTACACGTAGTCATAGTATATTTTAACCTTTGCTCTTGTTATTAAACAACTGCAATATAACTTTCTAAGATTTAACTTCCACGAACATCAAGTGAACTTAAAAATTAAAATCTATTAAGCTTTCAGTTTTTAAAATGCACCTGATGATTGTGAAACGCATGAAACTTCGAGTCATGCCATCGACATAAGACAATATATATATATATATATATATATATATATATATATATATATATACGCATCGCTCATTTAGTAATGAATTAGATCCCTCTGGTTACTGGCGTATGATACATGATACGCTAAAAATCTGCCTCCTTCTACCGCGGTAGAATCGCCGACTGACGCCAATTCGGTCGTGTTTCAATCCTAGGCTAAAAACAATCGAATGTATAAACTTAATGATGAACTGTGATGCAGCGAAACAGATCTGTTTGCGGATAACTATTTATGCTCTCACACTCTGGAGGAAGGGTAGATTTTGAAAAAAAAAACAGTAGATACTGTAGCATTTGCACATCGCTCATTCAGGCTACTCTGGCGTATTATACATGATACGCTAAAAAATCTGCCTCCTTCTACCGAACGCCCATACTTCAGAGGTAGAATAGCCGACTGACGCCAATTCGGTCGGGTTTCAATCCTGGGTTAAAAGCAATCTAAAAGCAATGTCTAACCGTACTGATGAGCTGTGATACAGCGCAACAGATCTGTCTGCGGTTGACTATATATATATATATATATATATATATATATATATATATATATGCTTAAATAAAATAAAGACAAGAGGAAAACTGTATTTTAAATCGCCTACACGTTTCGTCCTGTCATGGACTTTATCAAGGCAAAAAGACGAAAGGAGCTTTATTCTAAATTACGTATCTATAAACAAACAGTGTTGGCAACCACAAAGATGCTCACAAATCATTTCAAAAGATTAACAGAATATTTTAGTTTTTAGAATTTCTTCATGTGTAGTGTAAAGTCACGAGATATTAAAATGAAGGGAATTTGACCGTTTTCTTTGATAACTGTTTATTTTGTGTGTGAGTCTGTTTTAGAATTTCTTCATGTGTAGCGCAAAGTCACGAGATGTTAAAATGAAGAGAATTCAGCCGTTTTCTTTTAAATTTTTATTATGTATGTTAGTCTGTTTTAGTATAATTTCCCTAAGTAAAGGTGAGATTGGGAAAAATCCGGGGCGAAAATTGAAGTTTTGGTAGTATTGAATAGCGGCGCTCTCGAGAACTTTTCTTCTGAATAAATTGTTTACTCTTTTTATTAGTGTGGCATTTTTAAAATCGAAATTATGGTTAAATTTATTTCTGTGAATCACTAATGCATTTGTAAGATTATTATTAGTGATGTCTCTTTTGTGTTCATATATAGGCTTTTTTAGGTTTCTACTTGTTTCTCCGATGTAGATGGAGGAACAATCCCGGCGATTTATTCGGTATACACTTGATTTCGGTTATTTTTAGATCTGATAATGTCCATAATAGTTTTCGAAGTAGTTGTTACTATGTATGTATTTTTATATGATAGATTGTTTTGGATATTAGATACAATGGAGTTGGTTGGTAGTATGATGTATTTGTTATTATTTAGATTATTATTGTTAACAGTGTTTCTTTTGTTGTGGCTGTATGTATTATGTGCCTTTCTTTTTGCATTGGGAATAAAGTGATATGGGTAATGCAAGTTTCTGAATGTGCTTTCTATGTATTTTTCTTCTTTTGTTAAATATTGGGGGGCTGCATATTCTTAGTGCTCTTAAGAAGAAACCTATAATAATACCAGATTTGTTTTTGGAAAAGTAACTGGAGTGGAGATTTATCAGGTCGTTTTTGTTGGTAGCTTTTCTATAGACGTCAAAATCGAGTTTATTGTTACTTTTGTGTAATATGATATCTAGGAAAGGAAGAGTATGATTAGATTCAGTTTCGAAGGTAAAATTTATAGTAGTTTCACAGTTATTGAGTTTGTTGGCAAAACCTGCTATGTTAGTAGTTTCTGGGTAGATTAGAAGGGAGTCGTCTCTATATCTAAAGTAGGAGGAATTTGGTGGTAAAATGTTTCTGAAATAATCTCTTTCCAGAAATTCTAAAAATAAACAAGCGAGAATGCCGCTGAGAGGCGATCCCATTGGTAAACCAAATTTTTGTCTATAGAAATGGTCATTAAAAGTGAAAGAACATTGCTTAGTAATTAAATAGCATAGTTTTATGATTTTCTGTGTAGGTAGAAGTAATTTTATTTTTGTTAAACTTGTTTTTAATTGATTTAAGCATTTATCTATAGGAACATTTGTGTATAAGGATTTTATGCCTAGACTTGCCATGTGTTTGTTTTTTGTGTTTACGTTTTTTAGTTTGTTCAAAAGGTCACCAGAGTTTTTTATATGTGACGGACTTATTGTGCCGAGAAGTGGTGTTAAGATTATGCTTAATTTGCCAGCTATTTTAGGTGAGACGCTGCCTATTCCGGATATGTTATATTTGGGTTATGTGTTTTTGGGAGACCGTATAGTGTGGGTGTTTTGGGGTGGTATGTGATAAGCTTTAGCCAGGATGAGTCTTCTGTTTTTAATACTTTCTTGATATTGTATATAAATTTTTGTGTTTCTTTTGTGATGTTGGTTTTGTTAACTTTCTCGTATATGTTATCATTATCAATTAGGTCTTTCATTTTCTGTTGGTATATGTTCTCGTCCATGATTACGATTCCCCTTCCTTCGTCAGAAGAAGATATGTGTATATCTTTGTTGTTTTTAATTCCTTCAGGGCTGTTAAATATCTGCGAGCTATATATATATATATATATATATATATAGCTCTGTTCATACTAAATTAAGCACTGTTTTATTAACACCTAAATAATTCAATTATACATGTGTGTGCACTCATATGTATATTTATTAAATCACGTAACTATATCCAGGGTAAGAGAGTCAACAGTTTTAGAATTTTATTTTTTATAAAAGTGATCAATACAACAAATATTGTAGAGCATAATATAATAAAATGTGTTTCTTATTTAAAATTAATATAGTATACATTACTACACGGAAATTTCTATGTTTCGAGATTTTACCTCTCTCGTCATCAGGAAATATTAGCTCATTGCTGTGAAAATGATTTTAATTATATATATATATATATATATATATATATATATATTAAAGTAATGAAAGTGTACAGCTTGATGTTACACATTGTAAAAACAACAATGAATATTTGACGAAATTTGTCTAGACAAACTTTCACATTTTGATCCAATACAGGGAAGTCTAAAATAAGCAGGGCATTTTTTGACAGTAATAAGTTTATCCTTTTTGAATTCAAAAATTTTGTTACAGATGGCCGAATGCACAGTGTCGGACGGATACCCTAAACCACATAAGGTTTCCTTTACAAAACTGATTTCTTCATCAAGACTCAGAACAAATCATTAACGCCCTGAAGACTAGGGTTCTAATAATGTTTAACAATATATGTTTAATAATGTAGAACAATGTTCTAATAATGTTTAACAATGTTTTAGAGACATTAGATAGATGCTGTGATTTACTTTATCGTAGCTCTATTTCTCCACCTAATATACCTGAATCAAATTTTGTGGATTTGATGAAATTTGCTACGTCATCTGTTGAATTTAGTTTCAATAATACTATGTATCGACAGATATATGGAGTCGCTATGGGCTCTCTTTTGGGTCCAGCACTTGCCAATATATTTGTGGGCTTTCATGAGGAGAGAATACGCAGTAGTTCACTTCATCCTCAATTGTATTGTCGATATGTGGATGACACTTTCTGCTTTATTTGAAAATGGAGTAGAGTCAGACCAGTTTCTCTCTTTTCTAAATAATATCCATCCAGCACTGAGGTTTACTGTTTACATCGGACACCTACGGCTTTTCTCACCTCTGTCGATAGCAAACCAACATTAGCGGGGTTATATACGCGTTGGGATTCCTTTTGTTCTAAAAAAAAAAAGTAAGTTAAACATTATTAGAACCCTGTTTATCTTAGACTTCCCTGGATTGGATAAAAATGTAAAAGTTTGTCTAGACAAATTTCATCAAATGTTCATTGTTGTTTTTTCTCGGCTGAGGTATGTATTGTATTTCAAACCCGGCCCAGGTTATGTTTTGCACGCAAGGATGTTCTTCCTCCCCACCAAATTAATTCTATAATTTGTCAACATAAATCTAGTTGCGGATTTGACTACATAGGAAGAACAACTCAGCGTCTCGACATGAGAATTAAACAACATGTTCCAACTAAAATAAGAAATCACACTTTACCTCGAAATGGATCCGTCCCGAATACCTACGGTTCCGCTATTTGCGAGCACCTTATAAAGAATGGAAAGTGTTATGCTAATTTTAGTGTTGATCGGTTCACTGTTGTGTGCCGATCTCACTCTTCATTCCACCTTAAGGTTCTGGAAGCTTTGTATATCGAGTCCCGAAAGCCTGCGTTGTGCAAACAGCGTGAGATGTTGAAACTCGATATAATTAGCCTCTATCATTCACATCTTTTTCCATTTTTCTCATTTTCATGACACACTTTTTATTTTTTAATTTTGATTAAAATCTCCCATAGAGGACTGAAGAGCGTGAGCGAAACCGGTTGCTTCGCTTTTTAATATATTTACAATGTGTAACATCAAGCTGTACACTTTCATTTCTTTAATTAAATTTTGTACTTACAGAAATATTTTGATATATATATATATATATATATATATATATATACACTTAAAGACTTAATTACTTTCTTTACGTTTCAGATACAAAATTCAGCAGTTATGAACTTTTGAAGAGCTAAATGAGAAAAATGTGCTTAAAAAGGTAGTATGGCTTGAAGTTGGGTTGATCGGCTAAGCCCTTCGTGTCCGAGTTAAAGCACGTTGGTTCTAATGACAGTTTATCCTGCAAAGGAAGACCTATTTTCGAATCCTACCCTAAGGCGAGTTTTTCTTGAATAAGATTTCTCGAATATGTCAAACTGCATCTTCCCAACTACGAAACCTATTCAAAAGAACATACATTTTCCTTATTATGAAATAGAATAAGTTTTATTCTGCACAAATTACTTGCTATTAACCACTTCACTGAAATACTATTTACAATTAACATCTTAACGTAATTGAAAATTACCAATTCATGTGACATCTTAATATATAGAAATCTGTCCATCCCAACTAACTTAGACATCACTATCAGCATAATCAGTTCAAAACCTATGAAGGTCTACAAGCCAAATTTCTTAACATACCCTACTACAAACTATCTTGAGTAGAAAAATTAATACTGTCAATTTGGCTTGTTTAGAAATTTTAACGCCGTTGATTTGTGTTAGGACTTGAAACATTTTCTCTGTAACAGTAATTTAAAGGAATATTTCCCTCACAAACAGTAACAATAACTTCTCCTTTTCACGAATGATAGAACATAGAGAAAATTACAGAAATCTAAATACTGAAAAAACAAACCTACACAAAATGTACGAACCGATATAAATTCTTAAGATCACTCCGCCCGGTCGATCGACAGTGAACACATCTTAGAATTCCTAGACAGAATTTCTTACAATTGCACAAAAATAGACATCTTTGGTAAACGATTCATTCTTTGTGACAATGTATGTAACATCCCTATATTTAACATCCTACACGTAGAGTGAGTACAAGCTTGTTTGAAATTTTTACATACCCATGGCTTTCAGGAACAGAACATACAAAACATCTGCCACATCAGAGATGGGAACCAAAATGCTCATAGCTATGCGAACATACTTATGGGGGCCATGGAACGAAATATGTTGTGCAATTACCACCTAGAACCTCTCCACTCTTGCAAATCATAGACAATATCTCCTTCATATGGCCACATTAAAACACTCTCCATGACTTTAGACAATACATAAACAATGCTATCAAATTCAGCCACTTCTATTCCGTGCCTGGTTGCACTTGTATACCTACACAATAACCATATCTCCACATCACTACTCACTAAACCTACAGCTGGTCATTGCTACTCGACCAGCCTAAAATATCAGTAATTTATAGCCAGAGTTTTGGCATAAAACGAATGTGTTCTGGTACTGGGCATTACAAAAACACTAATCAATCAACTTCTAAATAGAAACTATCTAAAATAGTCAATCACTAAGAATTCCAAATACAATAAAGATACTCTTCTAAGATACTAAATATAATAAGAAAAATCCAAGAATTCTCCTGGTTTTCAATTTTAATTATAAAATTATACAATTCATAAACTATCTCATCTTATTTAGTAAGATGAGATAGTTTGTGAATTGTATAATCTCTGTTACATAAAACTTGAACCCATTATTAAGATATTTAGTGAAATCCCACTTAACTACAAATCTGAAATCAACCCTTACAGCAATTAGACTACAAAATTTCTCCATTTATCAAGGCATTGCAACATCTAATAAAACCCAACATCAAGTTTTTAAACATTATCACTTATAGTATTGTTACCCAAGCTATCATGCACACAGTAATCCGACCTCTTCTCTTGTATTGTGACATTACAAATGTTATACATTTACTTTTTGCAACTAATGCAAAACAAAAAATTATATCACTGAAACGGCTACGGAATTCGGTCTTCGGTTTAATAATCACAAGAAAAGAATCAAAGATAGCATCTTTGTACCTACACATTTAAACAACTGGATCATAGTATTCATAACATTAGACGCGTCATTTTAGCGTTTTCGTTTAAATACCCACAAGAATGTCGAAAGTTCGAGTACATTTATAAAATAAATTCACGCATTCTAAGTTTAAATAAGAATGTATACGTATACTCAGTGAATAGTTTCCAGAAAAATCCATCAACAAACCATTCACAACGTTAATAGTGGCAAGCAATTAGTTTCAAACTAACAGATTTTATCATTAATATAACACATTCTAGTTCTCGTTGAAAAAGGACACAGGCCTGTTCGAAAACTTCATCTTTATCTGAAAAAATGCAAAAAGATTACAAGATTTTAACACAAGGTACAAGCATTAAAAAATATAATTATAGAATGATTATGATAATTTGCCATTTCTGTTCGCTGACGAGGGTGATGGGACCTACTGTGGTGTTTAAGCGGAGAGTGAGTAGTCGCTCAGAACCGTTGCAACCTGATTCAACCATATTCAGGGGGCTGTTCCTAACTGCGAAGCCCAAGCCGTGTTGGCGAGGTTTTATGGAGATCTTTCCTGTCAGAAGAACGTGTAGTCTCTCTCCATCAGTGATTCAGAGTTTACCAAATGTGTTTCCTACAGTGTAGCAATGTCCACATGAAGCCTCTTGAGCTCGTCACTGATATCCTGGAAGTCTTCAGATAGACCAGTAAGCACAGTCTGGACATTCGAACAGCCCAGTTTTAGGGCTAGTTTCCTTTGAGATTTCTTGTTGTTGCTTGGTGCAAATGTTACGGTCCACTTATCAGGTGTCTTCTAATCACAATGCACACAATGAAGAAGGCAAACCATGGCGGGATAACACCTTACTGGCTGGGAGCTTCCCAGTGAGATTAAAGAATCTCTCTCACCGACGAGAACGACCCCTAGCGCAGTGTTATACGCCAATCAAGAGATTGCTTAGAACCAGTAACTGTCGTTCCATGTGCTGTGTCAACACCAAGGCCAAAGCTGGAGTATCTTCTCCAGGTGTAGCGTTTTGTTGCAATATGGTTGAATGCAAGCCTGGGCAATGTGATATAGAAGACAGGTTCTTGCCCATGTTGCACTTCCCCTCTCTCCACATGACTGATTAGACCAAAGGAACGCTAGGGTCGTTACAATTTAGAACCAGTTTCGTCAGCAGAGCTGCCAGAACTAGTTGAATACAACAACCTTAGGAACTCCGATTCCAGACTTTACCTCGAGGTTTACTCCTGTAGCCTTTTTCATGATTGGATATGACCGCAAAACCACAATGACAATTTGTAGAGATTTCACAATGGAGATTTTTTACGGGGAAAATCAACATACCAAAGTATATTTTCAACTGAACTCAATAATCCTAGTGTCAGTTCTGGCATAGAATATGCAGTTGTGAGAAACTGATAATCAAATCGAAGGTAACGACTGATTATTTTTCATTTAATTTCATGACTAATCCAGAGTTATTATACCCAATACGAATTTCCCTATTGATTCTCCTCAAATCACCCTAAAAATGGTTATGAAAATTATTAGTTTCTCTAATCGCACATCTATTTTATCTAAATGTTTTTTTCTGGTTTAAAGAAAATGTCAAGTATTCTGAATGCCTTTTTTATTTTTCTGCTGTAGCAAAACTACGATTTATTTTGGTTGTGAATTTTTTATCCTGCAAAAATAATCGAAAACATAATTTAGGCAATTTGTTTAGCAAAGTGGAAAAATGTCATGAGTGGTGGTTTAGGATAAACTTGTAAGAGCCCAACGATAAGAAGTACTTTTAGCTAAAGTTTATGCTTCAGTCAACTACGAGGACACATATACAGAATCCGTTAAATTTTTAATTTAAAAAACAAGAAAAATGGAACTCAAGGGCTTTGACATATGTTGCGTAGCATCTAAGAATAATTCGCCTGGTTAATATTCTACTGGTATATGAATATATTAAAGCTTAAACACACGGGTATACACGTACATTTCTATATACATAATTAGCTATTTTCCTTTACTGAAATAAGCCTTTATACATTTACTCTCTTTTTTAACTTCTGTTTTCCTTTCTACTTTCTAATATTCAGGAATGTCTATAAGTATGCACTTACCTGTAGGACATGTAATACATAATCAAAAGTATAATACTCATTCAAAAATATTGGTACGGTAAATCCAAATCATTTGTTTTTGCTGTTTACTGGAGACATTTGGGTTTGAGGTCAAAATACGAGACAAGAGTTCGGAATTTCAGTGCTTATTTCCCAGTATTTACACTTATATGATTAACAACTTCGGACATACCACCTGTTGTTTGAACCCACCTACTTTTCAAATGGGCAAAACTACTGTAACACGTCATTGACAGGTGTTACCCAGATTTGGGCTTTTAGAATGATTGCTTAAAAATTGGTTTTGGCTTTGTGCTTCGCGTGTAAAGACCGCATTAAAAATATAAACCAACATGAATACAAGAGAACTGTCTATGGAAGAAAAGTAAGTTATTTTAAAGCTTAGAAAAGAAGGGAAATCGATCAGAGCCATTTAACAAACATTAAGCATAACCAATACAATTTTAAATGTTCTGAAAAATAAATTAACTACTGTTATACTGAGAGACAAACATAGAACAGGTCGGCCAAGAAAAACAATAACTGATGATGACAAAAACATCCCCAAACAACAGTAGGTGACAATATCAACAACATTCACAGTGCATGGAGTGAAGGTTTCACAATTTACTTTTCAAAGAAGACTTCGAGAGTAGAAATATAGAGGCCATACCAAAAGATGCAAATCACTTATCAGAAATAACAATGAATTAGAATTTGAACGGAATTACAGAGATGAGCGACAAAAAATTTAAAAGAAACGTTTATGGACTCATGAAACCAAGATTAATAATAAGTGATGTAAAAGCCAAAGTGTGGAGAAAAAAAGATCTGCACATAATCCAAAGCGTACAAGCTCATCTGTGAAGCATGCAGGAGGCAGTGTCTTGGCTTGAGCTTGCATGGCTGCTTCTGGAATAGGCTCATTCATATTTATTGATGATGTATTTCATGGTGGCATTAATTAAAAAGTCTACAGAAACATTTTTGTCTGCTAACTTACAGAAAAATTCATCCAAACTAATCGGAAGGAAGTTTATCATGCAGCCGGATAGTGACCCAAAACATACTGACCACATAAAAAAGGACTTCATCAGTAGGGAAAGTGGACAGTTTTAGACTTCCTAAGACAGTTACCGGATCATAACCCAATAAAGCACAAATTTCATCTCCAGAAGAGAAAAATGAAGGAAGAAGCCCCCAAAACAAACAAAAACTGAAAGAAGCTGCTTCAATGTCTGGAATGAAGAATGAAATGTCACAAATGAAGAATGCAAAAAGTTTGATTTAATGGGTCGCAGGCTTGATGCAGTTATTGCAAGCCAAGATAATGCAACCAAATATTAAATGTTATATACCTAAAGATTATCTATTCTTTTACGATTACTCACCTAAAAATGAGGTGATCAGATGAAATAGGTGGAATATACTAAGCTGTTTAACACATCAAAAACTAGATAACAGGAAATAAAAGCTGAAATATTGAACTCCTGCCTCATATTCACCTTTTGATCTTAAATCCATATGTCTTCAGTAAACAACAAAAACAAAAGTATTGGGCTTGCCGTTTCATTACTTTTGGAGGGGAATTGTATATAAGGAAAATTAATGTGGAAAAATATGTCACACAAAATATTTTACACTTTGTCATTTATTTTATATATATATATATATGAATATATGTGTGTGTGTGTGTGTGTGTGTGTGTGTGTGTGTGTGTGTGTGTGTGTGAAAATTAATAACAAAATGTCAAAATATTTTATTTGATGTTAGGTTTCCCTCGGACTAAAGCGATGTTTACTTTTTTTCTCCTAAAAATATATATATGAAGAAATAAAATTATTTTTTCTTCGCTCTGTCTAGTTTTGCGTGTTTTTCATTCATCACATCAATCATCTTTGTCTATTAATCTTTATCTGTAAATAGTCGCTGTATAGTAGAACATATAAGCAATGAGGGAAAAAGATGAGAACAAAAATGCTTTTAGAATAAAAACGACAGTTTTTCGGACGAGGAAAGGAGAGATAGAAAGTTTAACGCTCAAAGGATATATGAGAAGCAAGTGGAGTGGAGAAAAACACCAAGTGACTTACCTTATTAACTTGTATAAAAGAATGGCAGAACAGAGAAGGAAGGGAGGAGATAGCAAACACAAACATTGCCAGTAGCCACAGAGAATGGGAAGTTGTGGCGAACATGATCGCCCACATCCTAAAGGGACAGGAGTAAATTTTACAGGAGTAAATTTTAAAATGTACTGAAAAAGAACATGAACCAGCACAAGTTTATACATGAGAGAGAGAGAGAGAGAGAGAGAGAGAGAGAGAGAGAGAGAGAGAGAAAGTAAGGAGATAGTGAGCAAGATTAAAGTAGATTAGCCATAAAAGAAATGCAGAGAATAACGGACATCAAAGCAAGAATGGTGTATATATCTCTACTTACAGCAACTGCGGAACTTATAAATATTCTATAAAGCTTATAGAAAACTTCCGGAGACCGATATAATTTCTATAAAGAGGATGGCGTGCTGTTTTTGTGCTTTTTATTTTTATTTTTATTTTATTATTATTATTTTTATTTTTTTATTGTTTGGTGAATGGAAAATTAACTTCATTGGTCAAGTGGACAACTCGCCAAGCGATACTATAATTAGCCTTATCACGAAAAGACTAGACAAAAATAGATTCGACGTTGGGACTGACAACTTCATGTTTTCACGCTTTCCTTTGAATGGAAATAATAGGCAAGAGCTGTTAAATATGCGAGAGTAATCCTGCCACAAGATATTTTTAAATTATATGTAATTATTACCAAAATCAAGAGAACTTGAAATGGCAAACACATTCATATTAAAATAGAACTTACAATAGATGTAGTCAATTAAAATTCACAAAACAAATAGAAAATAACAACAATCAAGTTCAAAATGCTAATAAGATTTTAGAAGGCTACAAAAATTAGGAAAACGTAAATTAGAGTAATTTTAATAAGATTTAGAATTCAGTGTCATTAATCACACCTTTGCGTACCAAAATGTTTAGAATAATAAGTATAAGATTCAGAGATTAAACTCATGGCTCGTCCGTTGGCTTTCAGGAATAGACTGAATGGCGGTTAGGAACAAACTAGCAGACACCTGGAAAGACATGGGATGCTGGGAAAGACCAGATGATCTCACCGGGTCAGCAACTCAGAGTTCATTAAACTAAAAGGAAATGCCCTCAGGATTCGCCGAAAGGGAGGGAGGATGATGGATCCAAACTGATTAATCAGCAACGATCCCGGAACGAAAAACAATCTATGAATTTAGAAAAGTGTACGGACTTCCCATATGTTTGTGGTCGGAAATTCAGGTCCCAAAATGGAGCGAAGATTCACCTTACAAAAATGGGTTGTGCTTCCCTGAAAATGGTTCAGGAGCAGCGCTCTGTCAACGCATATAAGACTTACGGAAAACCAAAGCCAGGATGCATACCACAGTGCTAAGGATATCCAAGCTGTTGAATTAAAGAATGGGACGCAACCCAAACTGCCAAGAATCAAATTTCCACCAGCATCCGACTCGGAAGCGTGGTGTATGCTAAACAACATCATTAGCTAAGCATTACGTAAAAAAACTGGGAAGAAAGAAATATCAAGAACGTTTAAACGAAAGTAGTAAAATAATCTACAGGGTTTGTAAGAAAGTTTACGGCGTGAAAGAGGAAAATAATAAGCCACCGCCCAAAAAGAACAGTCGTCAAAGGTTAATGCAGGATTTGAGAAATAAAACAAGAAATCTAAAACGGCAAATCCGTTTCTCAAATTTTGACGAGACAGAAGGCTTGCTTAAAATCTGGCAGGACCTTAAAGAGAAACATAACGCTCTTAGCAGAGCGGAAAATTGAAGGAAGAGACGAGTAAAACGGAGGAAAGACCAAGAGCGTTTCTTCCAGGAACCTTACAAATATGCAAGGAACATATTTGATAAACCAAGATCAGGTGTGCTTAAAATAGAGAAAAGTATTCTAGAGGAACATTTAAGAGATATGTACTCTGATCCTAAACGACATATTCCTCTAGATCATAATAACAATTTATTTTGGCCAGCCGTTTCTAAAGTGAAGTTTGATATAAAACCACCAACATACGAAGAAATAAAACGAATAATCGACAAAAGTAGGAATAAATCTACACATGACCCTAACGGAATACCTTTCCTTCTATACAAAAAAATGTCCTACACTTCTTAAATGGTAACATACTAACTTAAAGTTAGCATGGAAAAATTACCATATCAGCCAACAGTGGATGATAGCTGATGGGGTGTACATACACAAAGAAAAACATTTCAAGAACATCAGTCAATTTCGGCCAATTTCGCTTCTCAATGTAGAAGGAAAGATATTTTTCGTAGTTTTGGCATCGAGCTTGACCAAATACCTTCTTGATAACGAGTATATCGATACTTCAGTACAGAAGGGTGGTGTTCCAGGAATAACTGGTTGCTTAGAGCATGGAAACATGATCTGGGAGGCCATTCAAAAAGCAAAGAGCAAAAGAAAAGATTTGGATGTCATTTGGTTGAATTTAGCTAATGCCTACGGATCAGTACCTCACCAAATGATACATTTATCATTACAAATGTACCATATTCCTGAGGAAATATCTAAGATGATAGGAACTTATTTTGATGGTTTCCTCGTGCGTTTCACTACAAACGACTTTACGACTAAGTGGAATAGACTTGAAGTTGGAATTGCGATGGGATGTAATGTCACCAATACTTTTTGTTCTAGCAATGCAGCTGATTCTCAAAGCAATAAACAACAAGGCTGATGCTGTTGAACTTGGTGGAGAGTGTCAAATGCCACCAATTCATGGATGACACTACAATCCTCCCATCCAAGGTAAATTCAACTTACAAGATATTAAGTTTGATAGACGACCTAATAAGTTGGTGTAGAATGAAATTTAAACCAGACAAGTTCAGAAGTCTTTCTCTTAGGAAAGGAAAATTGAATAAAAACATAAATTTTGTAGTAGGTGGTCAAAGAATCCCTACTGTATCAGAAAAAGCAGTGAAAAATTTAGGTCGGTGGTATGATCAATCGTTAAAAGATACCAACCAAGTAAAAGAAACATCCAGATCATTGCAACAAGATCTCCATAAGATAGATCTTTGTCCTATAAAAGAAAAATACAAGGTATGGTGCTTAGAGCATGTACTCATTCCAATGCTACTATGGCCCCTACTTGTATACGAATTTGGAATAAGTAAAATTGAGTCCATGGAAAGAAAAGTAAACAAATATATCCGAAAATGGTTGTGTTTGCCTCCAGTTTTGTCTGATATTGCACTGTACTGCAGACAAGCAAAGCTAAAGTTACCGTTTAAATCGATTGTGGAGGAGTATAAATCCGGAAAAATTAGACTTCAAATGATGTTGGATGACTCCAAGGATAAAGCAATAAAAGTATTAAATCCTACATTAAAAACAGGCAGAAAGTGGAAGGTTAGAGAGACAATAACAAGTGCTAAAGACAATCTAGCTTTCAAAGAAGTCATCGGATATACTCAAGCAGGAAAACAAGGGTTAGGACTAAATGAAAGGCAATGGTGGTCAAAAACGTCTGGTAAAGATCACCGAGACATGGTCATCCAAAATGTAATGAACGAAGAAGATAATAAAAGACTCGTAAAAGGAGTTCAACAATCCCAACAAGGCCAATGGACAAACTGGGATGAGGCTCTGCAGAAATCTATTACTTGGAAGGACATTTAGCAGATGCCGCCACTCAGGTTGAGTTTTTTAATACGTTCCACATATGACCTGCTACCATCTGAAAACAATCTTGTTAAATGGAAGAAAGAAAGTGGTCCAAATTGTCACCTGTGTAAGGAAAATCCACAAACTTTAGAACATGTTCTTAGTTCCTGTAAAACAGCCCTTGGCAATGGAAGATATACATGGAGGCATAATAGAGTTTTGGATGAGCTGGTCAGAATTATAATTATGAAGTCTGAGTCATCTAATTCAACCCAGAAATTTGTTGCAGAGGGGAAAAGGTATGGCGATTCTAAGCAAACAAGCAAATATCAAGCTATACCCGGAAAAAATCTCCTTAGTTCTGGTGGCATTTGGGAGGTATCTGCAGAACTTCCTGGTTGGCGTAATGATTACCCCAAAATAATATCAAGTAAAGGTCTGCGACCAGATATTGTTCTTCTATCAAGGGTGAATTATAAAATCATCTTGCTTGAATTAATATGAAAACCGGATGAAACAAAGCCACGATTGTAAAACTAATAAATATGCAAATCTAAAATCAGAGCTAATAAAGGAGTGGTATAATGTAATTGTTAGAGCAGTGGAAATTGGAGCAAGGGGTTTCTTTGCAGCCACTCTGTACCAATTTCTGGGTCAAATTGGAATCAAAAGGCATAAGGACCAAAAGTATGAAACGCCTAATAGAAATCACTGAAAATAGTTCTATGTGGATATGGAAGAAAAGAAACATTCCGTGGAGTGTTTCAGCGAACATGACGGCATGACATGATTGATCGTGAATGCGTAATGAGGTTCACGTTGCATTCTCGGAACGCAAGGTTTGCCGTTTTTCGTTTTTCGTAAATTTAATTTCGCCGTTAGACATTTGAACAAGTATAACTACACATGTATATCGTTATAATAGGGCCTCACATCAGTGAGAGGGGCCGGTGTGCAAGTGAAACCGTTGAGAGGAAGGCCCCGAAACGGTGCACATTCTCTCCTGATGACCCCAATTTAAATATAAATTCGAAAGGATCAAAAGAAGTTCAATGAAGTCATAGAGAAGCTCGGTGGAAATGTGTTTGGTATGAGGAGCATTTTATATTCAGCTCGCTTCAGGTGAGTGTCAGTTACTTTCCAGTAATTTCATTCTCCAGTCAGTTAAGTATCATACGATCCATGACTGACTAGACAAAATATTCTATCGCAGTAGGCTGCCATTTCTTTTTGCGGTAGACTGGTTGCCAACCAAGTTTTAGAATCCAATTGGTTTTGCTATTCGATCCATAGCTGGATGGAGAAGAGATGGATTCACACATTTCCCAATGGTATTTGGGAGTAAGTGAATGCAACTGGAATTCGAAAACGGCTCTACCGATTCCTCCTTCGAAGCTGATATCTATTAAACCAAAATAGCAACATCAAAAGAAATACTTTCTAAAACGTTACCACAAGCTCTCATACACGCCTTCTACGTTCTCGGTTAATAAATCTTTGTTAAAATATGCCTTAAACAAAATACAACAAACAAACACACACACACACACACACACACACACACACACACACACACACACACACATATCAGATTAAATAAATTGCAAAATTTGTGTCTGCTTATTTTTAATAAAAATCATTCATAATCACGGATAATCTTTTGCGTATTGTAATTGAAAGATGTCAGAAATGAGCTATAACGTTGACATTCGTTTTTCAATGTTCCTAAGTGCTTTCAATCTCCTTCCAAGATTATCTTCAGGAGTGTGAGTTATGGCAACAAAAGCTAAACGCAAAACTGTGTTGTTAAAAATTACTGTAATTTTTTTTCTTGCTTCAAATATAACGGTTGAAAAATTGCTTAGCGTTCATTAGAACGTGAAAATTATCCAAAATGGAATTTTTTATATGCTGTAATGTCATGGTCATGCACGTGTTAAGGCACGAAAAACTGTTCTTTTTACAAATATTTTAGAAAATTACTACAGTATTCATAGCTGATTCTATTAATTGACGGCTTAAGTTTTCAATGAATATTGCCTCGAGAATCTGTAGTATGCTTTAGTTGTTTTCTTGGTGTAGGATAGTTGTGTTATTGATCATTATATTTCGTGAATATAGACAGGAATGCTGTTGTAAATGTCTAGAAATGAACGAATGTTCAGACAAGTGTAATCTTTTGAAAGTTTTTTTGGAGTTCTATTTTTCTTCTATATTTTTAACTAATATAAGAATATCATCAACATATCGTATGGAGATAGAGGGTTTTTTAGAGGTGCTAAATATATTATTTTCTAGGTTGGCCATGTAGAAGTTGCTGAAGATTGGTCCCAGAACTGAGCCCATTAAAATGCCGTCCCGTTGCCGTATATATTATTTCTATGATCATAGAATGGGACTTCGGTGGTACAGGTTAAAAGTAGTTTTTTTATTATTTTTAGTTCAGTTTTCAGGGCGGGTGGCAAAGAATTATTATTATATATATATTTTTATAATAATGTCAATGGTTTCCCTAACAGGAACGTTAGTGAATAGATTTTCAACATCAAGTGATGCTATTGTTTCATTATTAGTTTTTTCCGTTTTTAATATTTGTTTAAGTTCAAGGGATGGTTTAATGCCGTATTTGTTAGGTATGTATGATGTAATTAATTGATTAAGCATTTTAGTTAGTTGGTATATAGGAGTGGGTATTTATGATATAATAGAGCCAAGTGAAAAGTTAGGCGTGTGTGATTCGATAGAACAATAAATGTATCCTGGTTAATAGTCCCTGATTATTTTGGTAAGTTTTAGATTGTCATACTCCGCATTGTTAGCTGTAATTCATTTATTAAACTTTGCTCTTAGCTGAGTTGTAGGGTTATTGGTGAGTTTTTTTTCTTTTTAGTAAATTTGGTGTGATCATCAACTAACTACTACAAAATAGCACTTATACACAATTTAATTAACCAAGCACAAATCAACTCCTCCACAAAAAAATATTTTACTCTGAACTAAAAAAATATTAAGCAGACGCTTATTAATAATGACTCCCCAAACCACATTGTAGATGGAGAAACGATGGAGACGATGTTTCAAAAAACTCAAACAAAATATGGTATTTTCACAAAAGACCCTAAACATATCAAACTCTTCTATTAAAACCAGATGCACGATAACTAGAAACATGATGAAAAAATTATAAAATATCTTATTTGTACTAATATATCTTCCGTTGATCCTAATAAAAAAATAAAATAAATAACATATTATAAAAAATACAGACCAGTACACAGTTGTATTAAAAAGTGTCCAATGCATATAAAATGTAATGCTTTTGAATATTTTTCATTTGGAAACGAGTTATTTCCGCAACCTAGGTTTCAACCTTTCAGTATCTCCAGGCGATTTATAGTAATAGCTGATTTTCCAACGTTTTCAAATGTATAACAGGGTTTTTTTACGAACGCGCAACTGGAATTTTTAAACAACTAAAAATTTCAAAATTATAGAGGAGTTACTTAAAGATCTTAAACACTTCCATCCAGGTTTGTATGGTTCTTTCTTTTGTTCTGGAAACAATATTATGGCTAATTTTTCTTCTTAGCCCAATCTGCAGACATTACCACCGTTGTAAGATTTTTTATTATATTTTACGTTATATCAGCGTCTTTTTCATTTGTTGCTTTAATTTCCACACCTGGTTAGTTAATTTAGTACAATTTTAATGTTTTGAATGTGGATATTATGTTTTTAAAAATATTTTTTGTAGATTCCAAATATGTTTTTCTTTGTGCATCTGTATCGTGTACTTTCTAAATAACTCCTTCAGTCTTAAAAAGTCCGTCAAGTAGGCATTTGTTTTTGTCCTCACAGTTACATTCTTTATTAGTCATATTGTGTCACACGTCGTTTTTTTTTGTTTTTTTTTTTTAATTTCTGGCGTTTTGTTTTTTTATGTAATTTTCTAAATAGGTGTATTAGTAATTTAGAAATTTTCAGTTGTTTAAAAATTCCTGTCGCGCGTTCGTAAAATAAATAAATAAACTCCTATTTTACGTTGGAAAACCAGTTATTATAAATCACCATGAAAATACCGAAAGAATGAAACCTAGGTTGCGGAAATAACTCGTTTCTAACTGTATAGAAATATCTATATCTATCTATATATATATATATATATATATATATATAGATATGCACACATACCCATTCATTACCGGCCATAATTATTAGGCTAGCCAGTTTGAAAAAAAAAATGATGTATTTCATACTATGTTTAGTATTTATTGCCAAGTGGATAATTCTAAATGAAAATAGAATGGTTCTTTTGTTAATACTTCACAATAACATGTGCATCAAATGAACTATTCTGGTATCCAGTTTTTGTGTTCTCTTCCCCATGCTAGTCTCTTGTTCTTATTGATTGGCCGAAGCAAAGGCTTCCTGGCTGCCTTGTAATATTTTCTAAAGTAATAATAAAAAAGAAACTAAAAATAGTATGAAATAGAACACTTTTTTAAAAAACTGGGGTGGCATAATAATTATTGCCGATAGTATATATATATATATATATATATATATAGAGAGAGAGAGAGAGAGAGAGAGAGAGAGAGAAACAGACAGAGATGACTTTGAAAGAATCTGATTGAAAATAAACACACACACAGAAACACATTTTTATATTGGTACCCGTCTCATCAAGCCGACAATTACAAATGGTTTTATCAGAACATTCAAAAAACAGGAATTTAAAGAGCATGACTCAGAATTTGTTTTTCTGGGTGTTATAAAGTTGATGCCTTAAGTTAAAGAGGAAGAAAGATTAACATTACATCTATCAAATGTAGCGACTGGGGAAACATGTCAACCACAAAATCAAGACTTTCTGGGTTATGCCACCTAATTTCTTTTTTTTTTTTAATGTTCTGATATATATATATATATATATATAGAGAGAGAGAGAGACAGACAGACAGACAGACAGACAGACAGACAGACAGACAGACAGGGAGTGGGGGTAGGTATGGATGGAATAACATTCCGTATCCCAAAAAACACTATTCTTTAAAAAGTGCTAAATACTAAGTAGAGTGAATAATATTTATAACTTATAACATAAATATGTTATAATATCACTACAAAATAGCTATTTTGCTTCGACACTACTTGTGTCTTATCAAGTAATGGTGCTGATTTCAAGTTGAGAAGTTTTAAAAGGTTCAAAACTAGCCAAATCCCCTCAATCAGGAAGACATGGTTACATAATCTGTGGTAATTTCTAATTTAGGGAACATAAGAACAGACTCTAAAATAATTTATTGGGGCTTTAATGTTAATATGCGATTAAAATAGAAATCGGTATTACTAATCTGATGACGGAGAACATAAATGACATCTAGCTCAACCACCCTGTAATAATACTGAATCACAAGTGAAGGTTTTTTTCCGATCGTGATAGCACACCTTCAAACAGCAAGGTTTGAGATCTACCAGTCGCTCATAAATTTTAACAGGTTTAAAACAGGTAGTAGCATAAATAGAAACAAATCCTTGTGAGAAGAGAGGCTTATAATTTTCCATGGAAAATGAAATGGATTTTAAACCCTGATTATCAGAAATTTTTAAATGAAAACGTTTTCTTATTAGCTTGCTTAGTAACAAACGCGTGGAGAAATAATGATTATTTTTCTTACAATAAGCACATGTGTTTTTTATTTTCCTCCAACAAAATTAGTAAAACGACTTTTTTTTAATTTTTGACTGGTACGAAGTTTAGAATATGACAGATTCACTGAAACACTTTATTTATCCACTGATTTAGTTTCATAATTTGCGATTGGTCTAAAGTTACCCATTCTTTTAGTGTATTAGAGTATAAGAGCCGAAGAAGACAGCTGACTTATTTATATTTCAAATAAATATTGTCTCTAATATGCGTTAATAAATCATTTTGTTAAAATTCTCCATTAGAATGAATTTATTAAAGTCACCTTCAGTTTCCTTCCCCCTCATCCATTGATCAAAAAGATATTCCTTGTCTCTTGAAAATTCCTAATTATATTCTCTAAACTTTTACCGCTTCGTAAGCGTTGAAAATCCTAGCTTTAACTGTATCATAATTTGACAAATCTTCAATACTAAGAAATGAATATACTTCAGCTGCCCTACCTATCAAGAGACATTCTGTCGTAAAATTGGCAGAATTGGCGTGACCATTTAAAGTTTTCTACTATTTTTACAAATTGCGAAATATATTTACCTATCGATTTTACTGAAAATTTAGGAACCAGTCTAATATTGTTTGTTGCATCAAAATCAGAAAAAGGGGAATTAGAATTTTGAGAATTTTGTACTGTTCTCTTTTTTTCATTTACAATTCTTAATCTTTACGATTCCAACTGCTATTGTTCAATTATTAATTTTTCTAATTCTAGTCTTTCTTTTATAATTTATAATGTATATTAATTTTTACTTCTGCTTCTTTTATATCAGTATTTGAATATAAAAATGTGTAGCAAATTGTACTAATATTTATTTTAGAGATTCAAATGCTTCGCCCATGTTAGTTAAAGACAAAAACTCTTCAGTAGAAAATGACTGGCAAAGTCCCAATAGCAATTTTGTTTTTTTAAATTGAGAAATATCAAATATTTTGATTAAGGTGTTTTACTTATCGGAAACAAACAAGGCAAATTGTTAAAACAATTTTGTTATTTATATTTATTTTTTCTTCTATAGTTAGAACGACAAAAGAAAGGAATAAGATAAAGAGAAGTAAAGGGAACGACAAAAGAAAGGAATAAGATAAAGAGAAGTAAAGGGAACGACAAAAGAAAGGAATAAGATTTTATAGTAAACAAAAAAGGTTTTTTTTAATTTGTTTTTATTTGTTTGTTTCGTGACAAAAAGAGAAAAAACCCAAAATTTATTTTATAAGAACTTCAAAATAATTTCAGTCCAGAGTTTCTGGGTTGTTGTGATATAGTTTACAAAGTGCTTTGCGAATAGACAATTTTAACTTTTTAGCAGATGCCAATAATGGGACAGGACTGAGGAATCAGATATCTTACTACACCATTACCCTAACTAAAGGAGTGACCAACTAGCAGAGAGGGGTTTTCATCCGGGTGATAAAGGAAAATAAAAAATGGAATTAAAGTCCAAACTACCTGCAACAAAATTTTCTGACAAGTTAAAAATAAACTAAATAGCAGAACGTTCAATTGAGCAAAGAAAAATAGTCATAGAGAAATACAACAAATGGCATACATTGAAGAAATTCAACTCTGAATAGAATCTACCCACTGGACATGAGAAAAAGTGACTGGTCGGGTGCTCTTGCTACCCACTTAGGTGTCCTCGACCAAATCTAACGGAGAATTTGTAATGTGATCGATCCGGACTTGGCAGCTCGGATACAGTCATTTTCTCACCGACGCAGTGTGGCTTCCCTGTGTCTCTTCTACAAATACTTTCACGGCTTCTGCTTCGATGAACTTAGCTCACTGGTACCTACTATATATGAATTTCCACGAGCCACAAGATTAGCAACTACGCCCCACCCTTTTACTGTGAAACCAATAAATTGTAAACGCAAATTCTACTCCAGTAGCTTCTTTTCTTGCACTTCCCGCCTGTGGAATTCCCTTCCGCATACTTGCTTTCCCGACAGCTATAATCTCCAAGAATTTAAATGTAAAGTCAATAGTCATCCCCTCTCTCATTAACTTACATCCTCTCTCTCATGCTTTTTCTCCGTCCACCCAACTCTCATCAGTATTCTCTTACTTCTCCTACACTCTTCCTGACACCCCCTACAACCTCTCACTCCTTCTCATAACATTCCTCCTATGTAACCCCCTGCACAACAGTGGCAGTAAAATGCCTTGCTTGGGGCGACACGATTATAAGAAAAAATGTCATGTCAGCGAATGGTAGTAAACGTACAAGCCGTAGGTGATCAAGACCCTCCACATCTTCCTACGCCTTGTGGATCTTAACAGCCTTCTCCTGTTACCCCTGCTCTACTAAAGTCCATCAAGTATGTCACGCGTTGCTTTCTTCTGTCTCGCTTTCACTCCATCTTTACTATGAGTATCAGATCCTCTATTAGAACACTTCCCAGGTATTTAAATTTCTGTATCTACTTGATTTTAGTATCCCCGACCTCTAGTTGCATTTTTGGATCCTCATTTTACTGATAACCATGCATTCAGTTTTCTTATAGCTTATATGTAGGCTTTTCTTTCTGTTTTCTTTAACTACTCTACGTGGTCTTGTAGTTTCCTTTCCGCGTCAGCTGTCAGTCCTGTATCATCTGCATATCTTTTATTGTTCAGATTGCGGCCGCCATTGAAAAATCCTGGTGGTACTTCTAGAGATCTCAAAATTGTCTCGCTGTATACGTTGAATAGATCTGGTGAGAAAACACATACTTGGCTTACACCCATTTCTATCTTTGCATATCTGATGAACTCGTTTCCTGCACGTATGCAGGCATTTTTCTGCCATTGCAGGTTCTTGATTACTCAAATGTCTCTCCAGAATATGTTAAGGTTTCCGAGCATCTCTATCAAGTCTTTGTATCACACTTTGTCGAATGCTTTACATAGTCCGTGAAACACAGATATATGTCCTTGCTGAATCGAAGCATAATGTCTGAAAAAATTACTCAGTCTTTGATTGGAACCTTCGTAAACATGTGAATTGTGCGGTGTGGTATTCAGCTTCATATCATATCAGACAGAGGTACACAATTTAAAAATCAATTGTTTTCTGAATTGTTAAAGCTGATTGTTTTTGTTTGTTTCTTTTAGGTTACTATCATCTCAACCATTATGCAATGGTTTGTTCAAGCGGGCTCACAGAAACATTAAAATGGTTATAACCTAAAAGTAGGACTTTCCTATTGTCTTTCATGGAATATATAGCACATCTAACAACTTGGATTTTTCACAATTCTTTGCAGTTATAGGCACACATAAATTGCATGTTCAGTTGTTTGTTGTAAATAGGGAATCAGTTATTCTAAACTTCACAAAATAATTAAATAAAACAATAACACATTTTAGTATGAAAAACTTTGACAAAATAATGCAACTTTCATAAGTTATATTTCCGAGATAAATTTATGACAAAATGGTTTGGATTAGAATGGAACGGGATATGGGATCTTTGGAAGCATTTTATTGAATCCTCATAAAGTATTAAAAAAGGAAAATATTTTTATTGAAGCAAGTGATAACATTAATACTAAAATTTCTGTGGACAGATTAAAGTCATTCATAGAATTAATAAAACAAAGAGAATACGGTAGATAATACTATACAAGAAAACACAAAGATAATAATAACTTGGAGTAACTATATCACTAATTTCTTTCTAATGCAATTATTATTTTAAAAAAATGTTGTCATGTAACAATGGAATCTCAACCTGAAAGTCACTTTCATTTAAAACAGAACAACTCAGAATATAAGTAGTAGATTAAAATTTGCAAAACAAATAGAAATATGGGAAAAGTACATGAAAAGTTATAAGCAGGATAACGCAGTCTACAAGAAAATTTAGATAAAATTGTAAGAGGCCTTTAAATAAGGAAATTAGAGTAATTTTTTAAAAGTTTTACACTTTGATAAGAGCCTAGCATACCAAAATTGTGCTAATATAATTAATATTCAGAGGTGAACAGACACTCAATATATTAATGCCAATCTGTGTAGAATGTTTTATAGGCAAAATAGATTACTGTTTAGTTTACATTTCTTTCTTTCTTTCTTTTTTTTTTTTTTTGAGTGGGATCTTATTTCTTCTTTGGGTTTCAGAATGATGTTTTCTTTATTTCAGGATACTGGAGTTGATTTCTTCGAATCAAATTTTTAACTTTGAAATCTTGGACTTCTGCGGATTTCACGTATTTAAATCCACAGCTTACCGTCGCAAACCACCCCAATCCGTCCCTCCAGTTTGAAAGTTGTTACGAGACTAATTATTTATAGCAAAATATAGTAGTTCCTTTGTCCAGCTCTATAGCTAGAATGGGACTAATTTCACACATCCAAAGTTTTGGCATGTGACTTCTTATTCCCAAATATGGATCTTTATCCGTGTGAGCAAAAGGAGGTTACTATCCTTAGTATTTTAGAGGGTTCGAGGTTGTTTAAATGTCTGGGGAATATCTAGTCAAATCACCATGCTATCACATGATCTGTAAGGAGGAGGACACACAATTAATTAGACACGATCTTTTTTATATACATGCAAGTTGAACTAAAACTCTTCATTTTATCTTATTTGCGTTAATTTCCACTCTTTCTGAAGGTATTGGCTCTTTATTTAGATTACCTCTAAAATCTGGATTTCTTCTTTAACAAAATTAAGAAATTAAATAGATATGATGATGGACTCTCCCGTCGATTTCAACGTATGAGCGTCTCAAAAACTAATTCCAGTTTCGGTGTTTATGTCTTATGACCTGAGCCCCGCCAGTGACTTGCAGGCGTGACCACAAGCCGTGCACGAAAATGTATTCAACGAAATGCCGCGTGGTCTGGCAGCTACTTCTTTCCTCTTTTCTCTTGAATTCTTTTCTCTGAGCTTTTGTACTCTTTCTGATTCAAAAACTTGTAAGGCAATGTGACACGTCAAATTATACTTAAGCTTATCCTTATACCTCAACAATGGGTGACTAACACGCCTTTTGCCATGCTGAAGCTGACCATACAAAAGTATTTTAGGCATTCTATCGTAGCTCATTCTGACGACATGTCCGACCCAACGCAACTGATGCAACTTCAGGATAAATCCACATATTGTGCAAAGACAGCGTTTGTGAAACACATCCAACTGCACGACATGTGATCGGTAAGGGGTCCAAGCCTCAGCACCGTACAAGAGAGTTTACCAAAGGTTGATGTTGCCTTCGCTATACGATTTACAATTTCATCGGCAAGAGATCCGTTTGAGTTCACAATGCTACCTAAATATGTGAAACACTTAACATATTTCAAACTCTTCCCACCTACTGTTATGCAATCATCAGGAAAAGAATGAACTAGAGGATTTTGTTTCACACCATATACTTGCTATTGATGAGAAGGAGGCTGATGAACTACTTCAGTTTTCTTAATACTTATGGTGAGTCCAAATGCTTTACTGCTTCAGAAAACTTATTTACAAGTTCCTGTGCTTCAGCATACTATCTAGGGACCAAAGCAGCAGCAGCAGCAAATAACATGTCATATATCAGTTGGGTTCCTTGCAATGTTTTGGCCTTAAAGCGTTGATGTTTAAATAATCCACCACTAGTATGGAATTGGAAGTTCACACCACCATCGAAGTCACTGTAAACATGCTGAAGCATCACTGAAAAATACAGTGCAAAGAGAACTGGAGCAAGCACACATCCTTGTTTTGTACGGTTTGAGACATCAAAAGGATCCGAAGCAGTACCTTTCATGCCGTCATGGAATGATACAATTACTTTAAGCATTGCATCTGGTATTCCAAGTTTTTTCAGTACCTTCCAAAGTGCCTCTCTTTTCACTGTGTCGAAAGCTTAAGTAAGGTCGACAAATACCATGTACAATTCACTATTTTCTCCCTCGCTTTCTCAGCAACTTGTCTGAGCAAAAAAATCATATATATAGTTTCTCGGCCAGACCTAAACCCACACTGTGACTCTAGGTTAGTGTGATCAACCAGATTTTTTATGATTCTATTGAGAATAAGACGGGCCAAGATTTTTCCTGCAATACAAAGAAGAGAGATTTCATGAGAATTGTCGCAACAATGCCGATTACCTTTGTTCTTATAAAGATGTTTTATGTCCGCATCCATAAAATCTGTGGAACCTGACCATGAAACCAAATTATCTTAAATAGCTGATGCAGCTTTTTGACTAGTTTTGGGCCTCCATACTTATAAATTTCAGGTGGTAAACCATCTTTCCAAGGATCCTTACCTGAAGATAATTATTTGACACTATCATCGACTTCTTCCAAGGAAGGTTCAATACCCAGCTGTGGTAGTTCTGGGCGTTGGGGGATTGATGCAAGTTCTGCCTCATCAACGATAGAGGTTGAATTTAGCACTGTCTCAAAGTGGTCTTTCCATCGCAACAGAATTTCACTCTTCTCAGTTAAAAGTGTTGCACCATCAGAAGCAAGCACAGGTGAAGTACCACTTTCTCTGCGACCATACACTTTCTTTAGACCATCATAAAATGCTTTGCTCTCTTTCCTGTCTGCAGCCTCCTGCATTTCAGCTGCCCTGGCATCCCACCAGACATTTTTCATTTGTCTTAAGGCGGCCTGAACCTTAGCTTTACATTTTCTGTATTCTTGTTTCTTTACAGCTGGCTGTTTGTCACCAATCCATGCCTTATGTGAGCTATGAATCTGTTCATTTTTATGATTATTATTATTTCATCTGTTTTTTTTACTCCGGCATTATTGTCGTCAAACAAGTCCTGGTGTTTGAGAACTGGGAGACCGAGAACCTCCTGTGACGTGCTGTGGACCATATCACGTAGAGATTTCGACGAAGATTCAATGTTCTCAGAAATTGAGACAGAATCAAGAGATAAGTCCATTTTATTTGACAGTTCATTACGCTTACCTACGTTTCTCAAAGGTAAGATATTTATACGTTTTGGCAATGAAGATTTTTGGAGCTGGATTCGCTTCCGGCGGAATGCCACACTACTTCGAAGATCAGACAAAAAGCAGGTTGAGTGAAAGGTTCGAGTTTACGAGAAGTCTTTTATGTCTCGCCGCCTTATGACAACATGATCTATCATGTGCCAATCCTTGGACTGTGGATGCATCCATGAAGTTTTGCGCTGATTTGATTGCTCAAAAAGTGTATTGGTAATGGTAAGGTCAAACTCCTGGCAAAGAGAAAGAAAACGCAAAGCATTTGAGTTCATACAGCCAACACCATGATGACCCAACACACCATTCCAAGTGATATGATCAGCACCAACACGAGCATTTAAATCTCCAAGCACTATCAGTTTTTCTTTGTGTCTAACATTTGCAATGACAGTGCGAAGTTCATTGTAGAAGTTGTCCTTAACTTCTTCTGTATTAGACATAGTCGGCGCATAACAACCTACAAGAGTAATAGGAGTACCATTTCCTAGAGTTAATTTAAGAGTCATGATTCGGTCGGAGATAGCTGTAGGAAGTGAAGGAAGGGTTTTGGCAAAGTCGGTTTTTATAGCAAAGCCCACACCAGAAGTACGACTTTCCTCTTCCTTCTTACCATTTACGAAAAATGTATAACCCCCAGTGACTTCTTTAAATTGTCTAGAGCCAGCTAAACGAGTTTCACTAAGCGCGGCAATCGATATGTTGTGTCTTTGTAGAACCATAGCTACAAGTGCCGTCTTGCGCTCTAAATCAAGAGCTGCTATCTTGGAGTGTTCGAACATTCTAAGAACCAAGTTTCATTTTCATTTCATTCTTCCTTTTAGTACTGCAAAAAATGGATAACCAGGCAGCTGCAGTTAACTACCATGGTGAAGTTATGAATACGCATTTTTTAGGGTTTCTTTTATCACCCCCTCCCCTTCCAGGGAAGGCACTGCTGTACCTAAATAGGCCTGCCTTGTCACCAATGGAGGATACGAACAGCACAAGTACTGAAGATTTTTTGCATGAACGACCATCACCCATGTAGAATTCCAGCTAAGGACTTCCAGCAATATCCTTTATCTGTCCCCATCACCTTCGCTCTCTCGCCAGTGGACTTGTTCAAATGTGGCTAAGATTGAAATTGAAATGGTTTAGTTGTGAGACTACCACACAATGATTTGTTTTAAGTGGTGAAGGCGTGTGCAGAACCAGCCACACTTTTTGGAAATAATGATAACAAAGCATTGGTGCAAATGTTTGCCACAAATGCAATGAACAATATACCTCAGGTTTTACTTTCAGGGTTTTCCTTCTCCTAGGTGAATGTTAACAAAGGCTGAGGGTGCATCACTCCTAGTGATTTAATCGCGCCCCCAGACACCAACCTGGGTATTTCTAAGTTCCGGTGCATAAATGAATATATATATATTGATATATCCCGTGAGGGGATAATCAGGAAAAGAATAGTGCAAGAATAATACTTAACACTAAAGATATATTAATAGGGATTTATTATACCATAGTACAATAAACCAATAGACAGTACACGAACACCAACGAATAGTAACAGGTATAACAATCAAGTTGACAATGTCTCTGTCTAGGACGTATGCGTCCGTCTAGTGAAGAATACTTCCGTCTAGTGACGTATGCTTCCGTCTAGTGACGTTTGCTCTCGTCTAGTGACGATGACTCTCATCTAGTGACGATGACTCTCGTCTAGTGACGTATGCTCTATAGTTCGCTCTAGTCACAGTCTTTTATAGACCGGACCATATCCATTCCGGGGTAGGAAAGGATATTCCTCTACAGCACCTCCCCCCGAGCTAAATTCTTCATGGAATTTCGCTCAATACTTCTTTCTTTTGGGGTCAAGGCATAGGTGTTTTGTCTTCTTTCTTTTTTATGCTCCTTCTCCTAGAGTCCTCGATTTCAAGAGAATCCTTAGTTACCTCCATCGGTACGTCTATGTTTGCAGGTGGTTTAATCTCGAATGTATCGTAGAGAACCTCCATTGGTATCTCAAATTCCTTATTTACGGCTTTTATGAATCTGGGTCTTAGCTGGTTTAGGTGTCTCTTGCAGACAAAGTTTGGTCCTATCACTAAATAGATCAATTTACCAATCCTCCATCTTCCCACAAACATTTTCCTGCGCGATAATTTTTGAAGAAGACTTTTTCGCTTTCTTTGTAAAATTTTGTCTCCGAGTTTTGTTTTCTTGGGGTCTTTTTCCTTTCCTTAGGTAACAGTCTATCGAAGATTGACCTAATCTTCCTCGCGAACATTACTTCTGCAGGAGATAGGTTACCATTGATATTATGATTAGGTGTAATCCTATACAGCATCAAAAAGGTTTGTATGTTTTTTCATCCGTGTCGATTCCATCTGCTTTCCTCATTGCCCTTTTAAATGTATCGACGAATCTCTCCGCCTGCCGATTTGACCTTGGATTATATGCGGGTGTCGTAACATGTTCTATAGCTAACGCCTCGCAATAATTCTTAAACTCGGATCCAGTAAACATCGTCCCGTTATCGCTTACGATTGTTTTCGGTACTCCCAGCCGGCTAAAAACTTCATTTAGAGCCTTAATCGTGTTTTTCGCTGTTGGTCGCTTGAATTCATATACCTCAGGCCATTTTGAAAAACTATCTACCATAATTAGATAGTATTCACCTTTTATAGGTCCTGCGTAATCTACATGAATTCTTGACCGCGGCACATCAGTTTTAGGCTACGGCTGTGTTCTTACGGGCGGTGATTTAGCTGATAGCTGACAGCCTTTACATTGTTTCACTAGTTCTTCGATATCTTAGTCCATTCCAAGGCCAGTACACGTAACTCCTCATTAAAGACTTCATTCGTGAAATACCTGGATGACCTAGATGGAATTCTTTCAAAATTCTTTTTCTCGACACCCTTGGTATTACCACTCTATGAGCATACATCAATGTTTCGTTGCAAATGGAAAATGGTGAAATTTTTCCTCTTTTATTTTCTTTGACTTGCCTAATCATTTTAGAAATATATTCGTCAGTTTTCGCCATTTTTTCCATTTCTTCCGGTGTTACTGGTAATACACTAACGGTGTTTACTAGTACCTCCTTCAGTTCCTTTTCTTCTTTCAGCGCCGCTATTACCGTTTCTTCTAGTAATTCAGGCTTTTTCGGAATCAGTCTTGATAGACAATCTGCATGTGTTATTTCTTTCGATGGTATAAACTTCATTTTGAAGTTATAATTCAATAAAATTACGGACCATCTTTGAAGCCTGTTCGCTGAATGGGTCGGAACACCTTTTTTGAACCCAAATATTGACAATAACGGTTTATGGTCGGTTTACAATAGAAACTCTCTACCATAAATAAATCTATGGAACTTTTTTACCGCATTTAATTATGTCCAGTGCTTCTTTTTTTATTTGACTATGATTTTTTTTTCTGCGGATAGCAACTCGAAGAAAGGACACATCGAAGCATGAGCGATAGGTTTCGTTGTGCCATCTTCGAGTTCATGTAATAATACAGCTCCAATGCCGTATTCGCTTCGGATCGAAATGCACCAACGCCAAATCTAACAGCAAGAACTTTTTTATTTTTTCAAAAGCCTCATCGCATTCCTTAGACCAACACCACTTTTTATTCTTTTCCAGCAATTTATTTAAGGGTGCTCTAAGGTCGTGCATCTTAGGAATGTCGATGTTGTAGCAGTTTGCGAACCCCAGAAATGACAGAAGATTGGTTACATTATCTGAAATTGGCATATTCTTAATTGCTTCAGTTCTATTTGGATTTGGTTTTCTACCTTTGCGATCGATAATTTGCCCTAAATACTCGATCTTGTCCAAACAAAACTCGCATTTTTCAGGTCCTACTTTGAACCCGTAGTTCCTAAGTTGCTTAAACACTCCGCGGACGTGTGATTTATGCTCTTCAATGCTTTCGCTTTTGATTAAGATGTCATCTAGGTACGCCATTGCATAGTCCAGATCCGATAACATAGTGTCCATTATTTGCTGGAATGCACTAGGTGCAATTGTTAAACCAAACGGTAGACGTTTCAGTCTGTATAATCCTTTGTGTGCATTTAATGTCAAATACTTTGAACATTCTTCCGCTACTTTTTCGTGTACATATGCTTCTGATAGATCTAACTTAAAGAAAATCTTTCTTCTGTTTAATTTTGAAAAAATATCCTCTGGTGTGGGGAGGGGATATTTATGATCTTTTAAGCATTCATTTACTCCAGTTTTCTTGTTATTTTTCTTCTTTACGTCTATGTAAAGAAGAAAAATAACCAATAAAAATGCCCAATCTGAATAATCCACTTTTTCAATAACTCCATTATTCTCTAACCTTTGCAATTCTTTATCTATGGAGGCCATAGATAAATGATGCGAATGGAACTTTCCTTTTCAGCTTGAATACTGGTTTAATATTTTCCTTCATTTCAAATTTTACTTCTGTTTGAGTACAGCAACCCAGTTCCTCCGAAAATACATCCGTGAACTCGTTTGTTAATTCTTTTACGAATTTTTCAGTCTGCTTCGACTTTCTTTCATTTGACGCCTTAATCTTTGTGCAGAACATATTCATGGGTTTGTTTCCCCACAAATTAAATAGCACGAGTAAATCTATACCGAATAGATTTGTATTCCTACCTAACATCACGTAGATCTTAGACTTTTGTACTTTTCCGTCAAATTCTCCTTTGAATTTTAATTTATTTCCTGAAATACCTCTTGCAATCTTTTTAGTTTTCTTTAACTCTGATCGACCAATTTTTTCCCAAGCATATTCATCTATTGCAGAGATATCACTTCCGGTATCCAATAGACAATTTACAGTTCTTTCATTTAGTTTTATGTCCACGTATTTTCTAGTACCGCAATCGTTTGTGACTTTCTTCATTACTAAAGTATTTATCTTTTTGGACTTTCGGTCCCTTTTTTTCTACACATCACTGCTTTGTGTCCTTTCTTCGAACATTTGAAACATATTTTGTCTCTAAATTAACATTTCCTTGTGACGTGGTTATTTTTGCCTCATGCTTCGCATTACGGTTATCCCTTTTCGTAGGCCTGTTGTTTCACTTTATGAATTCGAGCAACGCTTTTCTCTTCGATGCAAACATTAGCTTTCTTAATGTTTAACAATTTCTGACATTCTTCTGTTACTTTTTGTACCTTTATTTCTGCATCTTGATCCAACATTGTGAGAATTTTCGAACGTACTTCTTTGTCTTTCTATGCTGTTAATCCTTGTGCGAAGATTAAACATTTGAACATGTCCTCTTTGATGTCTTTCATTTTAAATCGTTCGCATTGTGAATTAACGTTTCCAGCGTACGTAACAAAATCTTCCTGTTCTTCTTTTACGATATTTAAACACTTATATCGTGTGTAGAACAAACTTTCCCTTTCTCCAAACATTTTCGTCAAAATCTCTACCGTTTCGTCGAATGATATGTCCTCAGGTTTTTTAGGTAAAATAAAATTTATATATTTCATATTTTCCTGCGCTCCTATCTTTCGTAATAGAAGCATTATTTTTTCATCATCTGACCATGCCTTGCACCGTCTCGAAAAAATATAGATTCATATATTTTATAATACGAATGAAAGTAATACCTTCCTCAGGATTATATACAAATTCTGTGAGCGAGTTTGCAATACCTTCTGCCGAGAAAACTTTAGAGCCTTCCTTCTGTTCGCCCTGCTTTATTACCATTTTTTTCAAAACCTCTTGTTGCAATATCATTTGTGTTTGGAGATCCTCTTGAATTTTTTGTTGGCTTTCCTGTTGTTTTAATATTTGTTGTTGAAGCTCCAATTGTGCTTTTTGTTGGCTTTCCTGTTTTTGAATTAACACTTGGACCGCTTCTCCTAGCGTCTTTGTTAACTCGGCTAATTGTTCCATTGTTTTTTATGTATAGCTGACGAATAAGTTGTATTCATTGGTAAGAACAATAAACGTAGTTTTTTTATGAGGAGAGTAAAAACTAACTCTCACCTTAACTTATTTTTCTTTGTTGTGTCAACCTTCCAAATCTTGTTCACCAAAATGATATTTGGCGAGCTTCGCGTAAATTTCCAATCTGTTCTTTTAGCGAGTCCCACGTAAGTGCCAAATCTTCGTTGTCAATCTGTTATATTGGCGGATCCCACATAAGTGCAAAATCTTTGTTGACAATCTGATTTATTGACGGGCTCCAAGTAAGTGCGAATTCTTCGTTGCCAATCTGATATATCCCGTGAGGGGATAATCAGGAAAAGAATAGTGCAAGAATAATACTTAACACTAAAGATATATTAATAGGGATTTATTATACCATAATACAATAAACGAATAGACAACACACGAACACCAACGAATAGTAACAGGTATAACAATCAAGTTGACAATGTAATTATCTAGGACGTATGCGTCCGTCTAGTGAAGAATGCTCTCGTCTAGTGACGATGACTCTCGTCTGGTAACATGCTCAATAGTTTGCTCTAGTCACAGTCTTTTATAGACCGGACCATATCCATTCCAGGGTAGGACGGGATAGTCCTCTACAACATATATATATATATATATATATATATATATATATATATATATATATATATATATATAAAGGAAAAACTCGAAACATCATTTAAGGCCGTTTTGAGTTTTTCATTTTGTATATCATATTGCTCTGGATAGTACCCATTGAGCTCTCTGCATAGATCTTTCTCTTCAATAATTTACATTGAATAGATAAATTTGGATTATTCTCTCTGTTCAACGAGAATAGACGGATTAATTCCTTTCCCAAGTGAATGCAAAGAAATTCAACTGGAATTCGAACTTGGCACCCCGATCTCTCGTTCCGAGTCTATATCCACTGCACCACAACGCACATCCTAATAATTACACCGTTTAAAAGCCTTTTATCACCAGGTACAAACATTAAATATAGAACGGGTATGACAATTGGTAGAGATTTGACAATTGTGAAAATCAACATACCAAATTTTGTTTTCATCTGAGCTCAATAATAATCTCAGTTCTAGTATAGAACTGCAGTTGTTTGATTAGTCGTTCCTGCAGGTGTAAGAAACGGATAATCAAATAGATGATAACGTGTCTATACATACAGGTGATTATTTTTCAATTAATTTCACGACTAATCCAGAGTTATAATTCCCAATACGTTTTTTCCTATTGATTCTCCTCAAATCACCCTAAAAATGGTTATGAAAATTATTAGTTTCTCTAATCGCACATCTATTTTATCTAAATGTTTTTTCTTGTTTAAAGAAAATGTCAAGTATTCTGAAGGCTTTTTTTCATTTTTTCTGTTGTAGCAAAACTACGATTTATTTTGGTTGTGAATTTTTTATCCTGTGATTTTTGCCAAGAATCTCTAGAAACACAGACCAGTTGTAGGAGCAATATTCGATGTTCGAACAAATGGTATACTTATAAATACGTAAAATATATTATAGAGAGAAAAATTGTCAAACACCACTTATTTAACCAACATTTTGTAGCAGACCTAGGAACTGATTCAATATAATTTTACCTGTCAGTGAAAAAGATGTAACCGAGAAAACGCAATGAGTTGCTCTTCTGGAGGTTACCATTAGCCATATTATCATGGAAGGCAAAAGAGGTTCTTTATGACAATTAAAAGAGAACAGCTTCGTTTTTCGTTTTGGCGTAAAATTTAAAAAGCTATTTCTTGTTCCAGTTAATAAAAAAATGTCACTTCTGAGATCAACTATTAATTTTATTCCATCATATCTATCAGATTTACTATTAAAACAGAGGTAAATAATTGTCATCAGCTTGGATACCGAATCGGGAAGTGATTACCTCGGGAAGGTTGTTAATGAAAATAAGCAACAAGAATAAAGTCCTTGGGGTACATCCGCATTAATGCAGAAAGTTCTAGAAGAGTGGCCGTTCAAGACAACTGTTTATTTCACGATTAGATCAGAAAGAGTGAATAAAATTAAAAATTTGGTCAAAATGTCAAAACTTGTGAAGAATATTATACCAAACTATAATGATAGAACGAACTAGAATATTTACTTTCGTTTTCCTAATAGTGATATGTAGTGACATTTTGGAAAAATACTTAGAATCACTTTCAATATTTTAAAATACGATAATAACAATATGAGTGATGATGAAGCAATTCCCTAGTTTAAGTTATTGCCAAAATTGCCAAACACGCAAATTTAAAACAATGATTTAATCCTTAGTTTATGTTCCACCTTTTCAAAAATAAAGAAAATGATTTAGAGTTGACATTTAAACGCAGCTTTTTTTTCACACGAATTTTTAGTGTGATTGTTAAATCTATTTTCACAGTTTTAAAAAATTTTTCATTTATTCTCGAACACCTTACATTTTTGAAAAATCTACAATTTTATCAAAATATCTTATGAAGGCTTTCAGTTCAGTTACATGCCCTCAGACAGCCAGTAACAAATACAGTAAGCTCCTGTTATAGACATAAAGCTTATAATATCCACCACTTTTATTACAAAAGCAATATTGTATGTTTATCAAGATGGTTATGATTGTATTATCCTTAATAAAAAAACACAAGAAAGTTTTTGATTTGTAACACATACTAACCGATAAAACTATTTTGATTTACATCATTCTATAAAGCTTGCAAGCAACACAATTTCTCTATCAATTTTTCCTTTTGTTTTCTCTTTCTTTTCCTGTCCCTCTCTTATATTTTTATATTGCCCTCACAGTTTCTGTAGTTATTATCAGTTTTGTAAAAGTTTTCATGTCTTGAAACATCCGTCACTTACAATGTATATATACTCTCAAGTTATTTTATCAGTCAGTTGACAAAAATACGATTCGATTCTAAATATTACGAATGGAAATACTTTTCCGGTCATTAAATTCAGTATGTCTGAATTTAGAATATTTAGAAAGAATTAAATTATTTTTTACTGCAAGGTCCACAGAAAAGACAATTTCATTAATAAAGAAATTAACCGCCCAGATAGATAAACTTTCATCCAGAACTCCGAAAATATCTCAAAAGGAGTTTATGACAACATGCAAAGTTTTGAAGTAACCATTACTTTGTTGGATAAGTTGTAACAGCAAAAACAAAGTTGTATCCTTTTATGTTTATGGATTCTTTCAATTGTCATTCGAATTGTTATTGTAATCTCTCATTTGGAAAAAAGATTTTCTTTTTCATAAAAGGCTCTTACGTCACTAACCGCACCTGTTTTCTATTTTATTTATTTATTGGACATTTACATCATTAGCGTGAGAAAGGTTCGTCTCCCATTGTACAACAACAAAACATAGGGGCGTTGGCACTTTTTCGGTAAGGTATACACCCATCCGTGAAACTTGAAATAAGGCTTATATCTCAAATAGTGAGCGGAGGAAGCGTATGAACGTACGAAATAACTCAAATAGATGAATCCAACTCCTAAACAGTATTTCATCATTTCATTGGGTTTTATCTGAACTCAAACATCATGACGATGAAAAATAAGCAACTATTTGACCCATTATGTGAATTATAGCCCGAGAATTCATTTAACATTTTTAGATGCTTTATGCAAATTCTGTATGTCTACGAACATACCATCAAACTGAATTCCAAGCATTTTTCCCTTTTTTGTAAGTATATATATATATATATATATGAACAAATTCATTTAGCTTTTAAACATATAATTTGTTTACACTATTTATGTTGTACGTTCTGACCTTCGGGTGATATTTGTTGGTATTTCGAACTGAACCCTTATTTAGTCCTTTATTTTTCCAACAAATATCACCTGAAGAAGAACAGAAGTTACAACGCCCGAAACGTCATGGATATAACAATGAAGATGCGTACAACAGACTGAACAATATAGATAACGTAAATAGTTGTAATACCTCAAGTCAGAAATATAGACAGATATGATTTATTATTTAATAATAAACATCACATTTTGTTTATATTTGTTAGATGAGGTAGTATTTGAACTATTTACATTATTCGGACTATTGCCCTCATCTTTGTTGCAATTTGTATGACATTTCGGTCGATGTACGCTCCGGCCTTCTTCAGATGCCAGAAATTTCGAACCGAAGAAGGCCAGAGCGTACAACGACCGAAACGTCGTACGCAACCAAGATGAGAACAATAGTCCAAATAATGTAAATAGTGTATTACATTTTGTCATCTAGTAAAAATATATTTTCCTTGAGAATTTTTGCATGTATGAAATGCTATAAAAATCTTCAGATCTCTCTACCTTTGAAATAATTTTTATCTTGACTGAAAAATATTCTTCTGAAATTTTGCAAACTGAACCGCGATTTTTGCAAGGTTTTTGCTTTGTTAGATTCAATAAATTATGTTAACGCATACACACATATACATGATGAAAAAACTGCTGGAAAATATACAATCATATTAGTAAACGAGAAATGTTATTATGTTTATTCAAAATATCTTCATACTTAAAATGTTGTAAATTAATTTTATCTCTTTCTCAGCATCTTTTCTTTGAATTTGGGAAATCGTTAAACGATTCTACTACTTGATTTTTAAAAATATACACTTACACGAAAGCTTAATTATTTTACTTTTCTAATAAATAAATACAATTATTAAAAATGTTATTGACTTTGCTTTTTTAACAAATCACTTGAGATGGTGTTTACTTTTTGGTTGATCATTTTATAATGTTTAATTTCTTTTTTTAATAAAAACGTTTAATGAACAGGGCTGATATCATTTCTGTGCTCTCTTAAGCAATAGAATATTTTGATATTTGTTCTTAGCAGTTTTATTGTTGAATGTCAGAAAAATATATTCGAACGCCTTTTCTTAAATGGTACCTTTATTTGGTAAAAGTCAAAAAGAAAAGGACACCTGCAATTTAGATGAATAAACATTGGTTTGTGGTTGTAATTTTCAAGAATGAATGCTGTGCGTTTTTGCACACAATTTACGTCTGATAACAGAGCCTCTTCAGACGTTTGATATTAAACTATAATTCTTTTTATAATATTTTCATCGATCCAATTTTTTTTTCACAAACTGTAATTTCCTTTTGAGTATCGACTTATTAACTCATATACTATCGATTTGCATACCATCACATTTCAGAACTGAAGGTGAATTTTACACGTGCATGTCTGTATGATGTCAGTTACAATATTTTAGTGAAATTATTGCCCTACCTCATCAAACCTTTTTAAACGTCATATGATAATATGACAGAACAATCAGGTATTAGATTATCAATATTATCCTCAGCATGTTCACAGAAGAAAAAAACGCTAGATTTACATCATACCTTGGTAAGTTATTATTAGTAAGCTTTCATTCGATGTCAGGATAAATCCTTTTGTTTCTGGCTTCAACTCAGAGGTCATATTATTGACAATATTACTGTATTTTGTTTGCAAAGGTTATTAATGATTAAATAGTTATTATGATAATGTCTATAAAAAGGTACCAGAAAGCCACTGTCTCAGTAAAGTGACAGAAGCTGAAATGCTAATAACATTTCTGATTTTTCTTTGGATTTTATCAAGAGGCTCTAAATAAATAGCAGAAGCAATAGACCAGGTGTAGCAGAAATATTCAACGCATTGGCGAATAATAAAGTTATAAATGCGTATGATACATTCTGGTGAGAAAAAATGTCTAGCTAAATGAACCAAATGTCCTAGCATCAAACTTAGAAAATATAATAGATTCAATATAATCTTTCCATCTCAAACGTTAGCCTGATAAGACACAAGTTACTCTGCTAGACGTTAGCATCAGCTATACTGACAGAATACTGTTCTCTAAGATGATCAAAATAGAACAGTTTCGTTTTGGAAGAATTAAGATTAAGAATTCATTTACTGCCCCACTTAACAACACTCATTTTTTCCCGGTTGCAAATTTGATTCTATGTACCTTATTTGACTTACCCATAAGAAAAGAGTAAATAGCTGTCTCAGCATTATACATACCGAATCAATAAGTGATGACATTGGGAATGTCGTTAGTGAAAATTAGGAACAAAATAAATACAGTGATAAGCACCCGTAGAACAAACCGACAGTAGTGAGGATCTAACAATTACTAAAAATAAAATATTTTTATATATGCAAAGATGACAGAAGAAAATCGATAAACAAGCTCTTTATAGAAGTGAAAAGAATAATTAACATTATTTACATTGTTCGAACTATTGTCTTCATCTTTACTGCTATGTTTACGACGTTTTAGCCGTTTTACGCTCCGGCCTTCGTCAGATACTAAGAATTCTGAACCGACCCCTTTATTACGATCACTGGCGTATATAATTCTCATATTATGTGGTATATATCCTCATTTCCTGTGAGATACCACTTCTGGTAGCCATGTAGCTATCTCCCTTTAAATTAACTCTCTAAGTTATTTGTTCACGACTTGGGTCAAGTCACTGGAACTAACCAACGTCTATATCCACTGATGTCTTTGAGAACATCAGCATGTGAATTTCTGGGACTTAAAAACCATTTTTACCAGAGTTCATATTGCAATCTTTGATGCTAATGATCTTCTCTAGTACTCCTTATTGCTGCTTCCAGTACTATATTCATTTCTATGCTTGGTCGTCATATTTTTAGATTGTTGTCGGATATTTTTGTAGCCTAGCATATGCGCTGATTCCTTAAGTTTACGTAGTTTCCAGTAGTGTTCTCTATCTATTATTTCAACTTCATCCCATAGGGGGCAGTGATCTTCTTTCTCTCTCAATATGAGAACGACAAAGAGAGTTTGTAACATGACAACGCTAGAACACATGTTGCAAAACGAGTGAAAACCTACTTAGAAAAGCTTAAATGGGAAGTCCTACCCTACACACCGTATTCACTAGATATTGCTCCGTCCGGTTATCTTATTCTGATCGATGGCACATGGCCTGACTGAGCAGCGCTTTTATTCTTATGAAAATGTCAAAAAATGAGTCGACTCGTGGTTAGCCTCAAAACTGTGTCGTTTATATATATATATATATATATATATATATATATATATATATTGCTTTAAAAGTTATAGTAGACACTTTTTGTTTGAAATAGACACCCTATTTTATTTATTAAACAGTTCATTTGCAATTTATGAATTTACTGTTTATTTCATTTAATTAGTTTTGCTGTTTTAAATTTCGCAAAACCCTGTGCAGCTATTTAATTATGCAAGTCAGGTGATTTCATGTGTTTGTTCAAGAGAAACCGAAAAATGATGTTATTGTGGTGATAATTTTAATCTAGAGAAAAAAATTTAGATTAAACAAGGAATTAAATTGTTTTCTCAGAGACAAAAGAAATCCATTTGAACTTTCTTCAACCGCATGAGCAGGTAAGAATTTTTAACATTCCCATCTATTTAGCCTTGATGTTTATGTGTCTTTGGCTGACTAATCCTATTTTATATATTTTCATGTTAAAATCTACGTAACGGTGGCGTATACTTAAGGAATGTGATTAGATTTGATTCAATGTAATCGCTTATTGCCAAACTTCATTTGATCCATGCCCTTAATTGATTATACAACAAATACGACGATATAAAATAAGTGGAAGAAAAGCAATCTCAAGCAACTTTTTTCTTTTTTTTCTTTTTTTTAATCATATCACCCCAAGCAAGGCGGTAACGCCACTGATGCGCAGGGAGCTACGTAAGGGTAAAAAGAATGGAAAAGAGAAAGCCGGAAACCGCATCCTAAACAGGAAACAAGGGATGAGCCTCTTCACCTGTTCAATAAATGTGGGTGGAGTGTGAACCGGGCGATAGTTTAGTTTATCTACTCCAATTGAAAAAAAAAATAATAAAAAAGGAAAAGAGTGAAAAGATTGGAAAAGAGAAAACCGGAAACCGCATCCTAAACAGGAAACAAGGGATGAGCCTCTTCACCTGTTCAATAAATGTGGGTGGAGTGTGAACCGGGCGATAGTTTAGTTTATCTACTCCAATTGAAAAAAATAATAATAAAAAAGGAAAAAGATATTTTCTCTTGGAGTCAAATTGAATTAGGTTTGTCAACTAGGTAAAACTAAACCAAAAACTCATATTCAGTCTTGAAATGGGTGATTCCCCTGAAAATAGAAATATTTTCCCCGCCACGGTTGAATTTACAATCAATGACTTATTACATCGTTGACTATTGCACTAAGAGAGAAACATTGCTGTGAGAACAAAAGAAAATGTATAGAGTCACTCTCCAAATCAAAATAATGGCTTTTGTCTGCTTCTAATAGTGGAACAGCATCCGGAAATAAATTTTCTTTACTATCATCCGTGAGACGATAAACCTTTCTAATGAAAATTAGGTAATAAGGATGTTGAGTATTCGACTAGTCAACTTGTAACAAATATAGATAGTTAAAATTTTAACCTCTGATTAAGTATTTAGAATTTAGGAAATCGTTTATATGTACAACAGAATTTAAAGATTACAACATGTTCCCTGTTTACGAGTATTTCCTTATTTGCTTATTTCTTTTATGTAAAAATTCTCACCCCAACTAGATGTTTGGTCATTTGATTAGATTTTTGGAAGATATCGTTTTATCCCTACCCTTGTACGTCCTGTTTTCCTGCAAGGAGAAAAGAGTTTTGTTAAAGTTAGTATGTTTTAATATATCATAAAAAGAAGTGGTTTTACCAAGTCCACATAGAAAGAGAACTTCAGTAAATAAAATTGGTATCATGATCAAAACCACCAACATCGGAAATGTTGTGAGATTGCCCTTTAGGTACATTCATTTGGTATACGTAAAACTTACTCCGTACCAAAAAAAGTTCAATTCAGACATTAACATTTCTGCCATGCTCAATATGTGGTTTAAGCAACAACCTCGATTAGGTTGTAATATTAAATCTATAAATAAATAAGGCAATAAACAAAATCAGGATGAGAAAATATTTTCGTGTTCACCACTTAGTCGTACAATCTTCAACAGACAGATACAGCTATTCTCAAAGGCAAATATTTATGTTCCCTTCCCTAAACATACTGGCCAATGATACAATCACCCTGTCAGTAAAGAGGAAAGCTCAACATTTGGAAGCATGTCTCTACACGTGCTACGGTGTTCAGCTGTTGGTTGGACGAGCACGAAAAATGAAGGCAAGGAAATTATTTGTGCTTCTAAGAAAGTAGATGTTTCTGATAGTGCAATATGTGCAACAATATATACAGTATATGCGATACACATATGCTTCTGTCAGTAAAAGGTTTCGCTGCTTGTATTCTTCTGTGTCTGCATGTATGCTTACAAAAGTATATTATGTATGCCTGAATGTTTATAAACTGAGATGTATGTCTATTTTTATACATATACTCATGTGTAACTGTTTATAATGTTTACTTACATATTTATATCTGTGTATTGCTGTCTGACTCTCATTATATATATATATATATATATATATATATTAGACTAGTGAGTTGATTGGTTCGATCCTTACAGCTTATCAACCCTTGGCTTATTTAAAGCTCCGAAACGCATCTCAGATCGTAGATGTTTGTTTATGCAGTGTTTCCAAGCGGTCCTTCATCGAAGTACAGACCTATATATATATATATATATATATATATATATATATATATATATATATATATAGGTATAGTTGTCAGTCCGTAAACGGTGAGGATAATCCAACAAGATTTCCTTAATATAAATTATTAATAGGTAAATCCATATAGAGAGTTCGATGGGTGTTAACCAGAGCGATATGATGTTTATAAAGGAAAACTCAACACGTCATATTAGTTATAAACTATAGTTCATTTCAATGAGCTTATCCAGCTCCTTTTACAATATTTCCTCCATCTGACATAAAATTTCTACCGGAATGAACGTTTTCTTAAAATAAAGAGGGAACTTAATAGAAATAACAATAATAAACATAATATTACACACAAATAAATAAATGACAATAAATGTGAGGGGAAGGAGGAGAGAAAGAAGAGAGATAGAGTCCAGTTCCAAATATCTCTTTTCTTTCTCTCCTCCTTCCCCTCACATTTATTGTCATTTATTTGTTTGTTTGTAATATTATGTTTATTGCTATTATTTCTATTATGTTCCCTCTTCATTTTAAGATAAGGTTCATTCCGGCAGAAATTTTATGCCAGATGGAGGAAATATTGTAAAAGAGTCTGATGATATGAGCTAGTTAAGCTCATTGAAATGAATTATAGTTTATAACTAATATGACGTGTTGAGTTTTCCTTTATAAACTATATATATATATATATATATATATATATAATTAAATTTGTTTTTTTTTATTTAAAATTAATATAGTTTACATTGCGACACGGAATTTCTATATTTCGAGCTTTTTACCTCGTCTTCAAACAATGTTAGATAATTGTTGTGAAAATTATTTTCATTTGAATATATATATGAAAATAAAGGAAATTGTGTATATGCGTGTACATATGTCTATGTTTGAAATTAATTTTTGACGAAAAATAAGTAATTATGTATCCGCTAAAGTTTATTGTCAATTGATTTAATGCCTTTCATTATAAATTCCAAAAACACAGTGGATGACACACAGATGTAGCCTTCAACTCTCAGTTTTGCTATTTACACATATTCCTTAAATCGATAACGAGCTGTTTCCCTCTCCCTTTCTTGACTTGTGAGTGTAAAATTTTCAAAACCTTCTTTCTTTATTCTGTGTTTTTTTTTTTCTGTTTCTAAGTACAGGTGTCCTTTTTGTTTTCATCATCCTTAAAACTTTCACATTCTTCGTTAATGGTATGCTTTCATAGAACCAGATCACTATTGCATCGTCTCTTCATATGTGAAAAAATATTCCAGCATCCACAGCCATATAGAAGTGATATTATATAGTAGTTCAGCAAACTTTTCTTTGTTTTTAAAAAAAGGTTTCATGTTACTTTGCTAAGCTTTTGGAAGGCATCTTCTGCTAATCCAATAAACCTTCGGATTTCTGTGTCACATTTTCCGTTGTTTGTTAGATACCTTCTCTAGGAATTCCTGTAAATTTTCTTTCATCACAGTGTCATTGCGTGTGTTGTGTTGTTATAATTCTGTTCTGACATAGTTTTTAGTTCTCTTAGTTCTCTTGCCTTACTGTAAAGGTTAAATAAATCCGATTTTCAGATGCATCTTCATCTTAACCTTCTTTCTATTGTCTGATATAACAAGAAAATCTAAAGCAATCTTTTTTAATAACGTTATTTAGAATGAAACATTCCTAATGCAATCTAATGACAAAAGTAGAAGAAACATTTTAGACAACTCAGAGTATTTCAAGTTCTATGAAATTATCAACAATATAATCAAAGAACATTTGTTGATTACCAATTATTTTATTTCTTAATAATAATAAAATTTCTTGAGTCTATCAAATTTAACTCAAGAAAGGAAATCTGTGTATAAACAATAACAAAGGATGTATCTCCTTATTTTTTTCTTTATCAAATAAGTTTTATATGCATGTATAATTGATATCACGTGGAACTTGACTGTGGACGTGGGTTGTGTTAAGGAAGTATTTTGGTTGCTAAACACATCAAAACTTAAGCCAAACTGTCTGAAACATTACTTTTTTTACCGGAATATTCCTTACCTTTTATTTTAGACTAATATTATTCGATCAGTCTGACCAGTTTTAGTTTGTACTTATTGACTGCCACTCTTTTACACATAATTTCTGTTTTTTATGTTTTTTAAAAAATCAACAGACTATACACGTCATATATTGAATGCACTCACTAGAAGAAGTATTTCCATACGGTTCCATGTATTAACTTGAAAATGACTTTCCAGGGAATAATTATCTCATGTACATTGCATTCTTATGATTGGATTATAAATTATGCATTTTGAAATTATACTGCGACTATATTTTAATTAATAACATTTGCCAAAAGAATTACTATATAAAATATTTTAAAATAAAATAATTTCAAAATAAAATATTCAAATTGATTGTGATTAAAACAAAATTACTTCAAAGATTCTGAAGAAAATTCTTCATCATATCATCCACTATGTGGTTTCTTAATAGAAGCTATTTGACTGCACATAATAGTTTACAAATGGTATCAAAATTAGCAAGCATAACTATAAAATATAAGTGAATAAAACAATGTTTCTTTGGTATTTTTTGGCTTACTCTTCTCTGTTCGCAAACGATTAAAGTAGCTGTCAAAATATAACAGGAATGAACAACTGCTAATTAATCCACAGTAACATCAACAAATTATGTTTACAATATTGGTTTGAGTATAAAGTATGAGTACACAAACATGGTTTGTTACTCAATATTGATTATTTGGATGACTAACTTTGATTGTTATTTCATTAAGATATAACATAGCATAGTCGATTTAATAATTATAAATCACTAACAACAGTTGTAATATTATGTCTGGCCTGACGCCAACGAGAATCTAACAAACACTCTCTCGGAACTCTGGTATTTACCCGGTCTCCCTACTTAATCGAGATTGACACAAAGTCGGGTTTAACGTGAGGTACCCGATCGTGTACACACGGACCAAGGGTCAAAATTTATCCCGGTCTCTTAAACATGGGATCGAACACTTTGCATTGTCTATTTTTCTCCCTCCGTAGACTGAGGCTTGACTGAGACGTACTTGTCCGAAGACAGAGAGCTTGATAAATTGCGGGCCAGAAAGTGGTCTGTTAGAACACTGGATATTTACCCAAGTCCTACCCGCTGAGATGGGATTTGACAATCAGTCAGTTTTTAGATCGCGTACACGTACACACAGGCAAAACATTCTCCAGCTCCCGCATACGCGGGATCAGGCTTGTCAAATTTTCTCCAGCCGAGCCTCTGCTCGTAGGTATAATCTTCTCTAAATCCTTGTCCGACAGAGAGTCCGACAAGCTCGAGTTCGAGTCAAACTCTGACCCTAAACACTCCTTGAATTCTTTTTTAAGGCGTCTTACCGAGTGTTGAGTTGAATATCTAGTTACAGCACAGGTGAACAAAAAACTTCAAGAGCTGAGTTAAAGGAGGATAACTTATACTGAGACATCTGGAAGAGGCATGACTCATGGAACTAGAACAATCTACCCAGGTGAACTTAAGAGTGAAGAATTTACTTTTAAATTTCAATCATCTGGTAATGGCTGGAACTTACAATGGCAACGAAGATGACGACAACAGACCGAACAATGTAAATAGTGTAAATAGAATAATTATCCTTTAAAAATTATGCACTGAAAAAGAAGTCATTAATTTGTGTGTATGCCTTTCTCTGTGTGTGTGTGTGTGTGTGTGTGTGTGTGTGTGCGTATGTGTGTGTGTTCACTAATAGTTGTAATGGTTTGTTCACGTACACCCTGCAATAATATATATTTAATTTCTTTCAGTTACCATATTTTTGTTGTTAAATCTACAACTAAGCTGGAAATTTCGTCAAAATAATTATATAAATACATGTGTGTGTGTGTGTGTGTGTGTGTGTGTGTGTGTGTGTGTTAAGTACTGCCAAAGAAAACCTATACTTAGGGTTTAAAATGAACAATCTTTTTTAAAGCTTTTATTTTAGATTTAATTTCAAGTTAATAGATTAAATTAGATATTTTCAATAAACAAAATAGTCATTCAGCACAATGTAATTCTCTTTATTAAAAATCTTTCAAAAATAAATAAAAGATACATTTCTGAAATTTTATTTTTGTGTGGTTAACTGATTTAAAGTTCACTTAATCTAATTTGAAATAAGTATTACGTTTATTTAGCTTCAAATGTCACAGAAAAGCATTTTTAACACGGAGGTGGGTGTTTAAAGCTGGCAGCTCTATTGACAGACTGATGTTTTTGAAAATTAACTATTTTTTCTGCTGGGAACATATCAATAAAAACTACTTTACGAATATAATGTGAGCACTTTTTATATATTTTTTAACTACCCAGTAATCTTAAAAAATTAAGAAAATATTCTAAGTAATCGAATGTTTTATTGAAATTTAAATAGTTTGGTTTTAAATTTAAAACGGTTACAGCTTCCATTTTCTGATAAAAATTTCTGATTCTATGTACATCCGTATTTATAAAGGTTGGAACGATTTTACGCAACAAAAAAATCGAAAATTCTTTTTAAATACTGTGGAATGTGGATCGCTGAAATGTAGTAAGCGTTTCCATTTATGATTAATATAGTTTTTACTAAACAATATAATCTACCCAGTACAAGTTAATTCAGAATTTTAAAAGATTTAAGAATTTATAAATTATTCTAATTATTTTTTTTTAAAACGAAAACAACTTTGAAAATATTTATTATTCATCGAGGTTTTTCTTAAGTCTTACGACTCAAAGCAGATTTTCGGTAACTGGTAAACCTGATCTGCAACCAAAACTGATTATTTAAATTCCCGAGCGACTTCTGTTTATAACATTGTATAAACATTACGCTATATTAAAAATGAATTTGAGAAATTTCATAGAATTAAATAAATTGGGTGAGGAGTGTAATAAATGTGAAAAAAATATATTTACAATAATTTCCTGAAAAAGAAAAAATTTCAAAACAATTTAGATAATTTGAGAATAGGTCTGGAAAGTCAATTATTTGATTTTTGCAAAAATTACAAATCAATGTGCTTTTCCCAACAAAATGACTAAAAATCACCGCCAAAATTTTCTATACTAATTTATGATCACTCGCTGATTCAAAAAAAAGTTTATGAAAAATTTTGAAGGATTTAAAAAAGATTAAAAAGTATAATTTAATAATCAAAAATCCTTTCGTCTTTCCTGTTAATAATAAAATGAAGATTTTGACAATAAATCTTTATTTATATTAAGTTTGGGGAATTTTTCATAATAAATGCTAACATTTTAGTAAAATTTTTGAGGTACCTATATATTCTTTTAATCATTTTCATCCTATGCTTGGCAGTAAAGTTACTAAGATACAAGGGGTTACTGAGTGTAAAAGAAAAAGATAAATAGAAATATTATTAAGGAGCGACAACAACAGAAAAGTAATCGAGAAGACAGTAGATAACGATTGACATTGCGTTTAAATGTTTGAATAAGTTAGCTGGAAATCAAGAAGAATGAAAAGAATTCCACAATTAAAAAGTGCGGGAAAAGAATGTCAACATAAAGCACACGGCTTCATCGAGCCACTTCCACTATAAATTGTTGCTAATTTTGTTCTATGTCTAAATTCATAAAATATAGATACCACAGCGGAGTGTGTGTGTGTGTGTGTGTGTGTGTGTGTGTGTGTGTGTGTGTGTGTGTGTGTGTGTGTGTGTGTGTGTGAACAACGCAATAAAACCACTTCGATGCAAGGGTTACTAAGTATCTAAAAATATAAGAAAAAAAATTCTTAAAGAGATAGATGAAGAAAAGAACAGGAATTAAGACAGAAGATAACGATTGACGTTGTATTTAGATTTATGAATACTAAAGTTAACTGGAACGCAAGAAGCCGGAAAAGAGTACCACAAGTGAGAAGGGCGAAAGAAGAAATAGTTATCTTATGGTTACATCTAGCCATTTTCAGCTATAAAATGATGAGACCTCACCGCCAAACCAGTATTGCGCTTGAATATGTTAAATAATTTCCATTATTTTACGATTGGTTAATTTTTGGGGGATAGTAGATATTAATGAGTTATTATGTAACAGTATATGCCTATTTTTATCTAGTTTTTGCGATTGTTGTTGTTATTAATGTCATTATTATTTTTTTCTTTTTTTGAGGTTATAGATTTTGTATACCATTCTCTTAACGTTGTGATGAATTAGAGATGAAATAGGGAACTTTTAAAAGTTTTTTCTATGTATATTTCTTCTTCGGGTAAATATTGTAGGCAACAGATTCTTAGTGCTCCTAAATAAAATACTATAATTATCTAAGTTTGTATTCTGCTAGAAAATTATTACAACCACATTCAAAGCTATGATCAAAACAAACATTTTCCATAACCATATTAATTCTGAAGTGAACATATATAAAATAAACTGTCTCAACTGTTTCTTAATAAATTGATGAAACTTGTAGAAATAAAAAAAGTATTTGTGAACACAAAAAGGATCTTCTACATAACAATGTATCAAATGAATTAGTCATACATACAAATAGTTTCAACCACAACTTCGAAATTGATAGAAAATAGTTAAATCAAAATCTATTATTTAAAACAAATAAATACATAAAAAATTATCAAATTAAAATAAAATAATATATAATAATTACATTAATATATGTAATGTAAATTAATTAAATAAGTCAATAGTGGCAGTGGAAAGCCTTGCTTGGGGTGAAATTATTAAAAAAATATATATATAAACAAATAAGAAAAATGTTTAAATTCCATAGCAACAATTTACACATTTTCATTCATTAAGCATTAAATTACATTACTTAACATCAACCATAGTTAACCTTGGCTTTCATAGTTAGTGTAATGAGCGTTTACACATTTAAAATTCTTAGAAACCTTACTATATTTTTGCTTTTGTTTATAAATACACGTGGCAAAATAAAAGCTTCGCATTTGACTTGATAAGGTCTGTCAGAGGACGATTCAGTCAGTTAAGTGCCATACGTGATACACGCTTGGGCGATTATGTCTCGAATGAAACATTTTCCCACGGTAGGTTGCGTTAGACTGGTTGCCGACCAAGGCTATAGAACCCAATCTTTCCTGTTATCTAACCCATAACTAGAGGAAAGAGGCGGATTAATACCTTTCCCAAGGACTTCCCGATTTCTCGTTCTGAGTCGATATCCACTGCACCACAACGCACATCCAAAAAAGAGAAACGCTTACAGCACCTGGTATTCGCAAGCGGTCACTCATCTAAGCACTGATCAGGCTCAAAGATGCTTAACTTCGGTGATCGGACGAGAACCAGTGTATTCAACGTAATATGGCCTTAAGAGACGGGACATGTCGCTAAAGAAAAGTTTCCATTTTGTCATATTGTCTTTTTACAGATAATTTTACACATATGTATATATCTATATAAACATGTATATACGTATATATATGTATATATATATGTGTGCATGTATATGCATATTTGTATACGTATGTGTGAATATATGCGTATGTGTGCATAGATGTATGTGTATGAATGTGTGTGTGTGTGTGTGTGTGTGTGTGTGTGTGTGTGTGTGTGTGTGTGTGTGTGTATCCTTCTTCTGTCACGTTTCTCACTACTTCTGCCTATCTGAATCCCCATATATGTTAAGCTAAATAGACGAATTGTCAAAACAAAACCTGAAATGAACGTTTTTGTCTAAGTTTGACCAGGGAATTAATTTAACATACGTTTAACAGGTTCTATCCTGTTAAACTCTATAGAATGGAGTTTCTACTATTCAAAAAATTGAATCATGCGGACAGTCTATCTAGATTAATACCAAAATTCTGCGAACCCGATGAGGAAATTGCGATGATAAGGGCCGAAATCAATAATATATTATACAATATAGTAAATAACTGCCCATAACATTGGAGGAAATAAGAATCAAGTCGAAAAAAGAAAATTTTATAAAAAAGTGAAAAAGCAAATCAAATTTAAAGCAAAAAATAAAAAAGTGAATATTAATGGAAATAAAGCATTTTCATTATGCAAATATTGTACTTATGCATGCAGAAAGAATTGAAATGCTAGCATTCTGATAGTGCAAAAACGTATGCTAAAAGAATTTCACATAGGACATCCAGGAATTTCTAGGATGAAATCTTTAATAAAGTGTTAAACGTATTGGCCAAAAATGGATCAAGATATTAAAATTTTAGTAAAATCATGCAGAGACAGCGAAGTCACCGGCTTTAAAATTTCATCCTTAACCGAAAACCGATATTCCATAGTTCTTAATATATATAGACTTCACGGGATTGTTAAACAGATCATACTGTCTAGTAGTAGTCGATATTTGGCCAGAAAAATTAAAATGTAGAAGACCGACTACCGCAGTAACGATAAATTTTTTACACGAGATTTTTGCAAGATTCAGTGTACTTGACTCTATTATTTCAGATAACGGCACATAATTCGTGGCTAGTGAATTTAAAGTTTTTTGTAAATAATGAGAAATAAGACACATTACAAAGCTCTTTTATCACCAAAGATCAAACGAACAAGCGGAATGGTTTGTCGATACGTTTAAAAGGGTATTAAAAATGTCGGAGGGAGAAGAGACAAATAAAGTGATGCTACAACAATTTTTGAGTGTTTTCCAAATAACACACAAATAACACCAAACCCGAACATCGTGTCTGGAATGTCGCCTGCAGAGTTGATGTTCTCCGGGAAAATTAAATGTTTCTATTAAATTGTTACCAGAATGTAAGGTGAGAGCATCAAGAAATAACAATATAAGTAAATACTTCAAACGTAAAGATAAGGTGTTTCTTAAAATGTATCAACGGGTAAAAATTTCTGGGAAGATGGTGTTATAAAAAAACAAATCGGCAAAATGACATTCATAATACAGGGACAAATGTGAGAACATAAGTGACACCTTAATCAATTAGAACGAATATTCGCTGATTTAAGTCTCCCCGAAGGATTATTTATGGAAATACTGCATGACACGTTTGACATACCCACGCAATCAAAAATAATTGAACCAAGGTTTTATGGTAAGAGAAAAAGAACTGCAACAGAATTTTTAAATATTGAATCTAAGATGAAAAGTATAGACTCCAGAGAAAGTCATCTCAAAAGGGGAGGTGTCATATATGAATAAAGTGTCGCTGTCGACATTTGAGTTTGAACACAGATCGCCTGAAAACAAACATAGTCGACCTCGTTTCGATGTAGTTAGAGGAATCGTGCTACTGAGATCACGTGTCATTGTAATAATAATATATATATATATATGAGTACATAAATAGAAGTCGTTAGTCAGAAAAAGAAAAGTATTTAAAAGTATTCATCAAATGCGTTATTTCTAGTATATTAGTGTAATGTTTTAAAGATGGTTGCTTACATCTAACAGATAAAATATATTTTACAATGAATCGCTTTGATTTAAAATTTCTTCAGATCAGATGACTACTTTTTTCTGTTAAATACAAAAGTGAATGTCCGGTGAGATCATGAAACAGACCAAAAAGATGCTTAGAGTTAATGATTCCTAAGATGCCTACACACAATTCTGTTATTTTTTATTAATTTTATTTTATTTATCATAATTTTTCACTCTAAAATTTTATTCACATTATACCACGAAAAGCAAGCTATGAGTTAAAAAAAAAAAACAGTTTTCAAGAAATTGTAGAAATAAATAATGAATGAAAAACGAACTTGGTGTAGCCAATGAAACTTCAGTATCATGAACTATAATTGGGATTTTTGTTTCTGAATTAATGGATTCTTGTGAATGAAAAACTTTACGGTATGTGTGGAAAGGAATGTTCTTAAAGGCACACCCAGTTAGTAAATTTATCATGCACGTACACATATTTGACAGGAATAATAGTTGTACGTATGTGGAAGTAAGTGTGTTAAGGCATAAAGGGAGAACCTGACATATAACACAAATATTTCCAGCTATCATACATTTAAATATGTATCTTCGCTGGAAACATTTACAATGAGCAGCAGCTCCTGCATCTCTATTTATTTACGTAGATTCCCGGCGTATTTATGGATATAAGAACATTCACACATTCACACACAATGCATATGCTATATTTAAACAACATTTTACATTTACAGGATTATTACTTAATGCGACAGACAAATTTTTAAAAATTTTAAGTTTCTTGTATTTTCGTACACACGAACTAATATTTGATCCAAAACTATGCAGAAATTGTCTATAGTTTTTCGTCCATTTTAGACTATTCCCTCGTCATACTCAGGAACAAAACATAGTGTTATGTGTCAGAAAATAAAGATACTCATATATAGGATGACCAGACTTTATAGAAAACAGAAGATTATCCTACGCTGCCAAAGTCAGTAATGAGATTAGAATATGGTCAAATTTAATCGAATACTACCCTAAAATCCCCAGACTGTACGGTCCACCGAAAGTACGCAGAGCAAGTATTCCAGTTTCGGTGTTTTTGTTGGCACATAAATGAAGACGCTAAAGGGATGCATCTAACGTTATCAATGGTATGGTCCGGCTGGTAGAAATGTGCAGCTACAGTAAAATTGATGTTGTTGTCTTTGATAAATTTCTCATAGCTATTAAACTGAAACGGAATTCCGTAACTGTTTCACTGATATGTATTTGTTTCAAAACCGTAAGTATACTAGAAATTAACCGTCATAAGACAAGGGATGAGAGATTACTCTACGTGTATTAGGTGGAATGAAATATCGGTGATGTTTTGGTTACATTACTTTGCCTTAGTGAGTGAGTCATATTTGTAGTATAGATATAGGGGGCGATTGTAGATTGAGAGGTTGTCACCAGGCGTTAAATGGTGTTTGACTAAATATGTTATTAACTGTGGGGTCAAGTTTTTTTGTACGTACTAGAAATATTGTTGTACCATTAGGGTCTGACGAGCCGCCAGGTCATCATTGATGATGAAGATACAAGAATGAAAATAAGTGTCCGAAAATTCAGATTTTAACATATTTTCTCGTAATTTGGTCTAATGACCTTATGTATACAATAACTATTTTTATTGTCATTATTATTATTATTGTTTCTTATCTCTTGAAATTCTTTTATCGACCGACTACATCTACATATAAGAAACATATATTGACAATTTTACTATCATATATATGGTTGTAAATTTACATATCCCTTAAGAAATTATGTTCCTGATGAAACCAAATTCATGAATAATTCTATTGGATATACTTCTACTTGCCAAACAAGGAGACTCAGGTTACATCTCTCTGACCATATTTCAGTTTGGTCTCATTTGAATACATATGGAGATCTACCAAATTTCATCCACAACATACCCGTAGAAAATATAATTATAATAGCCTTATCCACGTGTATAAAAAGGCTAAAAATATCGCTAGTATTATTAATTTAAAAAAAAAAACACTCAGTGAGATCAACTAAAAACACGGGCATACTGTGCTGACCGTGTTTTGAAAAAAAATTTAAAGAACAGAAGAAAAAGTAAATAAAGAAATTAACCGCAGTATCTTGTTAATAGTTTTTGGTAAAACACACACACACACACACACACACACACACACACATATATATATATATATATATATATATATATATATATATATAAATCTGTTCTTTAAATTTTTTTTCAAAACACGGTCAGCACAGTATGCCCGTGTTTTTAGTTGATCTCACTGAGTGTTTTTTTTTTTAAATTAATAATACTAGCGATATTTTTAGCCTTTTTATACACGTGGATAAGGCTATTATAATTATATTTTCTACGGGTATGTTGTGGATGAATATATATATATATATATATATATATATATATATAAAACGTAGAACACTTAGTATATTATCCAGGCAAATTCCGATACAAACAAACTCAAAAGAACCTAATGTTAAATTCATTTATTTAATTTAACAGAATAGCATAATTTAGAAAATTTTTTGATATATTACAATTTCAATGGGTAATACATATTTCACCGCAGTGATGACCTGGTGGGTCGTCAGACCCTAATGGTACAACAGTTGATCTTCAAAAATTTTTTTTACACAGACACTCACATGTCTATATTTAGAATATACATTTGTAACGGTAATTTACAAAAAATTCCTCGCTCATATAAAAAAAGTTTTATATGTGTTATATATATATATATATATGTGTGTGTGTGTGTGTGTGTGTGTGTGTGTGTGTGTGTGTGTGTGTGTGTGTGTTATATAGTTATATACATACACTTATATATATATATATATATAACACATCACTCAATAAATCCTGGGCCTAACTAATACAACAACTTTTAGCCAAATTCATCAACATAGTCTTTTTCTAGGGCGATACACTGATTCCAACGCTTTTCTAACAATTCGAGACCTTTTTTGTAGAACGATTTGTTTTATGTGTAAGGCCCGGGACTTATTGAGTTAAGTGTTATTTCGAAAGCAATAATTCTCTCAAAAGTTAGCATGAACAATTCTTCTATTCAATTTTTAAAATTTCAGAATTGAGTATTTTGCTTTATTGGTAAATTTGACAAAGTTCATATTTATTATTTTCTTCCCGTTTTTTTTTTTTCAGTGACTGTTCTACGTATATTTACGCAACTGTTTTTATTTATTTACATCTTTCTAACGTTTGATGGAACCAATTTCAAGTCACTTATAGTGACGTCATATAAATGGACAAACTAAAATCTTTCATGTGTGTGTTTTTGTTTTTCAATATGTATGAATTTTACTTGAGGCTATCGCACAGCTTTGTTCCGATTTTGTCCGTGGTGTTCAGCAACTGGTTCCGGCAGAGGTCTGTCCCCTACCGGATCTCCAGGAGTGTGATCACGCTGTTGAAAAAGGCCAAGGGTGTTGGGCGGGACTTAGACGTCTACAGACCCATAATTCTTCTAAACACAGAGTTCAATCCTTTATTCGAGATCCTGACGGAGCGTTTTCAGTCAGTTTTTAGATTCTGTTGGGAGCCGTGAAGGGCCGAACAATTCAGAGTAACCTGCATCTGATCGATACGATCCTACAGACGATGAGAAGCCGCTACCGTTCAAGGTATTTGATAGGGTCGACCATCGGTACCTGGCTGCTGTCCTCCAGACCGCCGGATTCAAACCCGACTTCTGCAAGTTGCGCTGTCTCTGTCGGTTTGTCAAAGCTGCCCACTATCGCTCCTATTTTAGGCTTTGACGTTAGACACTCTCCTTCGCCGGCTAAGGGACAGGGTGTGCAGTTCGGCTCTACCTAGAATCGGTGTCCCTAGTGGGTCTCGAGCCAGGTTTTCTGCGTACGCCGATTACGTATCCAAATTAACCGCAACAAGTCTTCCAAAGGATATGTGAAGTAAACGTCCTTTAGTTAGCCAGTATGTGGGTAGTGATAAGCGCTCGAATGAACGAATAATTAAATGAATAAATAAAAAAAAGAGCATAGGAACAAAAGGGAACGATAAAAAACAGAGTTAATGTATAATTGATAAGGCGAAGATTGTCGCCGTGACAAACGGATACTATAAGTCAATTATGATAAGTCTATGGATGGCAGAAAACTTTGTAAGTTGACAAAATTACACGAAATATAAATTCTCTTATGGTTAGTAAATTATGTAATCACGCGTCTCGGAATAGTGATTTGTTTTAAACTGTCGGTTAGATGTGGCGTAGGGTCGAAATTATGGAGAACCTAGCGAGGATTGGGTTCGCTGCACTATTGTAGTTGTTCTAGCGCTAACCATTACACCACGTCTGGGTGCCCAACTCGTCTCAGTATGTGTAGACAGGTGGCATACTCAGTGGAACTTAAAAAGAATAAAGGAAGGAAAAGAAGAAACGGAAAACACTTTTAATGCAAATCGCGTTCTGGCCTGATTCATTATTCTGCCAAATTTAGGAAGCCATCTTAGATTTTACATTTAAAAAGTGTCTCTTGCAGTAGATAAAGTAAATACATTCGAAGAATATGAAGAGAAAAGGATGTCTTCTTTATAGGTGATATTTTTTGTTTTGTATTACTTTTGCATGTGCTGTTCTGTATCATTAATTGATTTTTGTGTCATTATATGTAAATGTTTTGCACAATTGCCGTGGTTGTGTGGTAGAAAGATGGCCGAGGAAGAGACGCGTTTATCTGACTTTGTCTGTAATTTCGCCAATAAGTATATTGTTTGATCGAAAAATGCAAAGCTGGCAAAATTAAAAGAAAAATAAATATTTTTTGAAAGGTTAAGAATGCAGACATGGAGGGACAAGCAAAATTATGTTAAGAGAGCTGCTCTCAAAAGGCAGGAGTTTGTTTACATTTAGACAGGTGTGGTTTTTTGTAAAACTAAGTATACAGGGCCAGCTTTGCATTAAAGTAATGTAGGCCCTTTGGACTAGGGGATCGCAACGAGCGAGGAGAAAAATGGGTCCAATGGTGCTCAGCCAATGACCATGTAATTAATAACACCTGGTTTCAAGAACACCCACGACGACTATGGACATGGAGAAGCCCAGGAGGAGACACTAAGAACCAAATAGACTACATAACTATAAACAAGAGATTCAGGAACGCAGTGGTCCAATGCAAAACATATCCAGGTGCCGACTGAGGAAGCGACCACGTCCCAGTCATCTGCAAATGAGGGTGAAACTCCGAAGACTGAAGAAGCCCAGCACATCACCATACGATACGCTCGTGAATGACCTCACCCTGCATAAAGAATACAATAACAGCGTGAGAAAGAAATATGAAGAACAAATTGAAAAAGGGCACTCAAAATGGAATTTACTAAAGGAAGCGATGGTAACCTCAGCGAACAACATAGCCCCAAAGGAAATCAGACGCAGAAGAAAAAAATGAGTGGATGACCGAAGAGATTCTCCACATGATGCAAAGGAGACAAAAAATAACGCCAAGACATGGAACAGAGCACAAGAAACTTCACAGGAAGATAAGGAACAAATGCAGACAAGATAAAAAGGAATGGCTCAACAACAAATGCGCAGAGGTCGAGGGACTGAGCAGGACCAATAAAGCAGAGATGCATAAAGAGATAAGAGAACTGACAGGACAAAAAACCTGCTCCTCAACAGGATGCATAAAATCCAAGGATGGAACAATCATATTGGAGAAAGAGGAAATACTCCAGCGATGGGAAGAGTATATAAAGGATCTTTTTTGCGACAGGAGAGAACAACCGAGAATACACAAGGAGATGGATGGACCGAAAATACTAAAATCCGAAGTGGAAGCTGCAATGGCCAAAATGAACAGAAACAAAGCAGCTGGTCCAGACGGCATAGTGATAGAGCTGCTGATAGCCTTAGAAGAATATGGCATAGAAAAAATTACCGGCATAATAAACGAAATTTATAGCAATGGAATAATACCTATGCAAGTCGATATTTATAGCACTGCCGAAGAAACCAGGTGCAAACGAGTGTGAACTACACAGAACTATCAGCTTAATGAGTCACATCACAAAACTGATTGTCAGAATCCTGATGAATAGAGCGAGAAGCAGAATCGGGCCAGTGATAGGGCAGGAACAGTGCGGGTTCGTTAAAGACACTGGAACAAGGAACGCCATATTCATGATTAGGATGCTCTCCGAAAGGGCAATACAAATGAAGAAAGACTTATACCTATGTTTCATTGACTATGCGAAGGCATTCGACAAGATACGACACAAGGAATTGATGGAGATGCTCGGCAGCCTAGACATTTTCGGGAAAGACAAGAGTAATCAAGAATCTCTACTGGCAGCAAACGGCCTGCATACGGACAGGTAACGATCTCAGTAGATTTACAAAGATAGAAAAAGGCGTAAGACAAGAATGCGTCTTTTCACCGGATTTGTTCAACCTGTACAGCGAGAATATTTTGAGGACCCAAGACGACACGCCAGGATTTGTTATTAGAGGCCACAACTTGAACAACATAAGGTATGCAGTCACTCTTAGTTTTGTTGGGATGGACGGGTCTTACTAACATTTGTTATATTTAGTTTGAGATTTTATTATATTTTAGTTTATTTTCGGATTCATCCCCATCCCTACACATTTTCCAATCAACAGATTTTAACTGTATGCTTGTAACACAAAATGTAACTAAATTCTTTAAAATATTTACCCCTTTTTTAAGTTCCCCTGTGAAAATGTGGTATTGTGACAGGTGTAGGATTGGAAGATGATGAGTGTTTTCAGATTAATGCGCAAATTGCAATTAGTGTTTTAGTCGTGAATCTGATTAGCTAGGTAAAGGATAGATAGTGATGACAAGCCTCAATCCACATCCCTTTCGGCCTTGTGCCAAAATTATTGTACTTACAGTAATAAATATCCACTTCAATATATGATCCCCTATAGAGAAAGATAACTTATTTAACGCTGGCTGCTTCTTTTTATTGTAACACCCTCCAGAATTTGGAGTTTTTCTTTACACTGTCCTATATTAAATTTGTCAGTTTTGTTGTCCACATTATTTAACCAGACACGTTTGAAATAATATATAAAACAAAAGTTAATGTTAATAGCGTTTTTGGTTTAAAATTCGACATTTGAAGCGGTTGTGCGTTTGAATATTCATAATGATATTATGACGTCACACTTAAGTGACAAGGAAAATATTTCATATTTTTAAATGTACCTATAGTTATTAAATACATTAAAAATTCCGTTCTCCAACTAAAGAACTCGTTTAGGTTGGGTTTTTTATAATGACGCTATTCTAAACCCTTTTTGCTTAGCATTGTGTATCAGATGCACACTATTACCAAGTATTTGGTTTAAACTAGAATAAACACCAATGCTATTCAATTTTTTGTTTATTAATTTCTACATACATGACACGTTGATCCTCCAAAAATTAAGCTAATCTAACAACATGACCAATATACAAATTTGATGTTTGTACATCATAGTGGACACATAATCCATAATATTGTCGTATGTGTATTGTCCTTATAAGGAAATAAGGAATTATATGTCACCAAATTTCATATTTTTCTTGTTTTGCGTCAGTGTTCATGTGACTAATATTTTTTCTTTTCACCGAGTAAAGGTCAGAAATCATAATTTTTCGCTTTTAATTGCATGTTTCACATTCGATAAAATATATATACATAATCTAACATAGCTACTGTTCTACAAAAATATATTGACCAAATACAGATTAAACAGTTAAATAATTTACTAAACCTAGACTTCTTAGTGATGTGTATTTGGAAGCTAGAAAAAGTTCTTTTTCTAAATTCAAGTTTGGTTATTTTCATAAAAAGTAATGCACCCTTATAATGAACAATAATAATGCCGCAATAAAAGATATTTTAGCTAGTTATACAGATATGTATGGAGCTCTATAGAACTGGCAATTATTTTTTTTCACATCTACTGTAGTCACTACTTTTGTTTACTAGTAAAATCCAACAGATTCTCACTATTCAAATACATAAAATAAACACTCCTACCTGCTTTGTCTAATAGGAACTGAGCATTTTTAACAATTTCTGTTTTCCGCTCTGAGATTAAGATTAATGTAAATAGACGTAGGAAGATATGTCTTGTTTACCAATAACCGATGTAAATCAGTAACTAAAATTGTTTGGATAGGTGAACTAAAAGCATTGTCAGCAACAGTTGAGACAAAAACAGAAAGAGAAAGAGAGAGATTACTAAAATAAAGATAGACTCTATTAGAGATGCTCTAATGCAACAAAGCTTTTTTGTGTTTAAAAGTTTTTCGATATTTCAGAAGCTATCAGCCCCATCAGTCGTTTCAGTTAAGACTCAGCATTGATGTTAGAAGCGTAAAGACAAAGTGCTCATCAGATAAAGAAAACATTTCACAAAATTTAAAAAAACATCTTTTTACCTTATCCTTTAATTCTTTTCATCCAATCTCACTTCATGTGTTTTTCTTTTAACACATTTTTATCTCCTTCGGTTTCAGGCCTTTCCTTCATTTCTACAATATTATTTTTGTTCTTTTTTCTTGATTTATTATTGTTATATCTCCCTCACTTTGTCATATTTTCTCCTTTTCTTTTATCTCAGACAAGTTATATTTCCGCCCGGTTTTCGCATAAACGAAAACCTTTTTAAACGTTAGCCATCATTCAACACACAATGCCTTGTAGATAATGGACTTCATTTAAGTTGCACTGTGCTGAACACGCTAACCGCAAATACATTTGCCTCCTTTTGGATACAAAATTGAATTAAACTACAAAAATACGTAGTTGTAGAGCAACGAAAAGTCAGTGTTATGCTGATGCAAATTTTAAATTGACTTAAAGAATTATTCCATGAAAAGATCAATTTCTGAACTTGAACTGAATTTTTTAAATCACCCTAAGCACATGTAAAGCCTGTATCCAAGTATCAGTATTCAGGTTGCCATTAAATTTACGGGATTTTTCAAATACGAGAAACATATTCTAACATTCCAATCTACTGACTTAGACTTAGACATGTTAATATATTTACTTGTGCCTAGTCTCCGCAGAGTTGAATTAAATGAAAGGCCGATATCCTCGTAGCTCCTACAAATCAATCTTACGAATTTCATTGTCTAGATCACCTTTTACACTAAAGGTTGTTTATCAATTTCTCTGTAAATTATAGAGCACGTCATTGTCACATAAATGATGTGTATTTGAAGATATGGCATACCTTAATACAAAATCATACTTTTCGAATAAACATTTTCTAATCAAATATTTTTCGTGTATCTTCTTCAGATGTATTTTCATAAATTTCGGTAATTATTATTATTATTATGTCATTTTTCATCATATTTCGATTTCTGCTTTAGTCTCACTACCAACCAAGTCTGCGGGGAGACCTAAGGCAGGTAGTGGCGTGTTGTTATGACTCCATTTCATGTTTTTCTATCTTCCCTATCATCCCTAGCATTACATAGATAAAGTTTTCCTTAGTGTGTGGGCTGTACTTAATAAAACATTTTTTTGTATATCACTTAAGCTGGGGTTTCCAGGGATTCTTTCAATGTGTTGTTTTGTTCCATTTTTTACCATTCCAAGTGCACCTACTATCACTGGCACAATTTCAATTTCCACATTTTTTTTATTTCAATTTCCAGGTCTTTATATTTTGACAGTTTTTCAAATTCCTTGATTGCTATGTTACAATCCGCTGGACAAGCCATATCAATTAATAGACAAGTTTTCTCCTTCTGGTTTTTAACAATAATGTCTGGCCTGTTTGCTTCAATTTTTCTGTCTGTGTAGATGGTGTAATCCCATAGAATGGTTACATCTTCTATTTCTGTAACCGGTGCTGGGTGATGTTCATACGAGTGTTTGTTTACAGATTTTCCATAATGTTTGCACATTGTTCAATGTAAATATTGCCCAACTCTATCGTGGCGATTTTTATATTCATTTGGGGCAAGCACAGAACAGCCTGAGATTAGGTGGTCTATTGTTTCTTGGTGTTTATCACATTTTGGATCCATATTATTATGCATAATATTTGCCTGAAAGTTTCTCGTGAAAAGACTTTGGTCTTGTGCTGCAAGAATAAAGCCTTCAGTTTCAGACTTTAATCCAGATGCACGTAACCATCGATGAGTATTAACTTTGTCAACATTGGATTTATTGGCACGTTCTGGATATTGGCCATGTAGAGGTTTGTCTTGCCAGCGCTGTTTCATCTGTTCAAGAGCTTTATCTTTGGCTTTCATTTTCATATTTTTTGCCGCAATAGTTGGTTCTTGGCTTCTGTTTTGCTTTTCTACAGAATCTACTAACTGTAAATCTTGTTTGTATTTACTGCCTTCTATTATTATTTAATATTTTTCTTTCTTTCTTCATGTTGCCTTACTAATTGTATCATCCAATCCTTTGTTGTTTCTATGTATGTTAGTAAGCCAATAGTTGTTGTCTTGTATGACAAATCCAGCTGAATAAGACCTCTTCCACCTTCTTTACGGGGTATGTATAGACGGTCTACATCAGCCTTTGGATGATGCATCTTATGCTTAGAAAGAAGCTTTCTTGTTTTAGCATCCATTCGCCTGATGTCGTTTAGAGTCCAGTTTAAGATGTTAAAGCTATATTGGACAACTGGGGTTGCAAGGCTATTAATGGCTATATCTCTGTTCTGTGAATTCAATTCAGTTTTTAATATCATTCGTAGCCTTCTATAGTACTCTTTACGCACTATTTCTTTCATTTATTTATGGTGAATGTTTTCACTCTCATTTACACCTAGGTATTTATAAGCTTCTTCTGGTTTCAATTCTTTTATTGTTACAGCAGGGTCTAAGCTAATTGAGGATGTTTCTTGTATTGATCCACGTAAAACTGTAGCTTTAGCACATTTATTCAAATTGAATTTCATTCCAATGTCTTCGCTGAAGCATTTTACAGTTTGCAGAAGACCTTCCAGCTCATTATCATTCTTAACATATAACTTTAAGTCATCCATGTAAAATAGATGGCTTATTTTCTTTTGGCCTATTTTATAACCACATTCTGTCTTATTAAGTTGACTGGTTAGTGCTATTAATGATATGCAGAATAATAAGGGAGATAAAGAATCACCTTGAAATATACCTCTTTTGATGTTTATTTCATCAGACTTATAGGTTCCATTTATATGATTGAGGTAAAGGGTTATTTTCCATATAGACATGCACTGTTCGATGAAATTGATGATGACGGGCGATATCTTGTATATATTTAAAGTCTTTAAAATCCAGGAATGTGGCACACTATCGAATGCCTTTCGATAATCTATCCAGGCAGTACTAAGATTTTTCTTTGTACTGTAGCAGTTTTCCAGGATCATTTTGTTAATAAGCAATTGGTCTTTACATCCATAACAGCCACGTTTGCACCCTTTTTGTTCAAGCGGTATCATGTCATTTCTTTCTAAGAATAAATATGTCTGTTTTGTTAAAATAGATGTTAATAGTTTATATGTTGTCGGAAGACATGTAATTGGTCTGTAGTTTTTCGGGTTGTTTGTGTCACCATTCTTGGGTAGAAGAAATGTAATTCCTTTGGTCATCCATGCAGGAATTTTAGTGGGATTTTCAACCATTTCTTGAAGTTCTTTGGCTAGTTTTTTATGTGCTGTATTTAAATAATATAGCCAAAAGTTAGGAATTCTATCTATACCTGGGAATTTCCAATTGTGTGCTTTTTTTTAGTGCAAATTTAACATCCTCTTCTGTAATTCCAGCCCATGTCTATCCTGGTTTATTTTTCATTCGTTCTATCTCTTGTGCAATCCAATCTACTTCCTTGCTATGTTCATTAGGGCAAGCCCATATCCTTTCCCAGAACTGTGTAACTTCTTCCATTCTGGGGGGGACAGTCACTTCAATTCTTTTTTTACCTATTTCCCTGTAAAATCTCTTTGCATCGGTTTGAAAAATCTTGTTTTGTCTGTAAAATCTTGATCTTTTCTCATAGCGTCTTATTCTTTGAGCCTTCAGTTGGATTTTTTGCTTTATTTTTTCTTTAGTTGATAAGACTTCATTTTCATTTCTAATGTTGTATTTTCTTTCGGCTCTTCTGCTTTTCCTAGTTCTTACATTTATTCCTCTATTTTCTTTGATTTCTATTTTATAGACATTTCCTTACAGGCAATAGGGAGTCTCCCTCAAAGATTCCTTGTCGGATGTTCAAACAATTGGCAGAACATTTAGTGTGATTTAGGTATAATGTGGTTTTCCAGGAAATTTACTGTCACCTTAATGATCATTAATGACCATTACCGTGGCTTTACGGTAAGATTTCTACCTTTTGTCATGCAATTTTCTAGGATTATTTTATTCATTAGTAGTTGATCTTTGCAACCATATGAATGTGTTCGATATCTTTTCTGTTTCAAGGGAAGAATATTATTTTAATCGAGAAAAGAGTAAATGCAATGACAGACGCTATCAAATGATATGATTTTTTGGATCATCTATTTCATCTGCTTTTAGCAGGAGATACCTTCAGTGATCTATTCTGGAATTTTATTGTCAGTCAGTTAAGTGTCACGCGTGATACACGTTTGGGTGATCATGTCTCGAAAGAGAAATGACTGACTGACTGACTGACTGACTGACTGACTGACTGGGCAGATGATTATCCAGCATTAGGTTGCCATTACTTTCTGCCTTTCACAAGGGTATTTGCGCGTAAATGAATGCAAGGAATTTAACTCCATTGCAATATTTTGTATTTGACTTTTATGGTTCTTGATCTCTTCCTTGGCTTCTTGTATACTGTTCTTGTTTTCCGTTTATTATTATTATTATTATTATTATTATTATTATTATTATTATAAGTAGTAGTAGTAGTAGTAGTAGTAGTAGTAGTATACAATTGTTTAGTTGTACATAATGTGTCTTATCTGTCAGTCTCCACAGACCATGGATTTGCAACCAAAAATTTATACATCAATTGCTGGTGGTGATGCAACAACTTATATGGCTGTACAGTCTCGCATAAGTTGCCAGAACAATGTTGAACATAGCATAGAACTGTCTTAGGGATTTGTCCTCAGAAGGCTCTCTGCTCCTTAACCCTTTTCTGCGAATAGGTATGCCTGAAAGTCAGCAGAGATTTAAAATCAGTTTTCGTTCTCTTAGATGTATTTGCATCCCTGGCTGATGTGTGCCATCTACCCGAAATATATATATATATACACGATAAAAAAACATACATATATATTTTATTATATATATCGGAGTAAACAATTCGATGCCAAATGTACCGATGTTTTAAATAATTAATTATATTCAATTATTATTGTAGTGGATCCGGTTAAGAATCCAGCAAGAAAATAATACAACAACCAAAATAGAAAATGACGATATATATATTAAACACAGCACAATACAAATACTTGGAACTCTGTTAGTAGAACGATAAATACTGGTTAGGTAGTAAGACTAGAACTTAGACTCGTAATGGTCGTATGGTAGCAGTCTTGGATATCTCACTCTGTCTCTGCCTGTCGCTGTCCTTCTGCTCTTCTGCTCTCTCTGCTACCACCTCTAGGGGAAGTATATGTAGTAGATAGAGGAGTTCAATCTGTTGAATGGGTGATGCCGCCATGACAATTATCATTATTATGTCATTTTCCTCATAATTCGGTTTCTGCTTAAGTCACACTACCTAAGAAGTCTGCGGAAAGACCTGAGGTAGGTCATGGTGTGTTGTTATGGCTACATTTCATGTTTTTTTCTATATACCATAACATCCCAAGCGTTACATAGATAAAGTACTCCTTAGTGTGTGGGCTGTACTTAACAAAACAATTTTTTGTATATCTCTTAAGCTGGGGTCTCCAGGGATTCTTTGAACGTGATGTTTTGTTTCATTTTTTATCATTCCAATTGCCTCTAGTATCACTGGCACTGTTCTTGTTTTCAATTTCGTATTTTTCTATTTCAATTTCCAGGTCTTTATTTTTTGTTAGTTTTCCAAATACCTTGGTTGCTACGTTACAATCCGCTGGACAAGCCATATCAATTAGTTGGTAAGTTTGTTTTGTTTTCTTTTTCTTTTTGACAGTAATGTCCGACCTAGTTGCTTCAATTTTCCTGTCTGTGTAGATGGTGTAGTCCAATAGAATGGTGACATCTTCTATTTCTGTAACCGCTGCTGGGTGATGTCCATATCAGTGTTTGTTTACATATTTTCCAAAATGTAATATTGCCCAGTGTAAATATTTCCCCACTCTATCGTGACGATCTTTATATAATATTTGGAGAACATCCTGAAATTAGATAGTCTATTGTTTACTGGTATTTATCAAAGGACTTGCATTTTGGATTCCCATTTTTATGTATTTTATTTACCTGAAAGTTCCTAATGAAAAAGTCTGGCCACAGGCTTCATGCGGTCCATTGCAGACACGCTTGGGGCCCTCACAAATGATCTTCCTTTCTCCCACAACTCATTGGCAGACTCATACATGTATGCATATCAACGGACAGAAATCAAAGCTTTGACATTGATTTATATTTTTTTAGATGCTAAGAGAGTGACTCAGTTGAAAACGTATCAATATCGTTCGATGATTGTTCGATTTCTAAGAAATGGCTTGACGAGATGATAGTGATAACCAACATCGCCTTGGCTATGGAGATATGAGAGATGTAAGCGAAAAAGGCATAGAGCTATGAACATAATTTAATCAAATACTCCGTTGGAGTTATCCATAGAATTTTTAATTTAATTTGAATTTGAAGGCCAACTTGACACAGCAACAGACTTTCTTCACGAAAATTCAGAAAGGGAATGTTGCCTCCGTTACTGCCAGCTATGAACTCAGTCGAATGATTGCCACGAATGGGAAATCCTACACTGAAGGAGATTTCATAAAACAATGTCTTGTAAAAACGACAGAAATTATGTGTCCAGAAATGGCGCACTTGTTTAAAGATATTTCATTGACCAGAAACACTGTTGCTGAACGGATTGATTACATGTCAAGTGATTTGAAGCCACAGTTAAAAGCCAAATCATTAAAATTTGAACACTTTTCGCTTGCATTTGATGAGACCGTTGATATCACTGGAATAGCACAACTTGCAGTCTTCATCAGGGCCTGTGACAACGAATTTAACATTTATGAATAACTGATTGAACTGATCCCCATGCATGACACTACAACAAATCAGGACATATTTGAGAAAGTCGAACAGGTTCTTCTTGAGTATGCGCTTGATTTGAGCAAACTTGCGTGCTTGTCTACCGATGGTGCAGGGAATATGGTTGGTAGACATCATAATGGTGTTACAGCCAAGTTACAAACAAAAATGCGCAATTTATGTCCTGATTCGACATTTACACATTTTCGTTGCACTATTCATCAGCAAAATTTGTGGATAAAGATTCTGAATTTAGATCATGTTTAGTCACAAAGACAGTGAATTTTATCAGAGTTCGTTCTCTCAACCATCGTCAGTTCAGGCAGTTGTTGAAGGATCTGGATAATGAGTTCACCGATGTTCCATTCTATACAGAAGTACGCTGGTCATCATGCCAAAAAGTGTTGAAACGATTTTATTTGTTGAGACAAGAATTAATTACGTTTTTGGAGATGAAATGTCGAAGCACCGATGAACTGAAAGACAAGAGTTGGCTGCAGGATCTGGCTTTTGCTGTGGACATTACTGCACATTTGAATGATCTCAATTTAAAATTGCAAGGTAAAAGAAAGCTGATCACTGCTTTATATGATGATATCAAATGTTTCTTTTTGAAATTGAAATTATGTAAGTCTCAAGTCTCTAGTAAAAATTTGGTCCATTTTGCTACATGCAAAACAGTGATGATACGAAGTCTGCATTAAGTTTTGCCAAGTATGACACTCACCTGGAATCATTATCAAAAGAGTTTGAGAAAAGATTTAGTGATTTCGCATCTTATGAACACCAGTTTGCATTATTTTCAGGATCATTTAGTTTTGATGTTGCTGAAGCTGAAGAAAACCTGCAAATGGAACTATTAGGAATTCAGTCGGATTCCTCACTCAGATCAAAATATTTGGAAGTGGGAATACAGATTTTTTTTCATAACTTCCGGAAAGGTTTAGAAACTTTAGAAAGTTTACCACAAGGATCATGGCAATGTTCGGCTCCACATATTTGTGTGAACAGTTATTTTCTATCATGAAATCAACAAAAACATCTCAAAGAACAAGACATCGCACCCGGCCGGAAGTTACTGCCGGCTACTCAAATGTCTAAAAGCGTCACTACGGAAAACAGAGCGACGCCATTAATTTCCGGTGACACAGCGTTTCCAAAAGTCAAAACACAGAAAAAAACAACAAAACGAAATATAAACACACACAATCACTCGTACCTAAAAACAATGAAATGAAACTAATCTATGTACACATGACGTTCAAATAAAACCCATGTGTACATTCAAAAGTGGAAGTTGAATTTTAATAGACAAACAAAAGACATTATTAACTGTGCAAGGTTGCTGACCGCGGCTAACAGAAACATGGCTGATTTTTTCCACCAAGCACCTTGCTCCTGGCCTTCGGGCGAGGGTCCAAAATGACCAATTAAGACCAGTTTAGACCGGTTTTGAACATATCCACAGAGGTGGATAGGTATGTTTTGACCAGTACCTGGACGTACGCGCTCAGTTTCCCCATATTAAAAAAGACCTTGTGTCACATCTCTTTCAAGTGGGGGAGAAGAGTAAATATCCCTTGCGCCCGGCCATCGGGCTATGGTCAAAATGACCAAATTAAGACCAGTTTAGACCGGTTTTGAACCTATCCACCGTGGTAGATAGGAAATGTTTTGACCAGTAACTGGGCGTACGCACTCAGGTTCCCCACATTAAAAAAGACCTTGTATCACATCTCTTTCAAGTGGGAGAGAAGAGTAAATATTCTTGCCCCCGGCCTTCGTGCTGGGGTCAAAACGTCGAAATTAAGACCAGTTTAGACCGGTTTTGAACCTATCCATCGCGTTCAATATGTAATGTTTTGACTGGCTTCAAAATGACCAAATTAAGACCAGTTTAGACCGGTTTTTGAACCTATCCACGGCTGTGGATAGGTGATGTTTTGACCAGTTCCTAGTCGTATGCGCTCAGCTTCCCCAAATTAAAAAAAAGTCCTTGTGTCACATCTCTCACGTGGGGGAGAAGAGTAAATATCCCTTGCCCCCGGCCTTCGGGCTGGCGTCAAAATGACCAAATTAAAACCAGTTTAATACCAGTTTAGACCGGTTTTGAACCTATCCATCGTGGTGAATAGGTAATGTTTTGACCAGCACCTGGGCGTACGTGCCCCAGGTTCTCCACATTAAAAAAAACATTGTGGCACATCTCTCTCAAGTGGGGGAGAAGAGTAAATACCTTTGCCCCCGGCCTTCAGGCTGGGGTTAAAATGTCCAGTTTAAGACCAGTTTTGACCGATTTTGAACCTATCCACGGCGTTGGATATGTAATGTTTTGACTATTTCCTGGTCGTATGCGCTCAGGTTCCCCACATTAAAAAAGACCTTGTGTCACAACTCTCTCAAGTGGGGAAGAAGAATAAATATCATTTGCACACGGCCTTCAGGCTGGGGTCAAAAAGTCCAAATTAAGACCAGTTGAAGACCAGTTTAGACTGGTTTTGAAACTATCCATCGTGGTGAATAGGTAATGTTTTGACCAGTACCTGGGTGTACGCGCTCAGGTTCCCCACATTAAAAAGACCTTGTGTCACATCGCTTTCAAGTGTGGGAGAAGAGTAAATATCCCTTGGCTTCGAGGTCGTGCGAAGTGCTCCTCCTACTACCTGCGCCTGGCCGACCCTTGTCGCCGACCATAGCAACAGCTGTCTCCAGCAGCCAGCAGCAAAAGCAACAGTCCTTTTTAGGGCTTTCTAACTACATATGCAACAGTCCTTTTTAGGACTCTCTGATTACATACGCACCAGTCCTTTTCAGGGGTTTCCGTTTACATATGCACCAATCCTTTTAAGAGCTCTTCAGCTACATATGCAATAGCCCTTTTCAGGGCTACTCGACTACATATGCAACAATCCTTCTAAGGACTAACCGATCCCTGCAGCAGCAGCCACCAGCTCCAGCGGGCGCACCAAGCAGCAGTCGCACCAAGTACCAGGCACCAGACAAAAGCATCAGGCGCACCAAGTACCAGGCACCAGGCAGAAGCAGCAGGCGCACCTGGTAGAAGCGGCAGGCGCACCAAGAACCAGGCACCAGGCAGAAGCAGCAAGCGCACCAAGCACCAGGCACCAGGCAGAAGCAGCAGGCGCACCTGGCAGAAGCAGCAGGCGCACCTGGCAGAAGCAGCAGGCGCACCTGGCAGAAGCGGCAGGCGCACCAAGCACCAGGCACCAGGCAGAAGCAGCAGGCGCACCAAGCACCAGCAGAAGCTGTAGTCTTGGCTACATATACAACTGTCCTTTTAAGGGCTAACTGATTACATGTGCAACAGTCCTTTTTGGGACCAGCCGGTTTCGTATGCAACTGTTCTTCTAAGAACTAACCGTTTACATATTACGTTCTTTTCAGGACTTTCCGATTACATATGCTACAGTCCTTTTAAGGGCTAACCGTCTCCAGCAGCAGCCACCGGTCCTTACTGGAACTAACAAGCAGAACCTCTAGCAACCAGCATCACCTCTACACTGCCCTGCCAGCCGCTGGTCTACCGCCCTGAAACCAAGCGATCCTTTTGCTTGACACTACCCGACTTAACAAGCATTCTGTACATACATTTGCCAGATTTTGTAAATAAATTTGGTTTGAATTTATACATCCTCGTCTTCGTTGTCCATGATTCGATCGTATTACTTTAACTCCTAGCGGGATTAACAGCACTTGCTCTATCGACCCAGCCACTAAGACTGACTGATCAACATTTGTCATCCCTCATCAAACGCGGCACTACACAGAATTTTCAACCACACATACAAGAAATTGTCAACAAAAAGAGGTGTCAAGCTTCGGGGCAAAACAGTGAAAGTCTTTGAATTCTTGTTGAAGAATGTAAGTTTTGAATTTATGTATAATGCATTTTTTTGCTATTGTATTGAAATAGATGAAGATCGTCAAAATTTTCGTTATATTCTTTTGTTGAACTACATGTACACTATTACTTGAGTTTTCCCGTGTGTTTCTAAATTGAAAAAAAATCGCAAAATTTTTTATTTAATGTGTTCAACTTTTGCGGCCCTCATGACAATACAAATCAACTCCTATGGCCCTGAAGGGACTTTGAGTTTGACATGCCTGTTATAGACAGTCCACATCAGCGTTCAGATTATTCATCTTATGCTTACAAAGAATCGTTCTTGTTTTAGAATCCATTCTTTTAATGTCATTTAGAGTCCAGTTCAAGATATTGAGACTATACTGGACCAGTGGATGGACATGTTATTAATGACCATAATTCTGTTCTGAGAATTCAATTCAGTCGTACTCTTCTATAGTACTCATCAAGCACCATTTCTTTCATTTTCTTATGGTGAATTTTTTCATTCTAATTTGTACATAGGTACTTATAAGCTTCTTCTTTATTGTTACAGCAGGGTCTAAGCTAATAGAGGGTGTTTGTTGTAGCCATCCTCGTAAAACTGTGGCTTTAGCACATTTATCCAAATTGAATTTCATTCCAATGTCTTCACTGAAGCATTTTACAGTTTGCAGAATACCTTCCAGCTCACTATCATTTCTAGCATATAATTTTAAGTCATCCATGTAAAATAGATGGCTTTATTTTCTTTTAAGCTATTTTATAACAACATTCTGTCTTGTTAAGTTGGCTGGTTAATGCTATTAGGTATATGCAAATTAGTAAGAAAGACAAAGAGTCACCTTGAAATATACCCCTGTTGATGTTTATTTCACCGGACTTATAGGTTCTATTTATATGATTGAAGTAAAGTGTTGTTTCTCATATCGACATACATTGTTTGATGGAATTGATGACAATGAGTGACACCTTTTATATATTTAAAGACTTTAAGATTTAGGAAGGTGTTACACTATTGGATGCCTTATTATAATCTATCCTAGTAGTACTAAAAGATTTCTTTGTATTGAATCGGTTTTCCAAGATCATTCTGTTAATAAGCTTTTTAATTGGTCTTAATCCGTAACAGTCACGTTTGCACCCTTTTTGTTCAAGTGGTAGTATGTCATTTTTTCCAAGATGAAATATGTCTGTTTTGTTAAAATAGATGTCAATGGTTTGTAAGTTGTAAGAAAACATGCAATTAGTCTGTAGTTTCTCGGGATATTTGTGTCACTATTCTTGAGTAGAAAAAAGTAATTCCTTTGATCATCCATACCGAAATTCTAGTGGGCTCGTTAACAATTTCTTGAAGTTTCTTGGATAGTTTTTTTGTGCTGTATTTAAATGATACAGCCAAAAGTTAGGAATTTTATCAATTCCCAAATATTTCCAGTAGTATTCTTTTTTCAGTAAACATTCAACATCCTCTTCTGTGAATGCAGTCCATGTTTGTTCTGGTTATTTTTTTCTTTTGCAGAATTCAATCTGTTTTTTTGTTTTTTCTTTTATGTTCTTTAGGGCAAGCCCATATTTTTCCCAGAAAAAATACCTTTTACATTTTGGGAGAAGACTCTCACTTCAGTTCTTTGTTTGCCTATTTCCCTGTCAAATTTGTTTGCATCGGTCTTAAAGGTCTTGTTCTGTCTGCGGAATCTTGGTCTTTGAGCCTTCAGATGTATTTTTTGCTTTATTTTTTCTTTAGTTGATAGGACTTTATTTTTTCTTTAGTTGATAGGGCTTTATTTTTTCTTTAGTTGATAGGACTTTATTTTCATTCTGAATATTGTATTTTTTTGTGTCTTCTACCTTTTCTAATTATTACATTTATTTCTTTTGCCAGTTCATCGAATACTCATAAATTGTTCAATTTCTTCTTCTATTTTTCTTTTCCAAGCTAGATCTTCATATCTGTGATGTTCAGTTTTGTTGTGGCTGCTATTGATGATGTGTATATTGCTTCATTGAGATTTAAATGAGTGTCTTCTTCATCCAGAATTAATTTGAGTGCTGCACTGTAGAGCTTAGTAATTTTGAGTTTATAGTTTGTTGGTTGTAATCTTGGGAGTTGTTCTCGTCTCCCCATTGCAATATTTTGTGCTGACTTATATGGCTATTTATTTCTTCCTTGGCTTCTTGTATACTTTTCTTGTTTTCCTTAAGATAATTCTGTCCAATGCGTTTTGAACTAGATTTATCGCCGTCTTATGACCCACTAAGATCACAATTTTCCAACACTTCTAAACTTTCAGCATTATTGTATTTCGGTTTTTTTTAGTTGTTTTTTTTTTTGTTGTTGTTGTTGGGTTTTTTTTTTTGGGGGGGGGGGGTTGTGTGATGTTACTACTTTTTTCCGATTCCAATCCCTTTTCATGTTTTGTTGATTCGTCTATTCTGATTTCAGTTCTTTTTATTTCCTTAATTTCAGCCTCTGTCAATTAGTTATTTTGCATGTTGTACCTTCTTACATTGGCTAGTTTATTTTTGTCAATGTACTTTTAAATTGTTTGTCTAAACTATTCTCGGCAAATATATGACATTTGACGAGTGATGCTTTCCTGAGGTTTGAATAACGCTTCCTGGAATGAAGTTATAACTACTTTGTACACGTCACGATACCACTTTATTTTTTCTTTCATTAAATGTATGGTTATGTATCTAGCTGGAGAATTTACAGGGCCTTATCCTGGTTGTGAAGACCTCAAGATTCATTTGTTTTGTAGGAGTTTATTTCAGTGGCAGCTTTTTCGACCTCAAGTAGGTTACCTCTGGAAAAGCCATGATGAACTTTTCCTTTCTATTTTTAATTCTCATATTATTTTCACAAGTAATGCACTGGTTTAAGTGTCTACCTAAAGTTGCCAGCACACGTTGGGTAACAGTTTTTTACAAACAGAGTTTTGAAGTCTGTAGGGGATAGTTCGCGACCTCATAATGCTACTCACTCCTCGGCACGATTAACACCTTGAGTTGCGGATTATTATTATTATTATTATTTCATTTATCATCATATTTCGATTTCTGCTTTAGTCTCACTACCAACCAAGTCTGCGGGGAGACCTAAGGCAGGTCGCGGCGTGTTGTTATGGCTCCATTTCATGTTTTTCTATCTTCCCTATCATCCCTAGCATTACATAGATAAAGTTTTCCTTAGTGTGTGGGCTGTACTTAGTAAGACAATTTTTTGTATATCTCTTAAGCTGGGGTTTCCAGGGATTCTTTCAATGTGTTGTTTTGTTCCATTTTTTATCATTCCAGGTGCACCTACTATCACTGGCACAACTCTTGTTTTCAATTTCCACATTTTTTTTATTTCAATTTCCAGGTCTTTATATTTTGACAGTTTTTCAAATTCCTTGATTGCTATGTTACAATCCGCTGGACAAGCCATATCAATTAATAGACAAGTTTTCTCCTTCTGGTTTTTAACAATAATGTCTGGCCTGTTTGCTTCAATTTTTCTGTCTGTGTAGATGGTGTAATCCCATAGAATGGTTACATCTTCTATTTCTGTAACCGGTGCTGGGTGATGTTCATACGAGTGTTTATTTACAGATTTTCCATAATGTTTGCACATTGTTCAATGTAAATATTGCCCAACTCTATCGTGGCGATTTTTATATTCATTTGGGGCAAGCACAGAACAGCCTGAGATTAGGTGGTCTATTGTTTCTTGGTGTTTATCACATTTTGGATCCATATTATTATGCATAATATTTGCCTGAAAGTTTCTAGTGAAAAGACTTTGGTCTTGTGCTGCAAGAATAAAGCCTTCAGTTTCAGACTTTAATCCAGATGCACGTAACCATCGATGAGTATTAACTTTGTCAACATTGGATTTATTGGCACGTTCTGGATATTGGCCATGCAGAGGTTTGTCTTGCCAGCGCTGTTTCATCTGTTCAAGAGCTTTATCTTTGGCTTTCATTTTCATATTTTTTGCCGCAATAGTTGGTTCTTGGCTTCTGTTTTGCTTTTCTACAGAATCTACTAACTGTAAATCTTGTTTGTATTTACTGCCTTCTTTTATTATTGAATATTTTTCTTTCTTTCTTCATGTTGCCTTACTAATTGTATCATCCAATCCTTTGTTGTTTCTATGTATGTTAGTAAGCCAATAGTTGTTGTCTTGTATGACAATTCCAGCTGAATAAGACCTCTTCCACCTTCTTTACGGGGTATGTATAGACGGTCTACATCAGCCTTTGGATGATGCATCTTATGCTTAGAAAGAAGCTTTCTTGTTTTAGAATCCATTCGCCTGATGTCGTTTAGAGTCCAGTTTAAGATGTTGAAGCTATATTGGACAACTGGGATTGCAAGGCTATTAATGGCCATAACTCTGTTCTGAGAATTCAATTCAGTTTTTAATATCATCCGTAGCCTTTTATAGTACTCTTTACGCACTATTTCTTTCATTTATTTATGGTGAATGTTTTCACTCTCATTTACACCTAGGTATTTATAAGCTTCTTCTGGTTTCAATTCTTTTATTGTTACAGCAGGGTCTAAGCTAATTGAGGATGTTTCTTGTATTGATCCACGTAAAACTGTAGCTTTAGCACATTTATTCAAATTGAATTTCATTCCAATGTCTTCGCTGAAGCATTTTACAGTTTGCAGAAGACCTTCCAGCTCATTATCATTCTTAACATATAACTTTAAGTCATCCATGTAAAATAGATGGCTTATTTTCTTTTGGCCTATTTTATAACCACATTCTGTCTTATTAAGTTGACTGGTTAGTGCTATTAATGATATGCAGAATAATAAGGGAGATAAAGAATCACCTTGAAATATACCTCTTTTGATGTTTATTTCATCAGACTTATAGGTTCCATTTATATGATTGAGGTAAAGGGTTATTTTCCATATAGACATGCACTGTTCGATGAAATTGATGATGACGGGCGATATCTTGTATATATTTAAAGTCTTTAAAATCCAGGAATGTGGCACACTATCGAATGCCTTTCGATAATCTATCCAGGCAGTACTAAGATTTTTCTTTGTACTGTAGCAGTTTTCCAGGATCATTTTGTTAATAAGCAATTGGTCTTTACATCCATAACAGCCACGTTTGCACCCTTTTTGTTCAAGCGGTATCATGTCATTTCTTTCTAAGAATAAATATGTCTGTTTTGTTAAAATAGATGTTAATAGTTTATATGTTGTCGGAAGACATGTAATTGGTCTGTAGTTTTTCGGGTTGTTTGTGTCACCATTCTTGGGTAGAAGAAATGTAATTCCTTTGGTCATCCATGCAGGAATTTTAGTGGGATTTTCAACCATTTCTTGAAGTTCTTTGGCTAGTTTTTTATGTGCTGTATTTAAATAATATAGCCAAAAGTTAGGAATTCTATCTATACCTGGGAATTTCCAATTGTGTGCTTTTTTTAGTGCAAATTTAACATCCTCTTCTGTAATTCCAGCCCATGTCTATCCTGGTTTATTTTTCATTCGTTCTATCTCTTGTGCAATCCAATCTACTTCCTTGCTATGTTCATTAGGGCAAGCCCATATCCTTTCCCAGAACTGTGTAACTTCTTCCATTCTGGGGGGGACAGTCACTTCAATTCTTTTTTTACCTATTTCCCTGTAAAATCTCTTTGCATCGGTTTGAAAAATCTTGTTTTGTCTGTAAAATCTTGATCTTTTCTCATAGCGTCTTATTCTTTGAGCCTTCAGTTGTATTTTTTGCTTTATTTTTTCCTTAGTTGATAGGACTTCATTTTCATTTCTAATGTTGTATTTTCTTTCGACTCTTCTGCTTTTCCTAGTTCTTACATTTATTCCTCTACTCAGTTCATCCAGTACTGATAGTTCACTTCTAAGTTGTTCGATTTCTTTTTCTATTTTTCTTTTCCTATTTTTCTTTTCCAAGGTGGATCTTCATGTCTGCGAGACTGCCTTGTTTTTAATTTGCTGTTCAATTTTTTTGTTGCTGCTATTGCTGATGCATATATTGCTTCATTGAGATTTGTATGAGTGTCTTCATCCAAGATTAATTTGAGTGATGCATTGTAGAGTTTAATAGTTCGGAGGTTATGCTTTGTTGGTTGTAATTTTGGGAGCCGTTCTCGTTCCTCCATTGCAATATTTTGTATTTGACTTATATGGTTCTTGATTTCTTCCTTGGCTTCTTGTATACTGTTCTTATTTTCCGTCAAATAATTATGTTCGATGTGTTCTGAACTCGTTTTATTTTCGTCTTTTAAATGACTCAGATCACACCTTTCCAGCACTTTTAAACTTACAGCATTATCTTCACAGTGATTTGTGTGTATCACGGTTTGTACATTATGACGTGGCTTGTGTTACAGAAACAGCAACAAGAAGTTAAATGTTATTATATGATTTTGTCTTTAGGAATTTTGCATAATTAATTTTTTTTATTAGAGTTGTGGAAAAGATATTTTTTCTAGGATTTTATATGCTAATACATTTAATTTTTTCAAATAAGAATAAGAAATTGCCGAATTTTTTGCTGCAAAATGCTGTACTGACTTCGTCGCCACTAGTAACTACAGCTTTTGATCATTTGTTAGTGCTAAAATAGTGCTAATGAAAAAGATATCTATCTAAAAATCTGATAAAAAATCATTCTATCCAGAATCTGACGAAACATATAAGTATGTACAACAATGATGAAATAAAGAATTTCAACCCATATATTGTGTAACGCATTTTCATCGGGGATTTGGCATAAAAGCTTTTGTTTTTAGATTTTAATCAAAAATAAAGAATTTCAACCCAAAATTCGATTAAAAAAGAATTTACGCATAAAAAAATGAAAAAAAAAAGCTGTTGAAAAAATTCTGGAAAAAATGCATTTATGAGTAAAAGATGATAAAAAGAAAGAAAGCTTAAGCAATTTTTTATGCAAAATAACTTACACCAAGAATTTTGGGGAAAATTATTTTATACACAAATTCTGACAAAAAATATTTTTGATTAAAATCTAAAAACAAAAGCTTTTATGCCAAATCTCCGATGAAAATGCGTTACACAAAATATGTTGAATAATGTATAAAGTATGTGCGTACAAAATTTGATAGTAAAGCATTTAGGTCAAATCTCTCATGTGAAAAGCATATATTCGCAACCTCTTATGAAAAAATATTTTCTCAAAATTTAATGAAAATATCTAAAGTATAAAATTAAAAGAAAAAAATGTTTTCAAAATCCGGCGTTGAAATGCACCACCTCTAATAAAGAAAGAAAAATCTATCCAAAATAGAATGAAAACGAAAAAATTAAGAAGAAAAAAACTGGTGAAAAAAGGGCGTTTTTAATGAAATTCTGATGAAAAACAAAAGCATCTCAAATCCAGCGGAAAACATTTTTCACTAGTTCATATAAATGTTTTAATGATCAGAAAGTTAGAAAATAATCGTTTTGCAAAAATAGGATAAATACGTATGCACACAATCTTATTTAATAAATACTATTTAAATACAATGATTAATGAAAAAGTCATTTCTGTACAAATTCTGTTAAAAAAAACTATGTTCAAAATTTTATTAAGAAAGAATTTATGCACAAAATCACTTATATACAACTGCTGATTAAAAGCGTTTTTGTACAAAATCTAATTTAAAAAATATTAACATCTAAAATCTGATGAAGAATGTGACGCTGATCGCTGATGGCGTTGATTCAGTAGCTGGTCTTCAAGTTGACTCTTCCAACGGTGATCTCCCTTGCCCACGTTAGGAACTTTGATCTCAAGGAAATCACGTGGGATTCTCGCTAGATGCCTCTCCACCAAGTCAAACCAAGCTGGATGCGCGCGCACAATTGAGTAAACCAAATGGCACCAAAAATAAATAGAATGACGCCCGAATAAGTTGTAAAAAAGTCTTTATATACAAAAAAGGAAATAGAGTAAAACAGTCACCAATCGTCTTCTTCCCAAACCCTGTTCCTATCAAACTGGCAACGGAACAGAAGTTTCGACCAATTTCTCTAAGTAGTAATTTGCAAAGCGTTTTTCTTCTTATCATTAATTTAAGTCTTTGGCTGGCAATATTACTTCATTCCAATCGGAGTTTCAAGTTTCTGGCGATTCAAAATGTCTTTGTTCGTTTCACACCGAAGCTTTACGGAAACTGCCGAAGAATTGTCTTTGAGTGTGCTAGGTAAGGCTGGCAACCGCGATAAGGCGTCTTCGGACTGGCTCTTCGATCCGAGCTGGGTCACAACTGCTTTTTGCCCACAGGGGCTCTGTTTTTATGCTTGTCCCTGCTTTACTTGTGCGGGGCATGACGGACACTGGGTGTCTATGCAAATCTAGTTTTTTCTGGCCCTTGCGACCAATGAAATAATTCTCGCCCCCAGCTTTGGGACGGATTTACTTCTTTCTGTCTTCTTTCTCTTTGTTCAACAAATCTAGTCTTTGGCTCTTGCGACCAATGAAATCACAACTTCAGCTCTCTCTCTGTTTTCTTCCTTTTGAAGCAGCCAATTGAGTAACGCTATTTTTATGACGTCTCTTCTTTCTGTCTTCTTTTCATTGGTTAAACCAATGACACAATTTTCTCTTGAAGGCATAAAAGCCCCACCCGTTTTGGGTGGTGCTTTTATGTCTCCAATTCCTTTCTCAGGAAAATCCCAATTTAGTTATTTTTCATAACAAACAAACCTAACCTTTGCGCTTGTCAAAGACGCCTGAATACGCAAAATTCCCTTTTTCTGCGTTTGTGACAATCTTTTCCGACATTCCACGGCTGTGTTTTTTATTATATTCCGCTTGAGTTTGTTAGAAAAATATAAAACCAATAAAATTTTCAATTTTATCAGCTGTGTCGTTGAGAACATCAATCGAACCTCTCTGCTGTCATGTTGTTTCCGCTTGACAATAATGGCTGACTGATCCGATGACCTCGTCTGACCCGGCTGGTTAGATTCTGGGCAAAACAATCACACCTGCAATCTTTGAATTCATATTTATTTTCAGCACGTTTGCAATCTTCCTTTCTTTTTCCTCCATTCATATTGGAACAGAATAAATTTTTCCAGTTGGTTCTTTTCGATCTATAAAAATTCCGGTCATGCTAAATATAGTTTTACAGTGTTACATATCCTAAATAGTGTTACAAGAAAACATTCATATGAAAATCTGGCAAATTATAATCCATGCGCAACCACTAATGTATGAAAGTGTTTTTAATCAAAATAGGTAAAGAGTATTTATTCACAAACAGATGAAAAATATTTTTATTGAAAAACTGATTCAAAAACTCTGCTGAAAAGAGTATTTATGATCAAAGTTTGACAAAAAATATAATTTTTAACCAAAATCTGATGAAATAAAAACAAATGCACAAATTCTGAAAAAAGAAATAATCGTATTTAGTATTTGTTGTAACCCTGTTTTAAGGGGTCACAAATGAAAACAAAAACACGGGATTAGTGTAAACAATTTGTATTACAAAATACGATAAAGGTACAAGATACCAGCTTGTTCGTCTAGCTGATTTCTTACTATGTCAAATGGTATCAATTTCTCATTGCATTCGGTGCAAAAATGATTCTTTTTCCAGTTGGGAAAACAGCATTTTTGTGGGGGTGATTTTTTTTTTTTGGTTTCTTGTCTCATTCAAGTCATGCAGAACAAACCTATCCAGTTTCTTTACTTTTCTAATTGCTTTCAAGTGCTTTGAAACAGTTGTGTGAAATGTTTCGAGTTCTGATGCAAGATTTCGGACTGTGGTTCTCGGATTTTGATCAACTAAAGCATTCAATTGATAATGTTTGATAACTGATTGTGGTTTTCCTCTTAGTTTATTTTCACAACAATAATCTTTCTAAAAAAAACTTCTAAAACCATTTCTGTACAGTGCTGATTTAAAAAATGTCATTATCAAAAGCCGCTTTCATATTCTAAATGCTTCAGAAGCAGAATTACCCAGTTTGTACTTATACATTAAGACTACTAGACATTGTTTTATTGTAATCATTTTCATTGGGCTTATAAGTAACAATATATTGTAAGAAAAATTATCTCGAAAAAAAATAAGTCAAGATTAATTTATATATTAAGGATGTTACTGAGACAACCGGATCAACAACAAACAAAAAACTGCGTCATTTCATATGTGTCGACCTAATATTCATTTATATGCTTAGCGTTAACTGATGTGACATAATACTCTTTAGAATTTGATTTGTATTCGTATTTTTTCGGGTATAGTTCTAGTTTGGGGACGAGTTTGCTTTTTCCCAGCGAGTTACTCATTGCTGTTGTTTTCAGTTGATGTGACGATCGAGAACTTTTCCTGCCCAGGTGTGATTCGGCCTCAAGTACTCGGCCTCTTCAGTGATGGGCAGTGGGCTAATCTTTGATTAAACTGAGGAACTGAGGAACAGTCAAATTGACCCAATACCAAATTTATATACTTTTCCGAACTTATGAACGTATGACTTTTATTAAATTATTTTGCTAATTAATGCATATTTTGCTGATGATTTTCTTCAATCACTGTTTGCAGAAGCTCGATATTGACAGAATTTCTAAGAGAATTAATTTAAAAACTTTACCAAAATATTGACTCAGTTTTACACAGTGTGGTGCGCCTATTGAGACTACAGTAGTTTGAGGAGCGAAGATAAGACACGGAAACATATGCACATTGTGAGTAAAAAGCAGTACTAGTCGATCAGCTTTAAAAGTTTACAGTCGCAAAGAGATGAAAGATAACTGAAATTTGATTTTCATGCTAAACTCGAAAGGCATTATCAGTTATTCTAACATTCAGTATACAATTGATGTATATTGCTATACTTATTTCAATAAATATCTTCAAAAATGAGCAAATGAAGAGAAAAGTTCTAGAATCTGAGTTTCAGAAAGTCATTCATTAAAAGCTGCGTTAACTAATTTATATTAGATGGTTCAGTTAGGTGATCAGTTTTTCTCTTGTAATACATTTTTTTCTTTTTATTGACGGCAATATACATGTTACTGTTGTTATTGCAGTTGATATAAACAAAGCTATTATTTATATATATATTTAAAAATATATATATTATCCTTCGTCGGTGGCACGACTCAGAGTTTCATGTGTTACGCAATCAACAAGTGCATATTAGAAACTGCCCGTTTAAAAGATTTTAATTAAGTTCACTCGATGTTCATGGGAGGTAAATCTTATAATGTTAGGGTACCAATTTTTAAATTTCTCAAAAGTAAAATTTAAATAGGCAAAATTATTAATGTCAAACTGTCAATTTTTATTTTTAAAATCATATAAAGAAAGTTTTTGCAGATTTAGCTCACCTCACGGAACAATTCATTAGTGTAATGAGTTAGCGCTTAACCTATTTATTATTATTATTATTATTATTATTATTATTATTATTATTATTATTATTGGAATTAGCTCAGTTTAGTAAAGAAGTGTCTGGATCATAGCTGATATGTGTGCCGTTTTAATGGGTAACAAAACTCAAGTAAAAATCAGGATTTCACATAACAGGAAAAGCCCTACCCATCCTTCTAAAACTGACTTAACACAATCTTCTTACTCCCACATCCTTGTTAAGCATAAATACCTTTCTATAAACAAATAAACTTATATATCTAGAAGATACGATCATGTTCATAGATACTAGTGTAATATTTGTGGTATAGCATGTAGACAGTGTGATGAAGCCGATCTGATAAAAATAAATCCCAATTTTTCTTGATATGAATAAAGGTGATCAGAATTTTTTCCTGCTAGTAAGTAAACAGTCCTTGGGAATTTTGTTTCAATACATTTACTCTAGTGTATAAGAAAATGTGCGATTATATGAAGGTTTGAATATCTACGATGATAACTATTTGTTCAAACCGATGCTTCTTTCAAACTTTTTTACTTTCTTCTCTGTCTTCTTTTTTCAATTCTGCTTGTTTTTTATCAGTTATTCATATATGTTTTTCTCAATTCATTCGTTTCCACTGAATTCAAAGTTCTATTCAACTTTTCTCATCCTCATCTTTTCTCTTTCATCTTCTTTGGGTTTTCTCTTTTCAAAGTTTCTTTCGATTTTACTTTCTGATATTGGAAAAAAGATTGGTGATGAGTCACCCAACTTTTTCCAAAAGACTCATTCATAATAAAGCCCACATATACAATTTGCACGTATGCTACTTCACAGCCACAGACTGTTGATATCTCATGTACAAGTTGTAGGTAACTAATTTATATTAGATGGTTCAGTTAGGTGGTCAGTTTTTCTCTTGTAATGCTTTTTTCTGTTTATTGACGGCAATATAGATGTTACTGTTGTTGATGTTGCTGCAGCATAGGCAGTAAAAAGGAAGTTAAACATGGAGAGGGAAGAAGAAGAAAAAGAAGAAAAGTTGAAAGGGGTAAAGTGTGGCGCTCAGTGGTTTATGAGGCACATGCTCGGAAGGTAGATGTAAGGTTGGGTGGTTGTAGGGTTGGAGTTGTTGACCAGAAACCGTAAACTAAACATTTTGCGCTTCTACATTCCAAGCATAGTCTTGCAATGAGCGAAAATATTTAGAAAAGCGCAGGAATTTCATTCTCTGGGTGTTGTCAGTACAACCCACAAATAAATCTGGTGGTGCCATAGACGAGATGGGGTTGGAGAAGGATATCGACATCGTGTGGCGATTGAATAAGGAGAACATTAGCAGCAACTGCAGGTTAACATATATATATATATATATATATATATATATATATATATATATATATATATATATATATATATATATAGTAGTAGTAGTATTCTGTAGCAACTTGTGTGTACTGGGATGTCACGTCCGAACGGAAGACTCCAAGGATCCAGTTTTTGACCTCATATAGCCACTTAGATATAATAAAATGTGATGTTAATCTCGAAAGTTATTCGAGGTTGAACAGATTTTTGCCACCAAAATGAAACGATTTCGCGAAAAATGAAGTAAGATGCTGAATTTGCTGTGTTGCGCGGTATGAAAATTTACAAGATATCTACTGGTGACAGGGGTTATGTCAACCTCAAAAGTGATTCTTTATTAACAAAGGTCATCAAGGAACACAATATGTAAGCAAATGAAGCAATTTCTTACAAAATAGATCCAGGTGTTTAGTCTACTATGACGTACAAAATCAGTTTTGACTTCATCAATGATAAGGAAATAACGTCAAATTCGGAATCCGTGATCGATTACAAGTGTTAATACTGGCAGTAATAGCCTTTTTTCCGGTGTGATCTATATAGCAACCAGATTTTTAGACGGGTAAATTCGTACATAAGAGTAAACTGGGTGGGAAAAGATAATAGGATAATCAGTGCTAGCCCCCAACGTTACTAAAGTTAAACAGAATCCATTTTAAGAGAACAATATCTACTTTTTTAAGCAGAAGAACAAATATAAAGAATTAAAGGGTTTTTTCCGTTTTGTTTGTGAAACACTGTGCAATCCTGAAAAATGCTTTTAGATAACGATTCTAAAAATTGATATTTTAACACGAATATAAAACGTAATCAGAAGGTGCAATAGCTACTGAACAGGAAAAATAAGTAAAAATGCGCAAGCCATGGTTTAAGAAACCTGTTTTCTAGTCACCAAACAAATAGGCGGTCTAGAATTATCCTGCATGAATATGAAACTTTTTCTTTTCTAAATTAATTTTGAGCGCCTTTCATCCATCACTGCCTTTAGTTAATCTAATTAGAAGCAGTATTTGTTTGGACCAATTGTTTGTTATTCTCCGGAAAAAAATCATGATAGAGGATTCCCTTTCCATCTCACCGTATGCATAGAGTCACCTTCTTCGAAGGAACATCTGCCTTTAATACGATTGGTGGTGGTTCGCGTTACTTTTCCCATGATCGTTGTTGCAGTTTTCGTGACCCGTCAAAGACAATATTTTCGCTACTTTTAAGTAGTGAAACGCATAAGTAAATACAATCTAGTATTTTTTGTGGGTGTCACAAATAGAAGCAACTAACATCACCAACTTAATGTCAGTTTTTCAAACGTTTGATCGGAAATTTAAATTAGTTTGCGATCTACCACGTCTTTTGGCTAAATGAAGCAAAATAAACTGCGTTGGTACTATGACCCACAAAATATACACTCGTGACATGCTGATTATTCTTTCATTGACCATTGTTAGTCTCAACTAATCTGACCGACGGTAGAGTATTGTTCAGCAAAAAATAATTAACATGAAATTTCGCAAACCACTTTTGAAAGATTCGTGTAGTTTATGGAGAAGGTACCCTGAGGAATCTATCTTCAGAGTACCTTCTCCATAAACTACACAAAACTTTCTTTGCTCTCGAATTACCCTTTGACCTCTCTTCATATCAAAATACTTCTTATCTTAATTGCTTGGTGTATTTTTAATGCTTTTTCTGTTCAGAACATAGATTTTTATAGATACCTTTTCTTATTAGGAAAATTGCAATACTTTCTTTTAAAAAATAGTGAAATGAATTCCTGTTGCCATCGTTTGAATTTAGAGATGCCTCCTAATTCGTATGCCTCCCAAGGTTAGAGAGTACTTACTATTTAACCTATGGTTCCAGGGATTGAGAAAAAAACAATTCATGCCTTCTAAAGTGAACACAACAGACTAAGCCTGAAATTAAATTTGTCTCGCCGAATTCACGTTCCACGTCAATAAGCGTTACGCGACCCACGCACGATTATCTTCAGTGTTAGAATCAACAATTCTTTCTTCCATAAACTTTATATAATCTGATACCTATCACAATAGAATCAAAAGCTATATTTTTAAGAAGTTCATTAATTACAACAGCAATAAATATTTAGCCAACGTAATATCTTTAAGAACTATATTATTCAAGTGCTTATAAAACAGTGCTTAATTTAGTATAAACAAAGCTATTAATTATATATATTAAAAATATACATATCCTACATCGATGGCACAACTCGGAGTTTCCTGCGTAACGCAATCATTAGGTGCACATTACGAACTGACCATTTAAAAGATTTGAATTTGAGTTCACTCGATGTTGATGGGATTTAAATCTTTTAATGTTAGAGTACTAATTTTTAAATTTACCAAGGGTAAAATTTAAATGGAAAAAAATTACACGGAAAAAATAGAGTTAAAAAATATTATTACTAAAATCCAGGGAGTTGAATTCGAAGGGGCGTAACTGTTAATGGTAACATATGCAAAGAAAGAAAGAAAGAAAGAAAGAAAGAAAGAAAGAAAGAAAGAATCAAAGAAAAGTAAGAGAAAGTAAAAGAGTAAGTATCCTCACTCCCTTTCTTTTCCTTTTTCTTTACGAATTACGTTCTTTTGAAATCATCTTTCTGAATTTTAATAGTAATTTTTGTAATTTAATTTATATATATATATATATATATATTATTTGTTTGGATATTATTTAAATAGATACGCGTATTTGAATAGATATTTTGTTTTTAGTTAAACAATATATTTCTATCTATAACTTTAACGGCTTTTTACTACGTTTATTACAAATCGAAAACTAAAAACGAATGCAAAAATAAACAAAAAAACTATAATAAACAAAACAGCTAAATCAATAAATAAATAAACTAATTAACAAACTACGAACGCACACATAAACACTGAAAATGTAGTAAAAATAAACAAATAATAAAGTAATCAATAATGAATAATTAGTTAAAAAAAATTAACAAACTAAAATAGTTACAAATAGCTGCATTCTGATCCACAATTAATTTCAAACATAACTGCTACCACCCCACCTAGCAACCGCTAGGATAATACAATAGACTTTCTACCCATAAAACAACCTTGATCAGCATATATAAATAGTAGAGCTAAAACGCATATAGACGTATATATTTTCTTACTTAGAGTCTCTTATTTACGTTTATATCCACTGGGCTACGTGTCCTTAAGGACACATGGTTCAATGGATATAGTAGTTGGTTAGTTCCTGTCACTTGACCCAAAGAGTTGTGAGTTCAATACCAGGTTACAGCAGTGGTGAACAAGTAACTTACAGGATTAGAGGGAGATAACTCATGACTGGCAGAAGAGGTACTACTATATGAAGTTCATATACCCCAGTGATTGTAATAAAGGGTTCGGTTATGAAATTCCTAGAAGAAGGCCAGGGCGTACATGGGCCGAAACGTACAAATATGATGACAATAGTCCGAATAACAAGGAAAAAATAATAGAGAGCGAATGAAAGAAACTTGCTTACAATATTTGTCAAATTGTTTTACTAAAAATGTGTGAAGTCCCAAATAAACATGATTGCTTAACTGTTTCACTACAACAGACGTCCAAGAGTCACATGTGTTTGAGATTTGTTGACTGGTACGATAGTCGAATTTCATACGCGCACATATAGATGTGTATTCATGCTTATGAATCCTCCCATGCGTGTGTGGGCATTCAATACAAATGAAAACACGTGCGTGCGTGAAAAGTGATATGTGTTATCTCTCAGATCAACGAGCAATAAAATGCAGTATTTTTGTACGATCCTGTTATTCTATTTATCATCATAAACATGATTATTACCGGGTATTTTCCATATCAAAATTATTCTTTCTTATTTCTCGAAATATGACATGTTTTCTTTTATTCCCCAATAAACGATAGACAAAAAAAAGATGTTTTACTCACTCAACTTGTATTCTTTAGTTTTTACTTCATTTTTTAATAATTTGTTATCAAATGTAAACTGATTTCTGCATTTTGATGATAGTTTTTAATTCTAGTATTACATTTGATTCCATTTTTCTCTCTGTTTTATTCTTTGTCTTAACGATATTTTTTCAGAAACTAAGTATCAATTTATTCTGAATTTTTAAATCAGATTATATTTCTTTCGCGCCTCGCAATCAATCTGCTGAGAGAAACTTGTTCACCTAGGATTTTAAAATATCAGTCTTACGTTCTGTTTTTACTGCAGTTTTCACTTATTTTTTCAAAAATAGATTAATTTGGTTTTGTACTAAACTTATTTGTTTTAGTGCGCAACACGCACTATGTTTTGGGAATTTCTACCCTTTAATTTCATGAACCCCAGCAATAACCTGATATTAGTTTTACCATATCTTAAATGTATTAAACATTAAGTGTAGTTATAATAGTACAACAATGATTTTACTGATTGTATATATCAATGACATATGAAACGACCACATTAATTTTCAATAAATGATCCTTCTTCCAAATGTTGTCAAAATCAAAAACTTTTTCTTACTGCTCTCAAATATTTTTGCCTATTGTAACTTTGTTAATTCTGTTCTGCACTATATTGCTGAATGTTCCTACTTCTGACAGACATTTGTTAATCAGAAAACATCAGCCAAACTAATTTTTTAATGGCAGGCATGTTTATGTTTACTTTGGTGGTCTGCTTCAAATCTGAATTCAAAATTTCAAAATCTAAATTCAAATTGTTCATCAGCTTGGCGGATATTTTGGTAGAATTAAAATAGCTAGTCTTGTTTTTATACTATTTTATCTTCTGATTCATATTATTTCTTATCAGTGAATCGTCAAGATGTCAAATCATTGGCTACAATTCAATCCCGTTTCCTTTAAACATGCTTTTTGTATTTTGTTTCCAGAAGCTATGTTTTAATTTTGCTAATTCTTCTTGTTGCTGCTTAATTGATAGAACAGTATTAATCTCAGTAGACATTCCGTGCGGAAACTTTAATATTCATAATAATCTATAATCTTTGTAATATTCGTAATTTTAACATCATTTAAAACCTTAATATCACCATGGACATCAAAGATGAGTTTTCTTTGTGACAGAGAACTCAATAATGATGACCCTGATTTTCTGTTAATTTGCTTTCACGTGGTCCTCGTTTATCGTTTTGATGTCGATCACAATCAGGATTATGAAGTTTCGATGATTGACCGAAGTTGAGAAGATCGACATTATTCTATTGATTATCTCGCAGTTTCTTTTCACATTTGTAACAGTGTCAATGTTCACCATTAATGGTTAGTTAACTCAAACGAAAATGAAGAAAGTCAATAATGTCATGACTTCTTCATTGCATACGAGCTGACACAAATAAGCCTGTTCGTGTTTCTGATATAACAAAGTAGTAGGTAAATCTCAACGTCTTTCTCAATTCCTGTTTTAACGAATGTTTTTTCTACGGCCATTAGCCTATTCTGACAACTCACCGATCTTTGTCAAGATTGATGCCAAACCAAAGGCATCCTTTGATGTCCCATTTTATAGAATAATTTTCAATACCCCAAAGCTACCTGGGATAACTTCAGTTTTTGCATTGCCGAAGTTCGTCAAAACATTCATCAAAACATTCATCAAAACATTCCTCAAAACAGCCAACGTCATTATTGATCAGACTCTTTCTGGTATGGAGTGTTTTATCCCTAACAGCAAGTATGAGCAAATGCTGAAGAACCAGTCTTGATTTGACTGAATTTGTTACTGCTATATCTCACTGTAAGCACTATTACTATTTATATCACCTTGAACAATGTAGCAAAACTCTTACTACATTCAGAAATGTACGCAATCATTTCAAGAAAATTATTGATAATGCAAGGATCGGCTATGCGCTGACAAAATACTTGGTTCCAGAGATTTTTGACAAATCACCAACAAAATTCCTAATAAAAACAGTCTGTCAGTTTCACCTATCATTTCATCTCATCCTTCTTAAAGACTGCTAAGCTTTTCACATTGAATTTTGCCTCTAACTTTACGTGAGACAAAAAAAGTTATCCCTTATCTGATTGCCTTCCTTTCAGAAAATTAAACCTTTGTGATTTCTTAATCAGGCACGAAAAGTTTACAGACTCATCAAAATCTTTGGCTACTGGACCGAATAAAATCTCTGTAGTTGTTCTTAAGATCCTTAACTCAGAGTTATCTCTAGTTTTGACAAAATTGTTTAGCTGTTGCCTGAAAAAGAACGTTTCCCAAATCTATGAAATATATTATTAGTGCTGCCCTGCGTTCTTGAAAACAAGGCATATCTCTGTTTTCCAGAACACGGGTGATCTTCGTCGCAATATCACCATATCAGCCTCCTTAGTATCATCTGTTAATTATCTGAACGACAAACAGTATGAATTTTGTTTTTCTTGATCCACTGCTCATATTTTAATAATCATTAAACAGAGCATTTGTGAAACACTCCACAGTAAGTTCCCAACAAAATCGACCGCTCGAGATATCTCAAAGGATTTTGACTAGGTATGGCGTAGTGGATTGCTGCACAAACTATCCAACTGTGGTATATCTAGAAGGATCTTTTTAGTTTTTCAAGTTCTTCTTAACAGATAGATCCATGAAAGTCATTGTTAATGACCAGTTTTCCGCAGCCTATGACATAAATACAGGCGTCTCCCAAGGATCGCTTCTTGATCTTACACTTTCTGTTTTATATTAAAGATCTGCTTCGAATCATTTCCAGATCATTAGTCAAAAATATATGTAGATGTAGAATAAAATATATAAATATCTATAGATATACAGACTATGCTCAGTTATCATGTATCCCCTATATAATCATAATCTTCAGTGTCTGCCTCCCTAAGCACTGTAACATTAACCTCTTCAATTCTAGGATCAATCATCATCTATCCAACAAATCCTTATAATGGTCAACGTGTGCTTCCGCAAACACTACATTTTTAACCTCTTCAAGTCTAAGGTCTATCATCACCTATCCACTATATCGTGATAATCTTATTGCTTTCCTCTTTTAAATTTATATCACAAGCCTCATTCAGTAACCACCTACCTTGACAGGCTCTTGGCCTTTGTATAACTGCTGTGGATTCCGGATGAGAAACCACACAAAATAATAGATAACAAAAACAAATGTGGAGATAGAAAATGTAATGTCGACTTGTGTTCGAAATCCTCGTAGCGAACTTTGTTGAGGTGGTTCGGGATATACGTGAACGTGAGTTCGTCGCAAATTTGTTGTTCGATTTGTGTACGTGAGTTCGTGTTCGAAATCCTTGTCGCCAATTTGTTGTGGGTTCCGGGTGAGAAACCACACAAAATAATAGACAACAAAAACAGATATGGAGATAGACAATGTAAGTTATATTGAACAAAATATACAAAATGGAACACGGGTTAGTCAATTCAGGAATACTATTAGTAGAAATCAATATATACAGTCTTGCAGTAAAATAGTATGTCCGGGTAATGAATCTATATCCAAACAACTCCAACTAACTCTGCACCAACTTACTAATCAACTAAGCAACTGCTTTACCACTCTACAACTCTACAACTACTGCCATTCTCTGTATATGCAGGATTATCTGTACACATCAGGCGAGTCCATCCTTGTATACAAAAGAGGCGATCCCACAATACCCCCTCCTGAGCTTCTTTTTTGGAAGGAGTTATTATTTTTTCGACTAGGACCTATTATTCTCAACGGCTTCAAAAAGATTTTTTTTTTCCGCGACGTTTTATGAGAGTAACGAGCTTGGCTCTTCACTCCTTCTTTGTATTTGGTTGATGTGGTTGTTAAAAAATTACATGGCACATTGGGAACCTGGAAGAATTATAAACTGACTAGGAAATGCAATATACAAAATACAGGGAGAAAAATCGATACCTTATGTATCGATTTTTCTCCCTGTATTTTGTATATCGCATTTCCTAGTCAGTTTATAATTCTTCCAGGTTCCCAATGTGCCATGTAATTTTTTAACATTCGGAAGTAAACTTGTTCACCTGGATGCATGCTTTTTTCATAACTATAGGTGTAATAAATACTGGTTGCATATTCTTCTTTTGCTCGATTTTTGTTGTGAATTTCTGACTGCTTTAGAATACCTTTTTTTTTCAATTCCGTAGTTTCGGTCGGCACGCTTTTTATTTTTTAACCAGAGTTAATGTGTAAATCCCATATATTAAATTTCAGCATCCAATCCGTTCCTACCAGGGCATGTGTGTTTTTCGTAACATATATTTTTAACTTTTTGGTTTTTCCCTGAAATTTCGCATTTACGATAATTTCACCTTCCAATTTAATCCTTTTCCCTGTTACAGATTTTGCATTTTTGTGTGTGTGTGTGTGTGTGTGTGTGTGTAACATGGTCTTCCTGTTCAGCTTTCGCCGTGTCTGTAGTTTCGTTATTGTTAAGTCTGACCCTGAATCCAATTGTAATTTGATCTTCTCATTCAATATTTCAAGTTCTACATATCTCCTCGTGTTTTCATTGTTTTCATATTCCACTCTAGTAGATCTTACCCGACTAGGTTGGTTTTTCCTTCTGCATACAGCTGCCTTGTGTCCTATTTTTCCACACGCTCGGCAATTTTTGTATTTGAAACGAAAATCTTTAACCCAATGCAATCCATTACATCTGTAACACGCAGAAGGGAGAGGCTGGTATTTCATTTGGTTTCTGTCATTAGTTGTTTTGTATCTTTTTTCTTTGTTGTTAAAATCTTGTTTTGCTTTTGGGGAGGGTGAAAACCATAAATTTCTTTTTAGTTTACGAATATGCGCGACTCCTGATTCTTCGATATCTTTACTGTCTTTCTTTATACTGAGGTATTTTGGCAATCCTCTGACAGCTTTTGTAGTGTTAAACCTGGCTCGTTTTGAAGTTGGTCAGCATTCGTTTTCTCATTTCGCTGTCTTTAGCAGCGACTAGTCCTTGGACAAATATGAGGCATTTAAAGTTGTCTGCCTTAATGTTTTCTTTTCACTCTAGTGCTGGGAGTAGATATTAAAAATATCTTCATATCGTCTGTAATATTCTCTAAAATTTTTGTCTTCATCAATCGAGTATTTAAAAGTTTCTATAGCGTTCCACACAGCCTCTTTCGAAAACGTCTCCTCTTTCTCCGTGTTCCTTTCTAGTGCTGTACTTGTTAAATTTAGTAATAGTTCTTGTAGTTCTGATTGTCTTTCTTCATTTTCCTTTTACATTTCCATTTGTCTTTCTTCAATTGCCTTTTGCATTTCTATTTGTCATTTTGCATTTGCCTTTTGTATCTCTATTAGCCTTTCTTCACTTCTTTTAATGATTTCTAGTATTCCTTTCAGAAAGTCGTCCATAGTTTGCTGTTTTGATTCCGTGAGGGGTTTGGTTTTTAATTATTGATTTCTAATCTCGTAGAAAAATTCTATGAAAGTTTTTCTTTAAATTCCCTTTACAGTTTTTTCTTCTATCTCTCTGTGATAGTGTCACCAAATTGTCTGGGGCCGGCTTTTGTTCAAAATCCTCGTAGCGAACTTTGTTGAGGTGGTTCGGGATATACGTGAACGTGAGTTCGTCGCAAATTTGTTGTTCGATTTGTGTACGTGAGTTCGTGTTCGAAATCCTTGTCGCCAATTTGTCGTTAGCGACTGACGTGAAAAACATATTTTTCTCTCCGCGTGAACTTGTTCGATTCTTTGTCGCCAGTTTGTTGTTGGCGTGAGTTTGTGTTCGAAATCTTCGTCGACAATTTGTTGTGGGTTCCGGGTGAGAAACCACACAAAATAATAGACAACAAAAACAGATATGGCGATAGACAATGTAAGTTATATTGAACAAAATATACAAAATGGAACACGGGTTAGTCAATTCAGGAATACTATTAGTAGAAATCAATATATACAGTCTTGCAGTAAAATAGTATGTCCAGGTAATGAGTCTATATCCAAACAACTCCAACTAGCTCTGCACCAACTTACTGATCAACTAAGCAACTGCTTTACCACTCTACAACTACTGCCGTTCTCTGTATATGCAGGATTATCTGTACACATCAGGCGAGTTCATTCTTGTATACAAAAGAGGCGATCCCACAACAATTAGTTAAACCTTAGTAATAAAAACTGACCTGAAAAATATTCCAGTTTTGAATTGTTGTACTTTATTGCAGATTTAATTATTACATTTTACAATCTGATTGCGGTTAAATGTTAACATATTTATATCCGTTGCTAAATATTGATCGTGACACTCATATTTTATTGTGAACCAGAGCTTTGCTTTGGGTCTCAGTCAAAGTCATTGAAATGTATAGAGTTTCTATACCAGAGCTTTGTGATGAATACACAATGTAACCATGTATGAAGGTACAACAAACATTATAATCATTATAGCTATTTTTATCATCACTATTGACATCAACATAATTTAAAATATCATAGTGAAGGCTATGATGGTGGTGGTTGTGGCGGCACCCAATTAATGTTTGTATAAGTAAATATCTTACGTAGGTGGTAACACATAACTTATTGACAGCAAGCAAAATAGACCAAGGAAGTTAATGATTTTGTTCAACATGCATAAACAGGCTAATAAATCTACCTACACCAAAAATAGAAAAAATGACAAATCAGTAAAGTTTTAGTCGTTCAATCTTATACGTTCGTTCTTCTTTTTGTTCCTATTTATTACAATTTCTTTTTCTTTTTTTTCGTTTTTGTTTGTCTTTTTTTTTCCTTTCTTTCTTTCCGTTCGTTTCTTGATTTCCATCCAAATGGTTAGTAGTTTATTTGTACTTTCTTCTTTTATATGAACCACACATAAATTAATAAAATATAATTTTATTATTTTACTTGGCTATGTTTTCTTTTTCATCTTTTTTTTATTTTTAATTAATCCCCATTTTCTTTATTTCCTCTTTTTTATTTATTTATTTTTTTACTAATGTAAAATTAGAATTATCAACCTTTTTGTTGATTACTACATTTATCTATGAAACCTTCTCTCTATCTCTCTCTCTTCTCTCTCTCTCTCTTCTCTCTCTTCTCTCTCTCTCTTCTTCTCTCTCTTCTCTCTCTCTCTCTCTCTCTATATATATATATATCGAGTACATATCTTTGCAACACATAAATGAAAGACGATCTAATGGGATATTAACCGATATGCACCAAATATTAACATTCTCATTTCTTTTCCAGACAAATCAAGGCCATTACCAGGACAGTTAACAATTTAACGCACAAAATGAAAATGCGTAGCGACTCGATCACTAACTCTTGAAAACAAAATGTAAAAAAGTTTTTTCCTTTTGTTTTCAGGTAAACAAAAAGAAAACTGATGAATCTGTGTGGACACTACCGAGGTAAATCCTGTTATGTCCACGAATGACACGGCATCTGTAATGCTCTTGGAGATTGTCAGTAATGATAGTTATGACACGTCACCACACTTTCTGTATTTCTCGGGATCAATGCCACTATGTGCATCAAATTGCCAGGTGCGATGGTCAAGCCCTTGATTGAGAGCTTGTTCCAAAGATGACCGTACATGTTTTAACAAGAATCTCCCCCAACCGCAACATGAACCACGTGACCTAGACATAACTAGTCAAAATTTTTCCACGGTCATGTTTACTTCCAGCCTCTCCTAGTTCATTTTCTTTGCTTTCTAGACCTTCTGTAAGTCTAAAAAAAGACTACGTAAAAATCGTTTTATGAAATATAGTATCTCTGTCTTAATCTTTTTCCATTTAACATTTAGTTGTAGTGCATTTATATTATATATTCTCAATACATCCAATACTCTCGTAGTGAGTGCGTTCTATTGATTGAAATGCTATTTTGTAATCAACAAAAGTAAAAAAAAATTCAATCAATTGGTCTATTCCGTGAGATGGCTATTGTTGTAAAACTTGCGTGTTTTCGTAATTAATTTGTATCTTGTTTCTTGGAACTTTTTAGAATAGTTTATATGTGACACTCTTTTGCTCGAGGCTGGCTGGTTGTGACGCTTGTTCTCGTCGACGGTCGTGACGGAACCAATTGTGACACTGCCACCCGGCTGGCCGGTTGGTTCGGTCGCTCGCTGGTTCGGGAACGGATCCCGCTGCGATGATGTCGAAATGGTACCCGCTGTGTCGGCGCTTTCGGGCCGCTGTTGCTGGTCGTAATGATTTCGTCACAAAAGCTGATTTTCAAGACGTCTATTGCAACAACGGACCACTGCCCACGTTGTGATTTGATCTCAGAAAGTCGCGTTGTGCAATTTCAGTAGCCGTTTTTCCACCTGAACCAGACCGAACACTGGCGTACACTTGTGGTTTTAAATAAACACGGCACCAAAAAAATTTTTTAAATTGAATAAGGTCGAAGACGCCCGGAGATTTGCGAATCAAGTCTTTATAATAAAAAAAATTATTAATTACAAGCTTATCGGAGCTTAACGGAATTTACCGAATCAGAGGGGGCTAATGGCGGTGACGTGACGGCGGTGGTGTGGGGGTTGGTTTATCCCTGTCGCCTGGTAGCTCTCTCCCAACTTATCGCTGAGTCACTATTTTTATAACCCTCTCCAATCCTCTCGGGGGATCTAGCCGTCTCGAAGTTTTCCGCCCACTCGATTTGCGGGGCGCCATGGCTCGACGAAATGGAATTATATATATATATATATAATTCCAAGTGAAGAGGACTCAAGGTTTTTTTTTATATTTTGAGTGCTCTGGCATTTATTTTATTATAAACAGTGCTCAATATAATGAGTATTATAGAGCTTCATATAATATAATATAATTATGTCAATTTTACATTGCGACATGGAAATTTCTATGTTTCGAGATTAATTCTCATCATCAGGCAATGTTGGTGTGGTTGTGCAGATGCTTTACATATGTAAAGCATCTGCACAGCCACACCAACATTGCCTGATTTTTTTTCTATGGGCGTTGGCTGCATCCCCATTTTATACGTCGAAGCCAACGCAACCTCTTCTTGGTCTGGGCTCGTTTCATCGGGAATATGGACACTGGCAACTTCCCTTGTTCTGTGCCACTCACCAGACCACTTTCGACCGACTTCCCTCCGTAATCCTTAAATTTCCGTATTGCTGCTACTATTGCAGCTAAAAATATCAATGTGACATTACGGCTGACCAATTTATTAGGATTCTCTTACCCTTCCCCAGACTATGCTTTCCCCTTTCAATGCCTCCAGTTGATCCTTTAACTGATTCATATTCATCTTCTCTATGGGTTGTAATAGCTGGTATCTGCCTTAACGTAATGTTGGGGAATTCCTTCACTATGGGATTCCACAATTCTCTATAATTATCTAAATTCCTGCTAATCAATTCTAAAACCAGATCCTTTTTCTCATATTTCTCCTCTCTTTGGTAATAAGTGGATACTCCGAATGCTGAGTACCCCAGGGGCAAATCTACTAAAGACAGCGGCGGTCTCACTTCTATTGTCCCACATACCTGAGATAATCTGATTGGTTTTTGGACTGCTACTGCCCATACACCATCTGACGCACTAATAGCCTGTGGTAACGTTGTTTTTGTTAACACTTCTACCTGACAATTCCTTTTAATTCCCTCTTCCTTATCTTCAAATAGTTCTAGCACACACATTCTGTGATTACCAGCTAGATAAATGGGACTCAGTAAATTACAGGTTCTTAAGGCGTTATTTTTACATTTCTCTGCTTCATCTACCGACAGTATTATAAATTTCGTCCTTGCTGAATTCAAGGCTATATACTTTTTTTTCGATTCTGTACCTCGCTATCACTCCTGACCCTTGATCTACGCGTGGGTAGGGAATGGGCAAGTTTATAACTTGGTATATCTCAAAAATACTCTCTCTATCCAATAACGGAAGAGACAGCAAAACCAATACTTTGTTACTCACTAACAAGTTTATACAGTCTAGAGCATTATAATACTTCCATAGTTCCCTGGTGGATTCTACCGGTAATCTAAGGTGGTGGGGTAATTTGCTCTGTATTTCCAACAAAATCTTCCTTAAACGTGCTGGAGTTACTATACTAGGGGACAAGTGTCCCATAGTATACTCACATGTTCCAGTAATATAGTCAACGACTGACTAGTCCTTCATACCCTATTAGCAATGGCGTTCAACTGAAAGAACTGTTGGACGAATCTACTTAATCCTTGTACCTCAGTTGCCATGGCCTCCGTATTATTAGCTATTTCCTGTTGAAGTTAATTCAGGTTACTTATTATTTCATTGACACTGGTTCTATTCGTCGTCAATTCTATCCTCGTAACATTCAATATCGATACACTTTGCTGCATTCACTGGGCCAGAATTTTCTGGTTTTCTTCTACCTTTCTCAGTCTTTCCCTTATGGCCTCCAAGTCATCCTCTGTTATTGTTCCAAAGAGAACATTTAGGGCCTTCCCAACTATGGGAACTAATGCTCGCTTTCTCTAGTCTGTAGCAGTTCGATCCCCCTCATATAATTCATTATGTTATTCCACTGGTCCTCCATTACAGCCTTTTCTACCTCCAAGGGATACAACAATCTGAGATAATTTTCCTGTCCTGGATTATTTTGGGCTACCTTTATTCTAGCTATTCCCAGCTTGCTTATCTCATCCTTCAGTCTGTTTAGTAACACCTCATACGGGTTTAAATCTATTACAAAAGTAATCATCCATTTCGATCTTGTTATTATCACTTCACTGGTCTTCTTAAATACTGTAATTTTGCTGTGTTTCCAGGATTCTATTCTCATCGTCATCATCATCATGATTACCATCAGCAGCAGCAGCACTGGTCCTTCCAACTGGGCCATTCCTGTAAGGGTAACAGGTCCTCTGTTTTATTCCTTAATAATTCATTAGTCAATCTTAATTCTTCACTTAATTCTTCCCCGTTTTTTTTTTCGCTATTTTTCTCCCTCCAGTCCCTCTTATCGCTAATTATTCATTAGTAGGGTATTTGTTTCAGACAAGTGGGCGTCGCCCATGCCACAGTGGTTGCGCTCCCCTGCGATACCACTGCTGGCAAGTCAGTAGCATCCCCGAGCGATCCCATTCTCACCACGACACGCGCCCTCTCACACATCCTCTTCAAACACGGCCTTCCTCTCTTCACCTACCCAACTGAGATTTGGTTATTTTGCCCTTCTCAGTCGTTGTTTAAGGGGTAATTCTGACTCTATCCCTGACTCCTTTTCAGTTCCTAATTATCTCGAGGTCTGTGAAGAAAGAGTTTCTTCTCTTTTTTCATCAAGCAATTGTGCTCCCTTTTCTTTGGACTGTGAATTTTGGGCCCCCTTGTTCTCTGACGGTTGGGAATCTAATACCTTTTTATTTCTCCATTTCTCTCTGAGCTGGGACAGGGGTATTTCATCCTCCTCCTCCAATTCACTTGATTCGCCTTCTGATTCATTTTCCTCTTCCCATTTCTCTTGGGGTTGGGAGATGGGTACCTCATCAACCTCTTCCCACTCACTCTCAGAGTTATCATTTGATTCTAATTCTTCTGGTTCTACAAGGATTGCTTTCCTTGGTTTTCTCTTCTTGGCTTTTGGGTCACTCATTTCCCAATTAGCAATTTCAGCTAAGTTTAAATCATTGGTATGAGCTCTCTTTGTTCGACCAGCCACCTGATCCTAAATTACATATGACACTGGACTAGTTTGCTCTACCACTCTGTAGTATGGTTCCCATCTCCTGTCAAGCTTTCCTCCCCTCAAATGAATCTTGTAGTACATGGGGTCTCCAATCTTAAATTCCACCTCTTTCCTATTGAGATTCGCCCTGTCATTTCTCCTCTTTTGGGCTCTCTTTATTCGCCTTCTGGCCTCCACGAACAACTTATGCTGTTGTTCTATCACAAACTGATGGTGATCTTCCCCCATATACTTCCTACGAGGCTTTAATAGGTTAGCTATCGGTAATATCACATCCCTGCCAAACAGTATATAATATGGTGAGTATTTAGTCGTATCATTGACTGTGAACCTTACCGCCGACGAAAGCCTGGGTCAGGTACAGGTCCCAGTTCTCAACATTGTCTCTCGCTAATTTTGCTAGAACGTCCCCCAAGGTCCTAAGAAACCTCTCTACCTTGGCGTTGCTCTGGGTGTAGTAGAGGGAGGTAGTTATATGTATTATATTCAGGCCCTCTGCTACCTCTCTCATCACATAATTTACATGTTCAGGCTCATTGTCTGTTACCAGGCACACAGGGGCACTATACCTGGGAAAAATTTCACCCGTGATTAAGTCGGCTACAGTTTTAGCTTTCTTATAGGGTACGGGGAAGGCCTCTATCCAATTCGTCAACCAATCTACAAAACTCACTATGTAGAAGTTGCCTCTAGGGCTCTGTTCATATGGTCCGGAAACATCCATACTGATTTTTGCAAAGAGATAATTTGGTACATCCATCCCTTCCAGCGGTGCCAACTCCTGTTTTCTACTCTGCATCTGGCACACCGCACAGCTATTAACGTAGCCAGTAACTTCCCGGTATAATCTGGGCCGGTAGTAGTTTCTGCTTATCAATTCATGGGTCTTATCAATCCCCATGTGGCCCAGTTTCTCAAGACAATGTTCCAATATTTTTGGTTTCAGATCTTTGGGTATATACAACCTGGATCGGCTTTCTTCATCCCCACCCAAAAGATAATATAGCTTTCCCACCTGTATCATATATCTAGAGGTTTCCACTGTCTCTACTTTTTTTTCTGAGAGCTGCAATTTCTTTGTCCACAAGTTCTTCCTCAACCTGTTCTATCCACTGGGGATCTATTCTCGGCTGTAAAGTTTCTTCTTCCTCTGTACAGGGCGGTCTTTTAGCGTATGGGAGTTAATCACTCCGATTTGGTATGCCCTATCATATACCCCTGGCTCTACGGTTATGGACTCCTCTTCTAGCTTCTTGGGTATCCTGGAGAGCAAATCTGCACAGGTGTTATCTTTCCTTGCTAGATACTCGATTTTACAGTTGTACCCGCTTAACTTTGCGCTCACTGCTGGATTTTCTTATTTGCCCAATCTGTTTTCAGCAGATACTGAAGAGGTTTATGGTCGGTTTTTATAGTAAACACCACCCCGCTTAGATAGTAATCTAGCTTTTGGAGGGCGTATACAATAGCGTACGTCTCTCTTTCTATCACCGGTCATCTCTGCTGTGTTTCTGAGAGTTTATGAAACAAGAAGTATATCGGTACTTCTTCTGGTATGCCAGGTACTGGACCTTCCTTATCATGGGCTTGCTCAGGTTAGGGTACGTCAGCAGGGGTACAGCCATCAGATGTTCTTCTTAAATCTTGTGTACTTTTTGGTCAACGCGATCAGGGGAGTCGCTATCCGAGAAAATACCGGTATAAAGCGCCTGTAATAATCTATAGCCCCTATAAATCCTCTCACCTGCCTTACTGTCTGGGGCTCTGGCATTTCTCTTATCACTTTTACCTTATTCATATCAGGTTTGATTCCCTTATCGCTTATTATAAATCCTAAGTACTTGGTCTCATTACTTAGGAATTGGCACTTTGACAGATTTAACTTCAACCCGTGCCTTCTCAGTCGACCAAAAACTTGTCTCAAGTGGTCAAAATGTTGTTCTGGGGCCTGGAACACCAGAATATCGTCCAGGTAAGCCATGACAAAATTCTCCATTCCCCCTAGAACTATTGACATTAGTTGCTGAAAAATTACAGGTGCATTGGCCAGGCCAAATGGCATGACTTTGAATTGAAACAGGCCCGCGGTGCACGCAAATACAGCCTTTTTTATCAGCCTCATCAAGGGCTACCTGCCAATACCCTGATCTCAAATCTAATTTGGAAAAGAATTTAGCTTTTCCCAGCAGAGCCAATATGTCATCTATCAATGACAAGGGTACTGCCAATTGCCTGGAAATAGCATTCAGTTTTCTAAAATTTACACAGAATCTATGCCCGCCATCTTTCTTATCTACTATTACTATGGGGAAGCTCCAGGGAGACCTGGACCTCTCTATCATTCCTGTCTCCGGCATATCTCTTACTGCTTCCTCCATCAGGGGCCTTTTATGGATAGGAGTTCTATAGGGTTTTAATTTAATGGGAGGGTGAACACCTATGTCTGTTTTCATCTTTACCGTATCAGTTTTGCCTAATTCCTTGTCTGATGTGGCTATCACATCACGATTGGCTCGCAACAGGTTCTTTACTCTAGTCTTAAATACTTTGGGCGCCAATACTTCTTCGTCTGATATCTCATCTACCCTCTTTGAACCCTCTGTCTCCTTTTTGTCTAGCCTTATTTGCTGTCTAGTCCTTAGGGGTAAGGCTCTACCTACCTCCTCCCCTTTCCTTACTTTAATGATAGAGGCTTCGTTCACTAATAACATGGGAACTATTTCTGCCGCATTTACTACCGTCTCACACATGACCGCCTCGCTCTCTTCAGATCTACTTTCCTCTATAGGAACTAACTTTATGATCCCCTTCTTCACCTTTTTCTTTGTCATTAATCTCCCTCTGCCTGTTACTGCAGTTTTGGGGGGTAACTCTATATCTTCTTCTGCCACTATTGTTATACCCCTGTTGGGGAAGCCTCTCAATGGCATCTTTTCACCGTTCACCACCAACACAGCAGGGTTAAACTCAATTCTATGTAGCCAATCTTCTCCCAAGATCACTTTTGCACACAGCCCGGGAGTGATATAAAATTTCTGGAGGCTCTGCGTCCTTCCTACTTTCATCGGAAGAGTCACCATACCCATTATTTTCATGAAACCATCAGCAGCCTGTGTGATTTCTATATCGGGCTTTCTCATTCTTCCTTGATTTTTCAATTTTCTCTATTCCTCCTCCCTCAATAACGATATAAACGCCCCCGTGTCTACTATGTCCTTCCCCACTGAACCTCCTACCACTACCTCACAAGAGTGCTCTCTTTCCTGCGTCAACAAGGAAAATGCCTTTACTCTTTTTTTTCTGCGTGGCTGTCTCTCTGTCCACCCAGCTATCGGAGCTCAGCAGCAGTCCTTCACTAATGTCTCTACGAGGAGCCTCCTGACCTCTATTCCAATTTTATTTCTGTCCCCTTTTCCGTCTCTAGATGGGCAGCTTCTCTTTAGGTGACCTGGTTTTCCACAAAACCAACACCTTCTTGGACATTTCTTCGCAAAAAATCTGCCCGCAGCTCCAACAATGCAACTGATTTTTATTCACACAGGCCACCCTGCCTCTTTCTTCTCGGGTCGATCTTTTTGCGTTTTCCTGGTTCAATTCTCGGGGTTTCATCTTCACTTTTGGCATGGTGGAGGCTTCCCTTCCTGCCCCACACCGTTTGGCCATATGCTCTCCACCACCGCATCTTTCTTGCGTGTGAACCGGGGGCAACCCCCACCCTGTGGGACATTCTATCGCACAGCGACCTTTATGCTGACACTTCCAACACACTAGGCCATATCTACCTGACGTGGGTTTATGAAAACCGTGTCTTCGAGGCCATTCTTTTCTATTGGAGTCCTTCCCCCATTCCTCTTTTGCTTTCCATTTGTAACCCACAGGGGGACTCTTCCTATAATTTTCTCTTTGCTCCCTCCTAAATTTTCTGGACCACCTGGGGTCCTTTCCTAGGTCCCGCGTTCCGCCACTCTCCATCTCACTCCAGACCCCCTGGCTCTCCTTGGCCAGTGCCACCGCTGCCGCCAGCCTAACTGAGCCCTCTTTCAGCACATCGTGTCGGACGCGCTCGTCCCGAAGGGCTCTGACATATAGATCCGCCAAGTGGACCTGGATGGTCGCATGCTCTCTGACCTTCACCGGGTAAATTATTTTTCCGTCATTTTACCTAATTCTTCCACCCCCTCATCTCTTCCTTGGACTAGCTCCAAGAGACCTCTCATGGCCTCCATGGCTGTTTTTTCATTGGTGTATTCCTCAACTAGCATCTCTTTAAGTCTCTCCTAGGTCAGATGAGGGTCCTTTTCCTGGCCGATAAATTCCGACGGTTCTCCCGCCGCGGTGTGGAACGCCACGCACACAGTTTCTTTTTCCGTCAGCTCATATATCCGCTGACTTTTCTCTACGGCCGCTAACCAATTTCTTAACTCTTTTGCATCTCCTCGAGAGCTCGGCACCCTTGGTCTCCCCAACAAATTCCTCAAGTCTTTGGACGGTCTGTGTTCTCTATCGTCTACCTCCGACCCTGCCATTCTCTGTTCCTGCCCGTGGTCAGACATTTAGACAATGCAATTAGTGATTAATAAGAATTGACAAGGAAATCGGTTTACGGTGAAATGGCAACAACAAGAATTTCAGGAAGAAACCAAAAAGTGTCTTACCTGCTACAGGTTGATTTCCGACGAAATCTGCTAGGGTCCTCGACTCGTTCGGTGGGTATTCAGGGTCGATCCACGGTCATGGCAACCAGATGTGACACTCTTTTGCCCGGGACTGGCTGGTTGTGACGCTTGTTCTCGTCGACGGTCGTGAAGGAACCAATTGTGACACTGCCACCCGGCTGGCCGGTTGGTTCGGTCGCTCGCTGGTTCGGGAACGGATCCCGCTGCGATGATGTCGAAACGGTACCCGCTGTGTCGACGCTTTCGGGCCGCTGTTGCTGGTCGTAATGATTTCGTCACAAAAGCTGATTTTCAAGACGTCTATTGCAACAACGGACCACTTCCCACGTTGTGATTTGATCTCAGAAAGTCGCGTTGTGCAATTTCATTAGCCGTCTTTTCACCTGAACCAGACCGAACACTGGTGTACACTTGTGGTTAAAAATAAACACGACACCCAAAAGAAAAAATTAAATAGATGAATAAGGTCGAATAAAAAAATTATTAATTACAAAAGCGGAAAGTACAATTATTGGAACGCCAGTTTACAACGGAGAGAGGATTCGCTTAAAAATATCAGAGCTTTCAATCTTCAAATATAAGTGTCTTTTCCAAGTTTCTTTAAAAAAATATCCGAGCTTTTCAATTTCTTTTTAAAGTCTTTTCACATATTTTCTATAACCAGAGCTGTTAATTCTCTATGAAACTTTTAAAACAACAAAGTTCTTTCGGGTCCTTATCGGAGTTTAACGGAATTTACCGAATCAGAGGCGGCTAATGGCGGTGACGTGACGGCGGCGGTGTGGGGATTGGTTTATCCCTGTCGCCTGGTAGCTCTCTCCCAACTTTTCTAATTTTTCTCGCTAAGTCTCTATTTTTATAACATTCTCCAATCCTCTCAGGGGATCTAGCCGACTCGAAGCCTTCAACCAATGAGATTGTTTTCCACCCACTCGATTTGCGGGGCGCCATGGCTCGAAGAATGAAATATCAACAGCTCACATGACGTAATGTATTTCTGTCTTCTTTCTTCCAATTATATCCCCTTCAGATTTTTCAATTCCCACAATTTTTTGTTCTCAGGAACAACTATTGGGGATTTGATCCTTGACTTGACAACATTAAATAAATCCTGACATTTTGTTATGGCTACTCACAAAATTTTAGCTTGTCCCAAACTATCCGCTTCTTTCCCATCTGTTAGCTGAATTTTCTATTCCCCGGACTGTACAGGTACATGATAGTATTAAAATAGATAATTTTTCTTTCCCTCGGATTTTACAAGCATGTGATAGTATTAAAATAGTTTTTTTTACGTAAACTCATATCGCGAATTACAATAAAGAATAAACTAATAATACCGCTAATATTAATTTCTCTCTCTCTCTCCGTTGTATTAAACCAAACAAAAAAAATATACCAGCGGGAAATAATGTCTTATATATACGTTCAAAATTCATACGATAGGATGATAATTCTTATGTCTGTATCATCTCATTTTTTTATATAAAGTAGAATCACTATTCCTCTGAAGATCTCTTATGTCTTACACACTAGAAAACTAAGTGTGCTTTTCTTTTGTAGAATTTTCTCTTGCATCATTCTGATACTATGCCACCTCCGCCTGCTGGTTTACCGCGTTTCACATTTTCAAGCACAAACATAATTATTCCGTCCGTTTTTACCACTGACACATCTGCTGGTGTGCCTTTTGATGGTATTTTTACTCTTGAAGCAAAAATGTTTTCAGTCATTCTTAAAATCTTGTCGCGACATTAAGTTCTTAATTTGTGTCCTTCAATGTTGGATATATGTTGGATGCAGACTGAATATTTTAATAGCTCTCACAATAATGATCATAGAAACACATAATTTGCAAAAGACGACAGTTTGACTCCTATATAAGTATATATGTGTGTGCATGGGTATTGTGTATGTGTGCGTGTGTGTTTGTGTGTGCTTAATGACATCATTGTACCGTATATTGAAAACAGGCGCGTATTAATTAATAACACGAGACAAAATCTTTCATAATTAGAAGTACATTTTATTTAACCAGTTCTGGACATCTTCAGGAAGTATCGGCCAGCGCATGTGCATACGTTCTCAAGATATGATTCGAACGTGGATCTTACATTGCCGTGTGTGATGTAGGCGATTGACAATTTACTGCTGGGTTTGTATTTATATATCTATGTCATGGACCTCTTTCTCACACAAGCACCAAAGTCTATCTTGGCATTTTGGTGATTTACACACACACACAAACACAAAGACACACACGCACACACACACACACACACACACACACACATATGTATATATATATATATATAATACCGCTTGCGTAGACTCTTCATGAACGAAATGCTAGTGGGACAGACGCACGGAAAGGGTAACAGATGTAAACGAAAGGTTCATCAGATTAACATCACAAATATTCAAGAGTGGGAGAACAATCAGAGACACATCACTTGTAAAATCACAAATGTAAAAGAACAGTTCCGTGTTTCGATTGCTTATTGCAGTCAAGTATTAGAATTGTGTAAAGAAATTCGATAATTTGAGACGCCTCCGCAAACAATACCTAAAAAAATATATCTTAAAATATTGTTAATGCTTCCGATGTTATTGGTTGTTATCACACAATTTTGATCAATTTCGGAGATCTGTCAAAATCATGTTAGACACTGGAGAAATTAGGACATCTTCAGATCATATCTAAATAACACAGAAAGTAGATGAGTTAGACAAGGAAAGATCAGACAGAAAAGAGAACCTCTAAAAGACGCATATAAAATGAGGCTGCTGGTGAAGTGAATAGTAGAGGTATTCTATAGATGTTCTAAATGCCGATAAAATCATTACAAGCAATGATCTTCAAATAGATTATATCAGTTGACCCACAATGCAAATATCATTCACGAACTGAAGTACAACCTAAAAAGAACTCACTAAAAATTATGAATCAAAACAAATAAACCAAGCGATTATTTTCGGACCCAGATTCCGAAAAAGAAATAAGCACGGACTTTCCAAGATATTTTATTCTAGAGTCTTTAGGGGTGAAGACTGTCCCGTTTCTTGATTAAAAAAGTAATATAAAGTCGGATTACTCCAAAATTAGACAGAAAGATGAGAGAGGGCAATCTAATGGTAGAAGTTGAAACAAGAAAACAGGGGGAGTCTTTAATGAAAATGAAGACATTTCACAACGTGAGTATTAAAACTTTCCCACATACAAGACTGAATACATCGATGGGAGTTACTAGAAGCAGACAGCTCTCACGGGCCACACCAGAGAAATCTCATCTGCCTTGGGTAGCCAGGGAATCTTGGACTCCCTAAGGATCACGATTAGAAGAAACAGTGAAAAAATATTTGCAAATACATACGTCCAATTCACCAAAATGTTGAGCCAGTTGAGTTACATATCCCGGCTCCTCTGAGGTGTTTTAGATGTCAGAAATTTGGACATCACAGCCGACCTACATGCGCAAAACGTAACCAAAAAGGTTCTGATCATGATGGGGATGAGTGCCATGATGAGATTAAATGTAAAAATTGCCAGGAGAAATATCCAGTTTATTCTTGTACTTGTGAGTTCTGGAAAAAAAAAAAAGAAATCGTGGAAGTTAAATAAAAAAATAAACTGGATATTTCTCCTGGCAATTTTTACATTTAATCTCATCATATATAAGATAAACATTTCCTTTTCGGGTACTTGAGGGGCGCTTTCTATGCGAGAATAGTGGATAGGACAAGTCCAAATAACTCTAATCTCTCTGACAAGTATAAGGACCTTATTGAGAAACTTCTGCACTTGGGGCCGAATGATTGGCCCCATTTCCAAAAAACTTAAAAGAACTGGGATAGGCTAAACCTGAAAAAGGAAAATAAGACAAGTGGATAACATCATCTCAGATGCAGACTATTTCTCCCAAATATGCTAAGGCCATCTGCAGACTAAAGGTCGTAAAGATCGCCTATACATCCATCAAAGTCTTTAAGCAGTAGAATAAGTGTATCACCAAAGAAAATGGAAACAACCAAGCAAATTTTAGAAGTGTCTATTTAAACTCGATTTGAAAATTTAGACGAGATGGCAGTACATAGCCAAAACCCATAGACAGCTGAAACATCCAAACTAAAACAAATAATCCGTAAATAAGAAAGTACAAGTATCAATAGAATATTGCAATAGAAATGCCGTGAATTGAAGTCAAACATTAATGACCTGCTTCTGTTAATAAAAGACTTGACTCCGGCAGTTATCTACTTTCGGGAAACATTCGTGTTGAGATTAAATGAACATAATAGGGATTTTTTAAAATAAACTCAGTACTTTAGTCGTTTATCGTAATAGATCTGGTCATAAATTTAGCTTAAAAATGCAATTTTCATTAAAAGAGAAATTAATCGAAGTCGAAAATTTACTGAAAGTGCACTAATCTGGAAGTACTGTATGAACCAGGATAATACAAAATATCTCCCTCACTCACAGTTTCTACGAATTCAATGTGAGATAATTAAAAACGATAACGATAAACTAATAATTATAAAACAAAAAATGATAAGATGAATAAGATAATCTAAGGAAAACATTTATGTACAGCTAACGTCAAAATTTAAATTTAAAGGTGAGCCTCTCTGCATGTTTGTTGTCTGGATGTAAACTATAACGGGTGATTATCGTGCGTTTTCATCTGCTTTCCTATTTCCCACACTTCCGCTTTTTATACATAAGTCAGCCGGTTAAGTGCCATACGTGATACACGCTTTGGGCGATTATGTCTCGAAAAAGACATAACTGACTGAGCAGAAAATTATCCCGCAGTAGGTTCCAATGTTTTCTGCGGTAGACTGGCTGTCCTATTATTTAACCCATAACTGGAGGGAAGAGACGGATTAATACCTTTCCCAAGGGTATTTGTGCGTAAGTGAATGCATCGAATTCAACTGGAATTCAAACTCGGTTCCGAGTCGATATCTACTGCACCACAATGCACATCCTTATATATAAGGCTGATTCTATAAAGTGAAATCCTATTAGTTTTAAGAAATTTTTTCTTGAAATGAAACGCATGACTAAGAAATTATTTGCCATTTCATCATTCATGAGCCCACTATTAATCTGCTATATATAATTTATATCGTATATATGTAGTCATCCGCAGACAGATCTGTTTCGCTGTATCACAGCTCATCAGTACGGTTAGACATCCGATTGCTTTTAACCCAGGATTGAAATCCGACTGAATTGGCGTCAGTCGGCGATTCTACCTCTGAGCTATGAGCGCTCGGTAGAAGAAGGCAGACTTTTAGCGTATGATGTATCATAGAGAGAGAGAGAAAGAGAGGGAGGGAGAGAAAGAAACTGGCAATTTTTGCAGCGCTCATGTGCATTTACTTAAAATCTCAAAATGATTTTACAGAATAATGGGTTTCCTGCATCTTATGCCCATGTTAGTTTGCATCGATGATGATTTACTGCGGTTTAAATATTCGACTTAATTTTCCCTTCTGACGCTTCTTTTGGTATTGTACTTTCATTCGTCTGTCTCTCTCTCTCTTCTCTCTCTCTCTCTCTCTCGCTCGCTCGCTCGCTCGCTCTGTCTCTCTCTATATAGATCTTCCTTTCTCGCTCCTCTTTCTCTCTCCCTTTTCTCTTTCTTCCTCTATTTCTTATTCGTATGCTTTAAAAGTTATAATGTTTTTTATACTTTTTTAAACTGAGAGCCATAGGTTCTTTTGTTACAGTCTGAAATTAATTTTCTTTGTGCTGCGAGTGCCACTAAGAAGAAACGACTTGACATCCCAAGAACCAATATTTTAACTTAATACAAAATCATATCTTCAGAGTAGCATCATTTTTTGACAACCAACAAAATAATAGTTTTTTTTTCTGCTACGAAAATAATCTTCTTCTTCTTCTTCTTCTTCTTTGTGCCGTGTACCTCCAGGACGTAGGCGATCATGACCTTCCACATTCCCCTGTCCCTAGTGGTATGCTTACTCCTGTTACCCCACTTAAACCCCGCTCTGCCATCCACTTGTTCAAACCCGTCAATTATATTACGCACTACTTTCCCCCAGTTTCTCTTTCTCTCTATTTAACCTGTGAAATTCTCCAAACCCTCTTTCCTCATTACATGTCCCAGGAAATTAAACTGTCTTTTCCTGGTGTTAATTATTAGTTTCCTTTTCATTTCCATCCTCTCCAGAACCTCATTTTTGCTGACATGCTCGATCCATGATATCCACAACATCCTTCTGTAGAATCACATTTCAGTTGCTTAAAGTTTTTCCTTCATCTTTGATGAGATTGTCGAGGATTCACTGCCATATTGAAGAACAGACATCACATAACACTTCACTACTCTTTGATTCCAGCAAAATATTTCTGTCTCTCAATACTCAACTCAGTTTTTGGGATGCATCCTTGGCCATGTAGGTTCGCCTCCGGATCTCAGTGTCTCACTTTCCGTCCTCTGTTAGATCACTTCCCAGGTATTTAAATTTCTATACTTGTTTGATTTTAGTATCCCCCGCCTGTAGTTGGCATTTTGAGGTCCTCTTTTTACACAATGCATTCAGTTTACGCATGCATTCAGTTTTCTTGTAGTTTTTTTTTTTTAGTCCTTTCTTTCCTCTTTCTTCAGCTACCTCTTGTACTTTCCTTTCCATGTCTGCTATCAACACCACGTATCATAATCTACTCGAAGCAATTCCCTTTCAAATCTATCGATATTAGCGCTTGTGTTTAAATTATAAAGCAGAGTAAAAAATTTCTCAAATTACAAAATATGTTTACAAATGTTACTTACAATGAAAGACAAGATCAGGAGCAAATTCTTGAGATTTTTATCTCTTCGTCGGTTAGTAATACGAGTTGGGATTTAGTCTCAATTTACGTGTGTGTGTGTGTGTGTGTGTGTGTGTGTGTGTGTGTGTGTGTGTGTGTGTGTGTGCGCGCGCGCACGCGCGTGTGCATGTGTTTTCACTGAACTTTAGCACCCACATAGCCAGTTATACATGTGTTGCCCACTTTACAACGCCCACCCAACATCCTAACTGCCCTCTATTTCTAATGCATACTCCAACTATCTTTTTAAAAAAAATGCGCTTATTCTTCCGTACAACAAATTTATGCGCTTGAACGCTTTTGATTGCAGAGAATTGAATAGGTTAGGGGCGTTGACTTGAATGTAAATCTAAGTTTATGCTTTTGATAGATAGATAGATAGATAGATAGATAGATAGATAGATAGATAGATAGATAGATAGATAGATATGAACTTAGTATTTTGAACATTAAAAATAATTTAGAAGTCTAACATTGTATCCGTATATAGGACTGATATACGCTTTCTCTAAAAAGTACCTCACACACACACTTTCACTCTTCAGACTCTTCTTTTAGATTCTTTCTCGTTCACACGTTCATAAGTTCTTCCGAGTTGTATGTTCCTTGGCGCTTTCCTCAATATCCACGCGTTTGTTATCCTTCAGGCAATTTTCATTGCCTTTGTTGAGTATGCGTTGAACATACCATTCTAGAAATTTGAATATTTCCTTCAATTTTAATGTGTATAAATCACAAGGCTCTACGCACCAGGAATGGTACCGACAGACTGAATGAATCACTCATGGAACAATGAACCCCCATGTTATCCAACCTAGAAAGATCCTGTTGCTAGCCGTGTGTTCATTCTTTTATGAAATTTCTACTTTTCTTGCTTCTTCATTTTCTACCTGTTTTATATTCGAATATCTTTTATAGTTAATGCTCTGATTGACATATGCTGTTTATTTTTGCTGTCACGTTTGTGTATCACTAATTTTGTGCTTTTCTCTTTAAACTTTATTCCAATATCAACACGGGTCTTTTTTGTTGATCACAAACATTTATGTCACGTGTGTGTAAGGAATAAGCGGCTCGGAATGAGAAATCAGAGAGCCGAGTTTGAATTATAGTCGCGTTTATTACTTTCACTTACGCACAAATACCCTTTGGAAAAAGTATGAATCCATTTCATCTTTAGCTATAGGTTCAAAAGAACAATTCGTATCTGGAAACAGAATATGATTTTCAAAAAACCGTTAGTATAATCTCCACTCCAACAGAGATTCTTACAATTCAAAATGTTTCTGCTTTAAATAACCTACAAAGTGTTGGTAAACCATAAAAATCAAATTGAATTAAATTCATCATGTGTCGCATTCAAAAATGGTTATTCTTATTTAGAGTTTTTTTTTAAGATGATCTGCATAATAATAATAACAAATATCACACTTTTGTCACCTAATCCATTTATTCTTGTACGTGCCCAGTCTAAATTTTCTACATCATCAAAATAAAATCTATCTTTATCCTTTTGCCATTTTGGATGAAAGGTGTTCTTTCTGGGAATTCTCCCTTTTTCTAAAGTCCATTTATCGTGTGCTTCTATGAATAAAACCATACAAGTAGTTCTTTTTGGTCTTAGTCCTTTGCAGTTGTATATTTTCCAGTTGTCCAGTGTGTCTTATGTACAGTACATTAAATTATTTCGATGCTTCTTTTATATAAATATTGAAAGTGTCTTACTTTTCTGCCAAACACGGTGAACTGTGTTTTGTTCCACATCTCCGTAATTCTTTCCATATTTTTTGTTTAATGATAAAACCAGCTGCAGCTGGTTTTTATTATTATTATTATTATTATTATTATTATTATTATTATTATTATTATTATAAATTTACGTCTTTGTAAAAACATTTCTTCGTTGTTTTGAAAAGTGCAGTTTTGTTTGCATTCTGTATCCTTTTGCACATTCCTCTTTGGCTAACTATTTTCCTAAAGATTGGCTGATGCAGATTATCTCGTTGAAATCCTGTGAAATCAATTATTGGGCTTCCATGTTGGAATTTGGTTCGCCACTACCAAGCCCAAGGATCGAATTCAAGACCACTAGATGATACAAACACATGTATAACCAACTACTACGCCACCGTCCCGAAGGACTTTAGTAGTGTAATTTTGGAGCCTTTTATATTCATATGGATTTTTGACAACTGGATTATGTTAGTGTTTATATTTGTTTATTATAATACCTATATCAACCAAAATGAGAACAAAAGTTCGAAATAATTACAAGATTATTGAAAATTACTCATCTCAGAAATTATTATTAAAGAGAGAAATAGCAAAAACGATTATTGCTACATTTGTTTATATATATATAAACATTATTATGCTCTCATTACGATTGAGCTCTCTGGAGAAGAAAATTTTAAAAACAGTTTCCACTTCGGCTATAATGCGTGACTCTTCAGAAATGAATTGAGTTCTCTCGGTGACTGGCGTCTGTATACACTGCTTACATACAAGACGTTAAAATTTCCCTTCTCTGATCCCATGTGCCGATGGCTTAGGGAGTAGTGATTCCGACTGACACCAAATCGGTCGAGTTTTCGATCCCGGCCAGAAGCAAGTGGATATGTCTAGCCCCACTGATGAGCTGCGAAACAGGCTTTTATGTGGATGACTAATATATATATAAACTTGATGCCTTTTTAGCACGGACACGTTAAAAATAAATGAAAGACCTGGTAATTTGAGAACCTAACCAGAAGCTATTTGTACCTTGTAAGTCAAGAAACCTCTCACTTTTGGAAAAAACATATTTCCGTTAATCACCCCAAAAATGATCGGTTGAAGATGGAGTCATGGTAAAAATATTCCGAAACATGGAAAATTCTGTTTGCAAAAATGTTAAATTAATTATATTACAATAACATTTACCTCTACTTTTGTACTGAGCACTGTAAAATTAAAAATAAACGTTAAGAAACAGCAATTTTTTATTGTCCTTTCTTCACATTATTGCGTATATATATATATACTTTTTTACACACGCGCACACACACACACACACACACACACAAATATATATATATATATATATATATATATATAAGAGGGAAAATTATTTTAAGCTGACGAGTTTCGTCCTCTGAGGGACTTTATCAAGGAAAATGTAAGGTTCTATTTTTTTACACATATTTATATATATATATATATATATTTTTTTTTTTTTAATCATTTCACCCCGAGCAAGGCGGAAACGCCACTGATGTGCAGGGGGTTACATAAATGTAAAAAGATTAATTAGAAAAGAGTGAGGAGTACAAACTAGTTAGAAAGGAACAATAGAAAGCAGGTGCGATGACAGATACATAGGTGGAGAGAAAGGGAAGGTTATACAGAGGAGGGGAGAGAGATAGAGGCCAGTGGTTAGTAGATGAGTATTGACTTTGCATTTAAATTTCTGGAGGTTGTAGCCGTCAGGAAAGCAAGAATACGGGAGCGAGTTCCACAGGCGGGAAGTGCGAGAGAAGAAGCTGCAGGAGTAGAATTGTCGTCTGCATTTGGCTAACCTGACTGTGAATGGGTGGGACCCAGTTGCCAGTCTGATTGCACGAGTAAACACCTGTTGAGGAGGCATCAGTGACTTAAGCTCGTCCGAGCAGAAGCCATGAAAATATTTATAGAACAGACAAAGGGAGGCCACATTTCGACGATGGGGAAGTGGCTGCAGTCGAGTCGCCAGATCAGTACCTATCACATTACAGACTCTCCTTTGGAGCTTGTCAAGAACACTGAGGAGAACGGCAGGGGCACCTGACCATAAATGGCAGCAGTACTCCATGCACGGACGGATGGTTGACTTGTATATATGCAGGATGGATTCAGGTGGAAAAAACATCCTGGATCGACATAATGAACCAACCTTCTTAGCAGTAGATTTTGCTATGGATTCAATATAGTGGTTCCATTTGAGGTCTGAGGACAGGGTAAGTCCGAGGAGGCGTAGTGTATTACTCTCAGGGAGAATCACTTGGTCCATGCTTATGGGAGGCAGGAGAGGTTGCCTGTAATGGTTGACAGACAACAGCTTGGTCTTAGATGAATTGAAGTTGACAAGCCACTTCTTGCCCCAGTTCACCACAGAGTGTAGATCCCGCTCAAGGTCAGCAGCGAGATTATGTCTGTCCGCCACGACAGGTTTCTTACTGGAGCGGGAGTATATTGTAGTGTCATCTGCGTAGATGCCTACTTGGGACTTGATCTCATCTGGAAGGTCGTTGATGAAAATAAGGAAGAGCGTTGGGCCCAGGATAGACCCCTGTGGGACACCAGCATTCGTGCTGTAGGACGAAGAGGCACGCCCATTCAGAACGACCTTCATTTTGTGGTTATTTAAGAAAGATTGGATTAGGTCAAGCAGGCGACCGGTAATACCATAACCGCGTAGTTTGCATAGGAGGCCAGAGTGCCAAACCCTGTCGAAAGCCTTGGAGATGTCCAGAGTAACCGCGCGAGCCTCGTCAGACTCATCAAGGGCCTGTAGCATGTACTCCGTTACGGGTGTTAGCAGGTCGGCCGTGAACCTGGCAAAGCGGAATCTATATTGCCTGTCGGAGAACAGTTTGTGGGCGGTGAGATGATGAACTATTTCAGCATTGATTATAGCCTCGAATACTTTCCCAAATATCGGTAGAAGACTGATAGGGCGATAGTTGGATGGGTCCGAGGGTTCACCACAATTCTTAAATACAGGAACGACTGAAGAGAATTTCCAGCATGCAGGAAAGCAGGAAGCAGAAAGGCAGTATTTCAATAGTTTACAGAGGATACTACTGAGGAATTACTCTGGATACTACTGTCGGGGTAATATATACGTCGTGCAGTTTGGCCTCAGTTCTAATAGGGAAGTCGGGTGGGTGTACTCCGGACGAGTCGAATGTGGAGTTGGATGAGAATCTGCGGGCAAAGCACTCGGCTTTGTCCGCAGATGACGTGAGAACCTCAAATCCATGGATTAAAGGAGGTATTGAGGATTTCCTATTGTTGAGCACTCGTTTACAAATCCTCCAATAGTCCTTGGAGCCGAACTTGCGGTCAGCTATGTGCTGTCGCATTCTCTCAGCAAACAACTGTTTGGCATCATTTAGGGTTCTCTTGCACTCATTGCGAGCAGATGTGAACAGGCGCCTATTGTGATCAGTTGGCTGTCTCCGGAATAGACGGAAGTAATGGTTCCTGTGGGCAATGGCGGCTGAGCAGGCCGGAGAGAACCACGGAGAGGAATGAGGTTTTAAACAATACTTCCTGGTGGGTATGAAGGCATCAATGCCAGCTTTCACCCATGACGAGACCTCAGGGGCACAGTCATCAACTGATAGGTCGAACACTTTTCCCCAAGGGACGTCGCAGAGGAAATCGCGAAAGGCATCCCAGTCAGCTTTTTGGTAGAGGTAGGAGGTCCTATAAGTAGGGGGCTCCTGTGGGGAGTGAGACTGGAAAGAGATACTGAGAGAGACTACAGCGTGGTCGGAGTTGCTGAGAGGGCAAAGCTGCGAAACTTGACAGGCGTCAGGCGCAGAGGTGAAACATATATCTAGCAGTGAGGAATGACCCGAGGGAGTGCTTGGGAAGCGAGTGGGGAAGTCCACCACTTGCGTAAGGGATTGGGAAATAGCAATGTTCATGGCGTGAATGTCCGCCGGATCAGTAACGGCGTTTTCAAGACACTCAGAGTGATGGGCATTGAGGTCTCCAAATACAAATATGTGGGCGAATGGGTGATAGGAAATAGCCTTATCTATGTCGTCGGCAATGCTATCTAGTAGGGAGCAGTCAGGAGAGGAGGGAGAACGGTAAAGAAAGAATAGGTAACTAACTGAACTGAGGAGAGACAGGCGGAGACATATGTATTGGTGGTCAGTAGATTCGAGTGAAGTCACCCTAGCTATGGGGAGGTGTTCGCTGACATAAACACCAAGCCCATGCATGTGGACAGTGGAATCCTTCCTTAAAAGGGGAAGATAACCAGGGATGAAGAGGTCAGAGGAGGGAATAGCTGAGTTGAGGTTAGTTTCGCAGAGCGCAAGGATGTCAGGGGACTTTTCATGCAGGAACGCTTCTACACTAGGAAAGTTAGTACGAATGCCTCGGATATTAGTGAAGGAGAGGTTAATGGGTTTAGGTGGTTTGGATTTAACTGGTTTAGGGTCATTTCTGATTTGTTTAGTCATGATTCTGTTTGTAGAAAGGGACCTAGGGTAGAGGATACAGGCGGTCATTATCCACGATCTGTGCTGGGAGGGAACTGGCTAGGGCTGCAACAAGGTGTGGCCTCGGGGTTGCCCACCGAAAGCGCTTGCAGGGACACCTATCCATGCGCGACATGGCACTACAAGAACCCCGATATGATACAACTGTTGATCAGAGCAGCCGCTCTTGACGCTACGCAAGAGTTAGGGCTCCTAACTACCAGTCGGAAGCAGCAACCAGGAAACTGCCAACCCGGTACCCTCACAGTGATGAGCCGTTGCCACCAACCGGCCAGATCGCAGGAAACTCACGGAAGCACCAGTACCAAGGTCTGAAGAGAGAGAAGAGAAAACCAGAAACGACATCCTAAACAGGAAACAAGGGGCAAGCCTCTACTCCAGTTCAATAGACGTGGGAGGAGTATTGACCGGGCGATAGTGTGACCTATCTACTCCTATTTATAAAAAAAAAAAAAAAACACGCACAAAACGCAAACTTCCAAGTGGAGAGTTAACTAAGTTTTAACTTAGTTAAAGTCCAAATGAAGCATGAACGCCAAAAAGGAAAAAAAAATAAAAAATAAAAAAATAAAAATCGAAAAAAAAAGATATAGGAAATAAATCGTAATATACCTCACAGTTTAAACACAGGAAATTTGAATTAAGAAAGTTTCACTCTTCAATTCTTGCTTTTCCCAAAAATCAACATCAAGTTAACCTGCTTGGTAAATTTCGATTCAAAGAACAGACAATGGCGGGGATGGGTAACATGTGGCTGCTGATACCTTGGCCAGGAATGATGTCATTTGTTTATCAAGGTTTTTTAAGTTCGAAAGGGCTCATCGTGAATTTTCATCAAGTAGTTGAAAGGTCAGTCAAAACATATGGGGGACACAAAGTGCCATAGTTCAAAGCCCGATAAGACAAAAGTGAGCAAGTAATATTCAAGAATTATACATACATTTTTTTATAAATGAATACTGTTTAAATTGTTATCAGATGGTTTAGATTTGGTCGTATATGCAGTACATCTTCAAAAACATAAGGCAATGTCAGTCAGTTAAGTGCCATACGTGATACACGCTTGGGCGATCATGTCTCGAAAGAGACATGACTGACTAGGCAGAAGATTATCCTGCAGTAGATTGCCATTGCTTTCTGCGGTAGACTGGTTGCCGACCAAGGCTATAGAACCCAATCTGTCCTGCTATTTAACCCATAACTGGAAGGAAGAGACGGATTAATACCTTTCCCAAGAGTATTTGCGCGTAAGTGAATACAATGGATTCAACTGGAATTCGAATTCGGCTCCCCGGTTTCTCGTTCCGAGCCGATATTCACTGTACCACAACGCACATCCTAAGGCAATGTACTTAACCGATTTCTTTTAAATTTTTAACATTTTCGTGGTCGTACACTGAAATAAACTTACCCTCTTCTTTTTCAATTAAATCCTATCCCTGTTGTACATGCAGTATAGAATTATACGTGTGTTTCAGGTAGTAGAATGTAGCCAATGAACATACTTTTTTTTAAATCGTATTTACCCCAACAGAAAGTTAATACAGCCACTAAGACGTATGAGCTTATTGGGTGTGAAAGTATTAGGAAACAGAAATCTTGTGAAGGAGCTAGACCAATAGAAGAGTAATCAGGAGGGCAGTAGATAGCGATAGTAGATTGCATTGAAATTTTTTAAGATCAAAGTTGGCCGGAATGTATAGAGTCGGAAAAAGAGTTCTACAAGCGAGAAATGCGAGAAAATAAACAGTTAGCATAAAATTTACCGTTACATCTAACCAACTCAACTGTAAATTGATGACTGTTGCCATACTAATACAGCACTTAAATTCCTAAAATCTAGTTGCCATGATGAAGATTTCATCCGAACAATTACTATGAAAGTAGAAAAAGTCACAAAGAATCAACTTTACGGCGGTGGGAAAATGACTGAAGCCGACCCCGCCATGCCAGGGCTAGTAATACTGCTGATACTTCTTTAGATTTTATCAAGAATCTCTAAATATATAGCAGGAATATTGTGGCAGCAATACTCTAAGCATGAGTGAATAATAGACTTCTGTAAGATAGATTCTGGAGAAAACAATTATCTAGGATGACACAATGAACCAACTTTCTTATCAGCTGACCTCTCAATGGATTCAATGTAGTCTTTCCGCTTCATGTCAGCCAAGAATGTTAACTCGAGAAGGTGCAATGAGCAATCTTCTGGAAGTAAGCATCAGCCGTGGCTGACGGAAGGCGGGAAGGAGGCTCTCATTATTTTTAGAAGCGTTAAAATTAAAAAGCCCTTTAATAACAGATTGTATGTCATTTTGAGATCAGCTGCCAATTTGACCTTATCTAACTGATCAGGCTTGGTATCTAGACAAGACTAAATGGTTGCTTCATCAGCATAGATACCAAGTTGAGATCTGAAGCTATCGGAAAGGTCGTTAATGAAAATTAAAAAGTAGGACCAAGGATAGAGCCCTGGGGGACGTCTACATTAGTACCAAAGGATTTAGAAGAGTGGCCGTTCAGGATAACGTTCATTTAAATGATTTGATAAAAAAGACTGAAGAAGACCATCCTCTGAATTTTAGTCTTTATATTCCTCTACCTTGAAATTTCACATTTTTACATTTTTCTATTTCCCAATTTATAAACTTCATTTGAGTTCTGAAATGAATGTGCTAATGCGTTTTTCGAAAGTTAAAAAATTATTGAATTTTAAGTTTAACCGAAGGAAACGTATCGCTCAAAATTAATATAATGTAATTCGCAATTATTATTTCTTTTATTATATATGTTATTGTTGTGTAATCAACTATGATATTTTCATCACTTTAAGCGTTATTTTTAGTGGATGCCCATAGTAGACACACCATTTATTTTCCCAAGGGTATTTGTGCGTAAGTGAATGCGAGGAATTCAACTGGAATTCGAACGCGGCTCCCCGATTTGTCGTTCCGAATCCACTGCACCACAACGCACATCCCTTGTTTTTGGCCATAGGTCAATGAAAAGGCAAACTCATTCTTTTCTTGATGCAACTTCCCCAGGGTTAATGTTTTCATAAAACAGCGAACATACTCAACACAGTCAAGCAAATTCGCATATAACAAATTGCAATGAATATTGAGAAAGTTGACATGGACGATTAAAGAAGACAGGTAGAAAAGCATTCCATTATATCCTGTGTATCCTTTATAAATATATATATATATTTTTTTTTTAATCATATCACACCGAGCAAGGCGGTAACGCCACTGAAGCGCAGGGGGCTACGTAAGAGTGAAAAGATTGGAAAAGAGAAAAACCGGAAACCACATCCTAAACAGGAAACAAGGGATGATCCTCTACACCTTCTCAATAGACAGAGATAGATAGTTTAGTCTATCTACTCCAATTGAGAAAAAAAGAAAAGAGTGAAAAGATTGGAAAAGAGAAAGCTGGAAACCACATCCTAAACAAGGAACAAGGGATGAGCCTCTTCACCTGTTCAATAGACGTGGGTAGAGTGTGAACCGGGCGATAGTTTAGTCTATCTACTCCAATTGAAAAAAAAGAAAAGAGTGAAAAGATTGGAAAAGAGAAAGCCGGAAACCACATCCTAAACAGTGCGTTTGTTTATCTATCTATCTATCTATCTATCTATCTATCTATCTATCTATCTATCTATCTATCTATCTATCTAAGTAACTTACCTACCTACCTATTAATTTATGTTTCCATCTATTTATCCGTTTGTCTTTATATCATTTTATAAAAACGTATATTGATGATTCTGTCTACCTATCTGACTATCTAACTCTCAAACAATCTAGATATCTATCAATACATTTATCTCTTTATCTATCCTTTTTAAATATAGATTAATACATCTATTTATTTATCTGCCTTTCTCTTTATTGGTTTATATTTCTGTCGTTTTATAAATATATATAGATGCATTTATCTAACAATCAGCCCATTTATGGAACTTTTCTAAATATATTTTAATGCATTTTATAACTATATATATAAGGATATGCAGATGGATTAATATATATTAATATAGATAAATAGATAGAATAATCTATGCGTTAATGAATATATATATATATATATATATATATATATATATAATAATATATATATATATATATATATATATATATATATATATATATATATATATATATAAACCTATTTCCATGTCATTGCGGAGAAGTTAGGTCGTTATGTGTAACTCGTTACACGATTCATGAGGAATCCTTCGCTAAGGAAGAAACGATTTGATTGTGGGACAGATTGTCACAGATACGGATTAACTAAATATTACCCGCAGGTTATGTGGGGAACCTGGACAAACAAGCAAAGCCATTTTCATCGCTGCTGGACTCCCACACGTACCGAAAACGACCAGAAATCGCATTCCCGATACCATAACTTCCGTGCAAGTTTGCCTTGAAACTGCCTCCTTTAATGAATTGTCAGAGAAATTTCAGGTCTCTATGAGCTCAGAAGTACATGATGTTGGATATGAGTTGTATTCACTGACAAAACCGACCCTTGGCGAACATGGCGGTTAGGCAAATAGTTGGGTATTTTTTCGGAGATTAGCGTTACTAACGTTTACGATGTTAACAATAGGGTAAAGGATTCATGTCACCCTGACTTGTTGGCACAGTGTGTATGTCTTACGGAAAATCCTGAAGGTTAACGAAGTGGTTTTAACAACCGAAATATGTAATGTATTTGTTTGAACATTATTTTTAATCGATACTCGTATTTAAGTAGATATAAATATAGAAATAAACTGTTTGATTAAAAACAGAATATCTACTCAAATACGAGTATCGATTAAAAATAATATTCAAACAAATAAATTAAATATATTTATACAGATGTATGTATGTATGTATGTATGTATGTATGTATGTATGTATGTATGTATGTTTTGTTAAAAACGACCAACAATGAAGATTTTATTAATTGTAATAAATAATAATTGTTTGTCTTATAGCGAGAAGCTTTTGATATATATTGTTATTTAAATAGCATTTTTATATTTTCGATCAAATTTTTCTTTAAGTGTTCTTGTAAATTATGGCTTAAGAAATGTTTTTGTAGTTGGAATCTTTCGTTGAATCTTTACTGTATGTAGTATACTGCTATTTTTTATGTATTATTTAGAACATTACTTATTATTATTTAATTATTAAAATATTATATTTATGTAGTATATAAGATAGTATGTATATAGAGAATAGCATTTAGAACATTATTTATTAATATTTAATTATTAGAATTTAATGTAATATATAGGATATTATGTATATAAAGAATATTATTATAATATTATATATTATTTAGAATAATATTCGGGTGTATGTGTTATTCATTTTTATTCATTAATGTAATAAATTTTGCAGTTGGAATCTTTTATTGAATTTACTTGTATATATATTACTAATTAATATATTATTTAGAACATTATTCGATATTATTCATTAAAATTTTTACTTGTGTAATATATGGCATATTGAGAATATTATTATATTATGAATTATTTAGAATAAGTATTAATCTATTATTTATTCATATGTATTGGTAGTGTGGTGAAAAATAATAAAAAAACTTTTAATTTTTCTCTTAAAGTGAATTATTTCCCTTTGTTTTGTCTTCCTCTCTCTGGCATCGAGAAAATTACAGAAATAATAAATTAAATCTATAATAGTGATGCAATACTGGACGACCTAAGCAGATTAGCCTTCATAGCACTGCCTAAAAAGCCAGGTGCAAACGAATGCAAACTCTACTAAACAATCAGTTTAATGAGCCATATAACAAAACTCATTATCCGAATTTTGATGAATAGATCGCAGGGCAGAATCAGGCCAGAAATATGATAAGAATAGTGCGGTTTCGTCAAAGATACTGGAACAAGAGACGCAATAATTATGCTTAGGATGCAATCAGAAAGGGCAATACAAATGAAAAAGGACGTGTACTTGTGTTTTATAGACTATACAAAAGCGTTCGACAAAATACACCACAAAGAATTGGTAGAAATGCTCAGCAATCTCGAAATGTTTGGGAAATACATTAGAGTAATCAAGAATCTCTACTGGCAACAAGCCTGCATACGGATAGAAAACGAAATGTACATAGATAGAAATGGGCGTAAGACAAGGATGTGTCTTTTTACCGGATCTATTCAACTTGTACAGCGAGACTATTCTAGACTCTAGAAGTTATGCCCCGATTCGTTATCGGCGGTCACAATCTGAACAACATAAGATACACAGATAACAAACATGGATAGGAAACTACAATACCTCCTATAGAAGGTAGCTGAAGAAAGTGGAAAGAAAGGACTACAAATATATATATTTGTTTAACACTATTCAGTCTTTGTATCTTTATTTCTGGCCCCAACTGGACCACAACTTGGTAACGAGGTCACAACGGCTAGAAACAAAGAAAAGAAAACTGGACTGCTAGGAGATGTCAGTTCTTCAATATGGCAATGAATCTTGAACAATCTCATCGAAGATGAAGGAAAAACTTGAAGCATCTGAAATGTGGTTCTACAGAAGGATGCTGCGGATATCATGGATCGAGCACGTGAGCAACAGAGGATGGAAACGAAAAGGAAATTAATACTAAGCATCACGAAAAGACAGCTGAAATTTCTGGGACATGTAATGAGGAAGGAGGACTTGGAGAATCTAATACTCACTGGTCAAATAGAGGGAAAGAGAGTAAAGCAGGTGGCTGGCAGAAAGTGGTTTGAGTGGGGTAATAGGAGAAAGCGTGTTAAAAGCCATCAGGGATATCCTTTAATTTTAATTTTTAATTTTATTTTCATTTTATAAATTTCATTTCATTTTTTTAATCTTTAAATTTTAATTTTTCAGTTTAATTTTTATTTTTTATTTTTTTTATTTTACTTTTCTAATTTATTATATTACAGGTAATGAATTTATATCTTCGTGTTACGTTTTTAAGTATCCTCTAATTTACGTTTTATGAATAATTCCTGTTTGTGTGTGTGATTTCATTTCCTTTTTTTTTTTTTTTTTTTTTGTAATGCCAAAGGAAACAATGAAACGAACGTTTGTATCTATCTGCAGTTCACTTCCGGCCAAAGTTTGAAAATTTATATTTCTTTGCCGTTTCTATTGTCTCTACACCCTTTCTTCCCTCTGCGTATTTACACACTTTTTTCTCTTTGTTAAGCCTAGACACCATGTAAACGATATCTATATCTGTCTACAATTTATTTCTTGCCTAAATTTAAAATTTCTCCCTCTCAGCCGTTTCCATTGGCTCTTTCCTCTCAGTTCTTTCTCTCTTATTTTCCTCTTTGCTTTTTTGCTTCATCTGCTTCTTTCCTCTTCTTTATTTCCATTTCTAAATTTCTCTTTGTTTTTTCATCTTTTCTGCCCACGTTTTTTTATCCCTTCATTTTTAATATTCTCTTACCTCGTGCAAAAAGATCCCTAAAAATAAAAGGAAGTGATTTTTAATTTTCTTTTCAAATAAAACGTTTATTACCATCATTATTAACTACCTGATGAGACATTGTTTTTTCAATGTCGAAACAAAAATGTACAATTTTGTAGTAGCTTGGAGTTTGTACATGTTCTAAAGTATAATTTATAATATATATATTATATATATATATATATATCGCTCATTCAGTGAAATGAATTAGAGCGCTCTAGCTATTGGGCGCGTATAATGATATGTGCTAAAAAGTCTGCCTACTTCCACCGAACGCCCATAGCCCAAGGGTAGAGTCGCCGACTGACGCCATTTCGGTCGGGTTTCAATCCTGGGTAAAAAAAAAAGCAATCGGAGTCTAACCGTACTGATGAACTGTGATACGGCGAAACAGATCTGTCTGCGGATGACAATATATATATATATATATATATATATATATATATATATATAAAGATACCATTAAAGTATTAATATATTAATATATATCAATATACATAGATGGAGAGACAAACAGAAAGAAGCAGTAATAAATATTAATCTATCTAGCTAGCTAGCAGTAATAAATATTACTATCTAGCTAGCAGTAATAAATATTATCTAACTAGATAGATAGATAGATAGATAGATAGATAGATAGATAGATAGATAGATATTCATATATAATTATAATATATACATATATAATACATAAATTTTCACATACAGAGTGAAAGAGATGGACTGTTCAGGACTGCGCCTCTGAAATCTTCTCCTGGGCAAAAGCTGGCACTGAGACTTTCATTCCAATAAGAAAATTCTAAGTTAAGCCTCGTTCATCTACTGTGTTCTCGCATGCCTGCTCGACTGTTATTGGCTGCAAGAATCACTTCTTCCGGATGTACCAAGATGACACATCTGATTACAACAGACGTCTCTTTGTCTCTGCTCGTAATGAATGCAAGCGTGTTCTAAATGAAACAAAGTTATTGTTTGCTGATAGAATGAAACCACGTATGGTATCTCGCAAGTTCGGTTCTAGAGATTGCACGCTGTTCTCCACGTGTGTACTGAAAAACAGTAATTCCTTAATTCCTCCTCTATTCAAACAATTCTAAGTCCTCAGCATTACAGCAAACAAGGTTGGATGCTTTACTCACAAACTCTCTTTCAACTCCACACTTGACTCGTCTGAAGTATCCACACCAAATTTCCCGCCCAGAACAGAGGTTTAATTAAATGTTATATGCATAAATTCGTCTCAGGTCTCGGACATCATTTCTAAATTAAACTCTCATAGAGCAAGAGAAGATGATGCAATCATAGCCGTCGTCCTAAAAAAATGTGCCCCTGAGCTGGCTCCATTTCTCTCCGAACTCTATAACTTTCTGCTTTTTTGCTTGTTGGAAGCTCTCCTCTGTAATTCCTGTTTTAAGAACTCTGGTGAACACTCTGACTCGTCTAACTATCGCCCTATTAGCCTTTTACCGCTTTTAGACAAAATATTCAGTGCTTAAGTAGTTAAGCATCTGACCTCTACCAGCCTACTCTCTGAAAAACACCAGCCTACTCTCTGAAAAACAATTACCGAATATGTACGAATCTATAGCTACATCTACTACTGGGAAGGTAGGGTCTCTGTGTCGGGCTAGAAAATTTTTCTCATCAGAATCCATCTTGAACGTTTATAAATCTACCACTTCGACGGTGCATTGAATATTGTTACCATATCTGGTCGGATGCTCCTGATATACATCTCGAAGTTCCCAACAAAATCACAAAAAGTATCTGCAATATAATCGGTTCTGCCTTGGCATCTCGATTCCAGTCACTTTCTCACTAACGTGACGTCTTTTCTACAAATATTTTCATGTCAACTACTCTGATGAGCTTTTCCAAGACCTCCTACATATTAACCAAGGCCTAAGCAAATGAAATGTGACGTCACGGTAGTAGTGTCATGAATCGTAGCCGTAGCGTTAGCCGTTTTCATGACAATGTTGATAATCACAAAGTCGTTATTTTTTAATAAAGATTTTAAAACTTTTTAAAATGTGACAAGAAAAAAAAAGACACATGTTTTGATTTATGCTGGTTTTATTAATTTTAAATAAAATTAAGATAACAATAAGAAAATATAAACATCATTGTTGACTACTGACTGTCGGTCGTGTTTGTAAATAAACACAGTTTTAAAGACAAAACTTTTCGTTTATTAGTCTAAAAATTTAACAAACACTGCTTAAATTTTCATATTTTTAATTTAATTATGAAAAATCACAATCACTTTTGTTTCAATTGCAAGAATTTTTAAATCAGAATCACTCAAATATAGCAATCAAGAAACCATTAGAATTTAGGAACAAACAAGAAGCAACAATAAATAAGCAAATTAATTAAAATATTTAAAAAATTAAATTCAAGCAAATTAATTCAAACTAAATAAGTTACTGTTTTTTTTAAATCAAACTTATAAAAGTTTTTTTATGTCCCAAAATTCAGCTTACAAGTAATATTATCATTTTCATTGTTACAAAAATTATTTAATAATGCATTAGAAGAGCTCCAGATAATCATTTTTTCTATTTTTTCAATGCTATGACCTTCACCACATGAGTCAACATGAAAAAGAAGTTCATCATTAGCCAAAACATTCAATGTTGTGTACATAGACAATTTTCTTTGATTCATTGAATGAAGAAAAGAAGGATTCTTTACAAGTTTATTAATAACAATATAATTGTATAGTACTAAATTTGTTGTTACATCATTGGGATATAACAGAGAACCTCTATTAATTCCTTGAAAATAACTGTTTATATCAGGTAGCATATCATCTTTTCTTGATACTAAACTTTTACAACTATAACATTTCATTTTTTTAAAAACGGCATAACAGCAATAACCTGCTAAATATATTATAATAGGCAGGACTTCTTTGCACTGATGAACATCATTATCAGTTACATCTATGTTAAATTTATAAACATCTAAATTTTGTTCTTCTGTCATTTCATTCCAATTCACCTCTTGTAAATTCTTCAAATTAATACTTTGATTATTAAAAGGCAGGCTAAGTTTTAAAACAGACATTCTTAGTTTTTTTTCGCATTCAAATAATTGACGGATAGAGATATTATATTGATCACCACTAAGTTGTCGATAATGGCCAAATCTTGCCTCCAGATGATCAGTTTGAAATTTTCCAGGTAATATATTTTAAGTTCTTCTGTACAATATAGTGTTAGTTCTCAAATGGCATAAGCGGTATGGTGTAAAGCAGTAAAAGTTTCCTTTGTTAATTTACCACTTTTTCCAGGAATGCTATCCCAAGATTCCAACCAGTTACAAAATATTGTTAGAAATGCATAATTTTCTTCATTTAATTTTAATGGATTGTAATATTTATTTTGAAGATTCCAACCTTTAACTGGTGTTTTCACATTCATTATATTCCACCAAATAAAAAATATGTTTATAAATTCCGCAACTTCAGCAAAATTGGGCAAACATTTTTCTTTTCCTAAAGTTAGCAATCCCTGAATAGTATATTCATTAAATATTTGTAATACTAAATTAACATTTTGCCTTTCAAGATTACTAGGAGAAAGTGCCTTGGCAGTCATTTTGTAACAATGTTTTAGAAGTGATTGCGATTCCAGGGCATGAAGTTTGTGTAAGGTACAAAATGTAGCACTTTGGACATTATCTAATTCATGATTTCCATTGAAACAAAACTTTGGAAATATCATGCATTTACTTGCATCTTTTTGACCAAGCCAGTTGTTTCTGATACATTTTAAAATATGGACTGAGTCAAATATGAAAAAAAGAGGTCTAGACTTCAGAACTGGGTGTGGATATACAATCGAAAGTTTTGCTGGGGAACAAAATAAAAACATAGCTTTTTATTTATTGCATTGTTATCCATTATTACACACAATAATAAAGCCTATTTCTTCCAACCCAATTATTAAGCGTTCAATTATGTTGAATAAATTTTCTGCTTTAAGACATTTAGTCGGCATTATATGTATAACATCCTTATAATTCGATAACACACTACTAAGCATAAAAGCAAATGCACTTGTTGCTGCCTCATCGGTGTTATTGGCTAAGCCAACAACATTGCCACCTTTATAATCAAAATAAGGTTTTAGATGAATTTCATCAAGTAAACATACTGTGATATCTTTCTGAGCAAGTAACTTGAACTTATTTTTTACATACATTAGAAAATTGTTGTTATGTTGCTCAACAACAGGATTCATAGAGGGTGATAGGGTAAATCTTCTAATGGTTGAATAGCTTGGTAAAATTACATTTTTGGAATCTCTCAACAGTCTGTATCCAGTAGGAGAACAGTTATATAATAATGAAGAAAATATCATCATTTCTGTTGAATAATTGAACTTATTTAGTGTCATTAGGTTTATTTGTTCATATATAAATTTAATTGCACTATAATATTTATTTGACTCCTCTTGCAGTAATAACAGAAATGACATGATCAATTTTAATATTGAAATAACATTTTGCGGTTTGCTTTGTTGTTCTTCTATGTCCATTTTTTGAAGGTTTGAAATCAAAATTTCAAAAATATTCACATCAGTTACAAAGTTAGGAATCTTATACTCCCCTATTCTGTGAATTTCCACATCATTACAGAACACATGTGCTGCAAAATCGGAATCAATTACAATAGACAGGGTCATTTTAGGATATGGAGACTGGATGATATGACAAATAATAAGTTTATCCTGTTTCCTAATAATGGTCCAATAATTTCTGTCGATAAAATTTAATTTATCTTCCATATCATTAATGTTATGGAACATTTTTTTGTTTTTTGTATGCTAGGTCATCTGCAATACTTTGATCTAAAGCTCTTTTCAGATCAAAATTTTCCCTTTGATTTTTCTTGGAGTTTGGTGATTTTCTAAAGGAGGTCGATGAAGATAAATAGGAGGGACAGTTTGGAAGAATCCTAGGTATAGCACCATCATAAAGATATGGTCTTTCAAGTTTAACTGTAATCGTTTTACCAGTTTTTTTTTTTATCAAATGCTGACGATTCTCTTTTTATGTCTTCAGGTCGAAAATGAAGTTCACATACCTGAAAAATATTTTCAAAAGAAAGCACAACATATTTTAAATCTTAATTGTTAAACGAATGAATGACTCACTAAGGATAAAAAAAAAATAGTCATCGGGGTTAAGTAGAATAAAGAAATATGCCTATCAAAAACTCATGAATTAATTTTTCGTTTTTTGTTTTTTGTTTTTTTTTTTTTTGTTTTTGTTATTGCATATCAACTATTTTAGGTCCTTTAATGCCGAAACGAAAAACGTTTTTGTCAATACACAGTTTTTGAATAACATCGGCAGTGAAAGCATTATATAATCCATAGCTGAAGGGAATATGAGAATTATTTATACCTTTTCCAAGGATATTAGTCCAAATGTGAACGTTAAACGGAAAGACTGGAATTCGAAATTTCGTATTACGATTCCAAAGTCCGCCTATTCACTGAATCAAGTGAATTTCCCTATTTTAATTTAAGTTAAAATATATATTCATTTATTAGAAAAACAATATTTAATGAATAGAATCAGCAAAAAAATGCTTTAGTAGTAATAGTTTTATACATTTTATTGCCAGTTTTATGTTACAGCGGATAAAAAGAATTATGAATCGAACGAATTAATGATAGGATAGCTAAATCTGAAATGGATTTTTAAAAAGTCTTGAGAACTTTTAATCCAATAGATTTATTAAGAATATTAAATGTCTTTAGGGAAATTCTGCTAAAAAAACAAATTAATCTATATATACATTTTGTACAGAAATGTTCATTTTTTTACCAGTCCAAATGGCCTCTGGATGTAGAGGGTTATAACAGGATGTAATTTTTGCTAACGTTTAACTCTAGTCTAAGTTAAGATTGTTGCGATGGTGAAAACGTCCTCTTGGTTGTTGGTTCCACAAATCAGTGGTTCGCGGGAAGTTGTTGTTCGAGTGGAATTTACTTTTCAATAATGGGATAGGAACTGGTCGTTTGCTACTATGTAAGTGGTATGGCGTGTTCTTGTCGTGAAGTTTTGAATCGTTGGGACCATGGAATGTTCTTCATTCGAGCACTTTCAGTACACGTTGGTAGCGCAAGTATAGTGAGTGCTTTGCCACATCCCGTCTGTGGGAGAGACATTGGAGGTTGGAGAATAACTGGTCATCCACAAAGACACACAGAGAGTATTTTACTCAATCACGTCTCCCGCCCAAATATGACACTAGTGCCCAATTGTTGGCCTGGTCTGTCTCTTATAATGGATAGCAGGAGGTGTCAGGTACCTACTGGAACCTTACTCGGAGTTGACCATTTTACCTGCATCCTTAGCGATTTTCACTTTGTTATATAATGTCTGGTTCTCTGGACAGATAACGCTAGTCCTGACAGACAAACAACAACACGTATATGTAAAAATATAATTTTCTTTTTTCGTCGGTGATGGTTGTATGGAGTAGGAGAGTAGCTGCTAGAGAGACCACGCACACGCAGGGGTTGTCGGGTAGTCCTTAGACAGTCTTTGCCTCTTCAGCCAATGAGGATCTCTCTTCTCTCTCTTTGTTTTCTTCTCTTCGGCCAGAAACCCCAGACTTATCTAACCCCAAAATTCCTATGCATTTTTGCTTTTTCGGGTTGTCGCTTAATTGACGTCGTCTACTGCCAGTTACATCTGTCAATCATCTTCGCCGGCTTTCAAGTTGGTTGTCGCTTGTGTTCTTCTTTTGATGTTGCACCCAGTTGCCACCATCCAACGGCCGGATATTTTTGTCAATCATATTTTTGCAGGTCAAGGTAATATATTACAGCTTGAGATTAGATGCCCAAAAGTCTTTTAAGGCGTGGTGCCTCCATGAGGGGACATCCATTCATCCTGACTGGTGGTAGTTCGGGGTCCACTCGACTATAAGGAAATGTAACTACTTTGGTTTTTGAAGCATTGAATATAACCGGTCAGTTTTTACCCCACTGGGTTGTTTATGCTACATCGGAAAATAGATCTGCTGCCAATCCCTGGCAATCAAGAATTTAAAAAATGTGCCCGTATATATTCGTATCATCGGCTTACATGTTTACAAATAAACTGAGTATATTCTTAGGCAGATCATTTATGTAAATCAATAAGAGGGTTGGTCCGAGAAGTGATTCCTGTGGGATGCTTGCGTTGACCATTAGGGCTCCGAAGAAATAGCCATTAATAACTATCTTCTAGACCTACTTTTTGGGAAGAATGTTACGATCAAGAAAACCCTTCCAGTGATTTCATAGCGGGAGAGCTAATGTAGTCAACCTTTCTTCCACGCTTTCTCAAAGACATTCAGTATAACTAATGCTATGCTTCTCGATGTGTGTTTGTCGTCAAAAGCTTCACTAATTCTATGAGTGATGGTAGTTAGAACGTCGGCAGTGGCTCGGGCCGATCGAAATTCTTACTGCTCGTCACTGAAGAGGTTATTCTTTTCGAAGTGCTCGATGACCTTCTTATTGATTATGGCCTCAAAAAGCTTCTGGTGATACTGAAGAGACTGATAGATCTGTGCTGTGAGAAAGAAGATCGCACATCCACGTTTTTAAAAACCGGAAATATGCTTGAAAACTTTCATGGTTTTGTAAGTATTTCTCCTTCAAGCAGTGGTTGAATAACTTCACTATATTGAGGATAATTCCAGGTTCTTAGGACAACAAGTAAAATATTGTCTGAGCCAGTGTCTTTCTTAGGACCAAAGCTTTTGACATATATAGAGACGTATCGTGCTGTGATGGCAATATTTCTCAGATTGTGCTCAATTGGAGTAGATAGACTAAACTATCGCCCGATTCACACACCACCCACGTCTATTGAACAGGTGTAGAGGCTCATCCCTTGTTCCATGTTTAGGATGTGGTTCCCGGCTTTCTCTTTTCCAATCTTTTCATTCTTACGTAGCCCCCTGCGCTTCAGTGGCATTACCGCCTTGCTATATGACTATATGATTATAAAAAAAAAGTTGTAAGTGGAAATCTTGAGAGAGGGTTATCTTTGTCGTCCTACGTTGAGTTTTAGTCAAAGATCGAGATGAAGAAGTTCGCTTTGTCTGTCGAGGAAGATATGACCTCAGGACCATTTATAATTATGGACACAATTACCGCTGCTTATGATTTGACTGGTGATCTTCCAGAATTCCAGGGATCCAATTTGTTTCTTTTCAAACTTGCCTTAAACTGCGCTTGACGTTTCTAGAACTTTTTTGCAACGATTCCGCGTAATTCTGAATACAGTAAGTGTCAAACAACATCGCTCTTTGCAATAGATATTAAAGTAGTGGTTCCGGTGAATTATGACTGCAGCGCGTTCAGGGCTGAACTAGGGTTGACTGTTTTTTGCTGGAATTTTGGGGGAGTATAAATCTCTTCATTCCAGAAAGGATCCATTCAAAGACAAGGACAGCAGAAATGTTGCTAAGCATTTATCAGCTTGGAGGAAGAAATTGCTGTGGTTCGCCTAATGTTCTTTTGCTTCCGAAACACTGTTAGGTTCTTCGATGATCTGGATGAGTTCATTGGCAGTCGAGATGTCTCTGTAATATCCACCTTCATCATCAGTATTGTTGAAGTAACTAATTACTTTTTATAGTGGAAATTGAAATTATCTCAGTCATATAAATGTTATCCAATGAAAATTGGGTGAAGTTATTATTAATCTTTTGAGATATTCGATCGAAAATTACCGTCCCTTCGTCCATAAGACGATAGAGAGCAAAGATGAATGTGATACTATGGATAAGTGTTACACGGAATCAAATATACGGGAGAACAGGGACATCGTTTTCTGTGTCTCTACCACTGGGAAACTCGTCTTTGATGTAAACTCTGAATCCTTGGCTGTGTACTCCTGAAAAGTTGAGACATCCGCAACTGCGTGCTTCTCTAGTAGGCATGGTGCATTTAAACCGGTTTCAGATAGTAACAGAAGGTTGGGTTTGGACTGAGAAAAACGGGATTCCACCTCTAGTAAGTTGAAACGTAGATCATTCACGTTGATGTAAGAGATGTTACACATGGAGTCTACTCTTCTTTCTTTTTTTCAAACCAGTAAAGATGCATGTGTGATGCTCCGCGTGTACATGTCGCATCTGCCAAGAAGTCAAGGCAACCGAACTCTCCTTGTGTCAGAAACATATTGCCTGTCTAAGACCTACAGGTAACAAGACATGCTCACTCATATACGTGAGGACACTTACAGCCCAGACCTTGCCCCTTCGGACTTTTTGGTTCCTTAAGAGCGTTCATGAGAGGTACAAAGTTTGAAAGTGACGATGAAGTCAAAAGTGCTGTGAGCGATTGGCTATGACATCAGTCCAAAGATTTTTACGCTGAGGGAGTACAGAAAAATTCACCTTATTTATTGAATGACCCTCGGATATATATATATATATATATATATATATATATATATATATATATATATATATATATATAATGCATCTATGTGTCTCTATATACCGTTTTATAAATATATACTGATGGATCTATTCATAAAGATAGGTGTGAGTTTGTGACCATGGGTTTTTACGCTCTTGCGATCGTCAGACAAACTGATTTTTTTTAAAATTGGCTATATGTAGGGCTGCGTATACTAGCAGTATAGCCCGGTGTTACTCGGGTGTAATGAAAGCTTTTAAACTGGAGCACAGACTCAGCCTAAAGAATATTTGTGTGAAGTTTGGTGAGAATCGGATAAAAATTGTGGATTTGTATAAAGGACATACAGACAGATAAACAGACACACACACAAACATCTTGCTTTTTATATATATATTATCGATTTTCTGCACTATTGTAGGAACTGCAACCTTGAAACTTCTAAATATCGTTTCTTATGTCTTTGTCAATGAGTGTATCAAATCTGATTAAAATCGGATCACTCCTTCTATAACCCGATTTTTTCGATTATCGATTTTCGATATTTATCGGCGGTACCTCAACACAAAACCTAGCTAAGAACACTCGCAGACGCTTATAGTACAACTGTGTAAATTTTCAAGAAAATCTGTTCAGCCGTTTCGGAGTCTATAGGTAATGGACACACACACACACACACAGACACACACACACACACACAGACACACACACACACACACACACACAGACAAAGTTCCATTTATAAATAAGGTTAGATTAGATTTTTTGTGGAAATGGGAGGAAAATTGAGAAGAAAATTTGCGTCATGACAAATGCAGATACGCAGAGGCACACACACACCCGCCCACCGGGGCTCACACAAACATAACTATATGCGAACCATATGGGGCTTTGCATATATATGTATATGTGTGCCGTTCCGTACATACATACGCAAACAAACTCACACCTATCTATATGAATATGTCAGCTCTATCACTGATATCGAGCGCTTTCAAATAAGTACCGCGCATATATAATATATAAATAATATAATATATATAACAAATTGCATATATATATATATATATATATATATATATATATATATATATAGTCATCCGCAGACAGATCTGTTTCGCCGTATCACAGCTCATCAGTACGGTTAGACTCCGATTGCTTTTTTACCCAGGATTGAAACCCGACCGAAATGGTGTCAGTCGGCGACTCCACCCCTGGGCTATGGGCGTTCGGTGGAAGTAGGCAGACTTTTTAGCGCATATCATTATACGCGGCCAATAGCTAGATCACTCTAATACATTTCATTGAATGAGCAATGCGTACATGCCAGAGTAGCTACTGTTTATCAGTTTTCCCAGAGTGCTCAATCAGGGTGTGAGGCGTAAATATTGTCATCCGCAGACAGATCTGTTTCGCCGTATAAACTGTCCTTAATACACACACTAAACCTCACCTTTTACCTTAAATACAAACACACCTATTACCTATTCACCTACTACCTTAAATACAGACATTTAATCTTTCCTCCTACATAAAATTCGACTTATTACGCACCTATTACCTACTTACCTATTACCTTAGATTTTGAACATTAAATTTTACCTCTTACATTAAATCTTACCGCAAACTGTGGTCAAATTAAAATTTAAAATTTAATAGAAAAAATCGATTTCCTAAATCCAAAATTAAGATTACATATACAAAATTAGATTGATTATTAAAACTCTGCTTAAATACAAAAATATTCTGTAAAAATAAGCATCCCAACCTTTATCTGCTCTTCTAAGAAATCCAAAGGATATAGTCTAATCTCAAGATAATAAAAACTTACATTCTAACTGCTAATGTTAAATCTGTCTAAAAAAAACCCAGACACCCATTAATCAACCATCTTCACTACCCACACCAATTTCTTCAAAACTCTAAAGGTCAATCCGCAAGACCTATTCCCTTATCACTAACCCCCACCAACATCCCACACACAACTAACCAAATATAAGAAAAGAGGTTTTCCATTCCTGTCCACAGTGCCTGATGAGACATTGTAGTTTCAATGTCGAAACAAATGTACAATTGTAGTTGATATATAAAAATATTCTGTACATGTTCTAAAATATACTTTATAGTATATATATATATATATATATATAAAAAATAGATAATAACTATACTCGTGTCGAAAAACCTTCCACGTATCTCCGAAGAAGGGAAAAAATGGTTTTAAAAAAGAAATAGCTAAGTACATGAACATCAGTCAAGAGAGCTCAGAGCTAGTCAGCACGTAGCCCAAAGAAAAACCCCGACACGAGCAAAATGAAAGAAAACCAAAATGAAAAAAAAAAACAAAATCTGCAATATGTAAACATATCTAATCACTCCGCACACATTATGCGGGATATTGCTAAAGGTATTTTTTATAGACTATCAAACAATTCGTCCAGTAAAGATATCTTCATTAATCATAAGAAAGTGTACCAAGATGCACTCATAATGGTCATAGAGATAAACTAGTATATACGGACACTAAGGGAAGCAAACGAAGGAATAGGGATAGTAACATCTTATGGTTTAATCCCACGTTCAATTTAGCTGTAAAAACCAAAATCGAAAAAATATTTTTCAATTTATTAGAGCAAAATTTTGGTAAAGACAATAAGTTGTATAAGATATTTAACAGAAATAACGTAAAACTTAGTTATTGCTGTATGCCCAACTTGGAGAAAACAATTAGTGGATTAAACAAGAAAAAAGTTAAGAATAATACGCGGATTAGCATTAGTAGTTGTAATTGTAGAATTAAGAATAATTGTCCCTTGCAGGGTAAATGCCAGCAAGACTGTTGTCTATCGTGTTAAAATTTATAAAAACGCTGAAGACACTAAACCCAAAATATACTTAGGTGCTACCCAAGATATTTTCAAAAAATGATATTACAATCATACTAGTAGCTTTCAAAATGAAAAGTATAAACATAGCACTACCCTATCCACTTACGTGGGCCCATTAAACAAGAGCTCAGTATAGACCCTATTTTAAAATGGGAAGTATTAAAGAGATGTGCTAAGTATAAAGCCGGCCAGAAATTTTGTAGTTTGTGTGTAGAGGAAAAACTTGCTATAGCTTCGTATAAACAAGCCAATAATTTATTAAATTCTAAAACGGAAATATTAAATAAATGTAGGCATAGAAAGACTTGGCTTTTGAATTAAGTTTGCTTATAGTGGGTTGTATCATTTTTGGTGTTTTGGCTCTCGTTTTTTTTTGTTTTGTTTTGTTTTGTTTTTTGTTTTCGTCTTTGCAATCACTAATCTTTTTAAAAATTTAATATATATGAAATTTGTTATCTTAATAAAGTTCTCCCCTATTTGTGTTTGGTGTCTTCTTTCTTAGTCACGTGGGTTGATTGAATTTTCCTTTATACTTGTCGTTTGTTTCTTTTCTTGTTAGCCAGCTTTCCCTGATGATCCGTTTAGATGAAACCTAGGTAGGTTGTCTGGTTCACTAGGCATTCTTTATATATATATATATATATATATATATATATATATATATATATATATTTCACATATACTGGTGGATCTATATATCTATCTTTTACTAAATATATGTTAATGCATTTATCTATCTATTTATTTTCAAGTATATATTACTGCATATATCTATCCCTTCCGAAATATTTATTTCTACATTTATTTATCTACCTCAGACTGTTCATATCTATCTATCTATCTATCTATCTATCTATCTATCTATCTATCTATCTATCGTTGCTGGAATGTATAATAATGGATCTGTCTAACTGTTTGATATGAGATAGATAAATACAGTAATACATACCTATCTAATATATATTTTTAAATGGGATGTCTTATAGATGCATTAATATATATTCCTGTGCATGTTTGTATCTTTTTGATTTCGGATTACATGTTTATATAAAATGTGATATGTTAATGTAGACATTGATTTTCATTTTGCCAGAATTACTTCTGTGATTCAGTGTTGTCATTTGCTATTTAACGAGTTTTTCTAAGTCTATTTGTAAATTTTTACGTTAACTTACCCGTGTTTTTGTGTGTGCACTTTGGTTCGGGGGAGGCAAAGATTTTTCTAAGGAGATTGAAAAGGATTTCGATTTGTACGCCTGAAAAATAATTTACAGCACATTTTGAGAAGATAATTTGTTTTAAAATATAAAGTGTACCATTCAAAATTATAATCCAGTCTTGTAATAAACCTTTATGCAATAATGCGACCCACTTGTCACATTTGTTACATTATAATATAAAAATTTAATTCCTTGATTTTGTTGATAATATAAAACCTTTTAGGAGGTCGAAAAGAATTTTACTCAAACATTGAGTGTTTATGAGCAGAAGATACATATCTGACCATTATAATCAAAGAAAGAAAAGTTAAACAATATTTCATGACTCTCATGGCTATTTCTCTCTTAATATCTATAAATTCCCAATTGGGCATGGAAGTATTTAAACATAGTCGAACACAACGCTACAGTAAATGTTACTATTGGATAAAACAACATTTAACCTAACGAATTCTCAGTTTTTCTGAAATCAAGCGCCTCTTACACGTCAAGTTTCCACAATATTAGCTAAAACATATGCCGTAGAGAAGCTCGGTGGAAATGTTATTGGCATGAGGAGCATTACACATTCAGCTCGCTTCAGGTGAGTTTCAATTACTTTTCAGTAATTTACTTCTTCGCTAAAACCTTGCGAAAATAGGATTTTTCTCGTTGTTATTGATAAAAGTCATTCAAGGGACGGCAATATTACATTTTATTCTTTTATTCCTCTATTATTAACCTTTTTGTTTTTGTTGGAACTTTTCCATTCTCTTATTCTTATTAACCAGTGTAATTATGTGAAGTGAAGAAAGTGGAGGCTGGACGCTTGGAAAGAAGATCAAACGTAAAAATCAACTACCAAGAAAGAAGGAATTGGTGTAATGTTTCAAGAAAAGAGTCGGAAAAAAACACGGAGAAAATGATGTAAGGAATCAAAAGTAAGAAAAAATTGAAACAAAAGATTAGGACAAGATTTTTGTGAAAAAATGAATAAAAAAAAGGAAAAAAAGAAATATCGTATGCACTAACTTTGAAAATGTAGTCTTTTGCTAGTTTAGACTAGTTTTTAAAAAATTTCCTTTCTATGCACAATGTTTTGTTTTAATATTTCCCTTTCAGATTTTTTCAACAGTTTCTAAAGAAATAAATTAATGTTTAATTTAAAAAGTAATATTGAGTTTTTAATGTAAAATATTGCATAGCCTCCCCATTTGTTGCTGTTTGTTTCTCTCTTTCTCTGGGTCTTTCCATGGTTCTTTTAAACTGAAGATTGATCACCAAAGTTATCAAAAAATAACAGAAAATGTATTTTCTTTGAAATATTTACGAAAATTCAAAGAAAATTTAAAGCTTTTTCTGTCTACTGGTAACGAAATGCTAATCTAGAGAATCGGCATTATCTTCCTGTACATGACTAGTCATTTGAATTTTTACTAAGTATGTACTTAATATTTATATTTTTCTATCCCCAATCCGTTCCTACCCGGGATTTTTTTTTTTTTTTTTTGGTTCTTGTTTTTTGCTTGTTTGTTTGTTTGTTTGTTTGTTTGTTTGTTTGTTTGTTTTTGTTTTGTTTTGTTTTTTTGTTTTTGTTTTTTTGTTTTTTGTTTTTTTGTTTTTTGTTTTGTTTTTTTTGTTTTTGTTTTTTTGTTTTGTTTTGTTTTTTGGCACAGGAGGTTACCAACCCGGTAGGACAAAAATTAAGCCTACAAAGGGCGGGAACTCTTAAAGAGTCAACTCAATGAGTAAATGGCTTGAAACAATCAACCAACAACACTGGTTGTTTTAACAAAAAGACAGAAGCTAACGTTTATCCTGTTTATAGTCAAAGTAAGGTAATTAGAACTCTATTTAACTTTATAAGTCTGAATTCTGTAAATAGGAACCACTCAGATGTATAGATTACCACTACATTTCAATATTACAACACTCACTCACTCTACTTCTGGCCAGGTTCTTTACTAGAAAACTAACCAATCTCCGACGGCTTGCTTCTGGCTTACTGCACTTATCCCTCAGTTAATGTCTTTTGTGTCCTTGTGTTTGAGACTCCCTGTGTAAATTATATTATGTATTGTAATACTATGCATGAAAAGTGCATATGTATTATAAAGTGATAGTGTTTGCAGGGGAAATAACTTACAAAGAAATCTATTATCTGTTATCTCCCTTTAAGACTCGAACTCGCGGTTTCGCATGAATGTTTAAATGAACTAAATATTGTTTATAAATAACATTTCTTCCTCATTCATGTATTCTGTGTTTCGTTAGCTTATACGGTTAGTTTGTTATATAAATATTTCTATTTTTGTATGTTTACTGAAATGAAGTGCAATGAAATAACAAGCAGTACAATTATATCTGGTTGGTTCTATTTAATACAATTAATTTTTTATAATTATAATACTTTTCTTTAAAAATTCATGTCATATATTTAAATGTCACCACATGAATAATCCCGATATGGCGTAACTATCAGTCTCTAAAGAGTCTCAATTTCATTTATGTCTCATTTTCTTGCTACTCTTCTTGCTCCTTTTTCTACATTTGTCATTTTACTAAAACACATAACACGAGGCCTGTATTTTGTTTTTTCAAGCATAGTCTTCACTGTTAATATTAAAATTATATCATGCATGGAAGTAAAAGTACTCTTTTTTTTTATTCAACATGGATAGAACGCATCGCTTCAAGACCTTATTTCCAGTGCCCCCGTCTCAGATAAATTACCAGCCTAAACATACATTCAATCACTTTTACGGCTGTCAATTTCAATAGAAAGATGCCACTAACTTTTTGTATGCTTGGCATACGTCCTTTAAATTTGAGAAATATATCTTGTTGAAGATATTTGAAGTTGGATGGTAAAAAATGAAAACAAGTTGCATCGACATATCACAAATGAGAAATTTATTTACCCACCTATGTTATTTGCTTTTTATAATTCAAATAATTCGATAATGAGTGTTAAAGTTTGTTTGGTAATGCTATTTTCTTCTTCGTTTAAGGACAAATTATTTTATGAATTTGACTTGTAACTTTTAATTTCCTGAAATTAGATACATATTAGAGTAAGCAATTTACTTTTTATTTATTTTATTTTTGGATTTAATATTAAGCCTATTTTAAATATAGTATAAGATATGATTTTTTCTGGTGGGCCTTTGTTGCTTTTATAATTTCCAGTGTATTACAAGTGTAACGCTTCACTAGGCTAGAGAGACGCGGGTGGCTCACTAACCTACTGATCAGCTGCGGAAATGCCCTAGCGTTGTTACAGAAACCACTAAATCTCTACCGCTTCCGCGATTTTAGATCGGTAGATAATTTATAAGTGATGATCCAAAAATGGAAAGAAAGAATATGGTCCTATATAATTCTTAACTCAACGGAATGGAGTTCAAATTCATTACAAGCAGATGAAGATGAAAGTTCAATCAAATCAAAACGCTGAACGATTGAGTATTTTGGTAATTTAAAATATTCTCTTTTCTTTTATTGACACAGCAACAAAAACACAAACAAACACTGGAAATAAAAACAAGTCATTGGAGATCTCTGAAAGTCCTTTAATCAATACGTATTTTTCCACTTCAATTTTCTTATCCAATTTCAGATTGGATCGACATCGGCAAAAGAATAGTCCTAATTATCTTTCTTCATCAAACTCTCTCTTATTTCTTTTTTTCTCTCATTAAATTTCCAATGAGACCAGGAATGTTCGAGTTCCTCAAAAAATTTTAAAAAAGCTGTTTTGGTTTTGTGAATTCCTTTCGGGTTAACAGAATTAAAGTGAATGTGTGACATAGATCGGTTTCGAAGAAAACACTTACTTGGGAATTTTGAAGATAGATCGGGAATGCTATTTTTTTTCTTTTTTTTTTTTTTTGTCTCTTATATTTCATACATCGATACTTCACAAACCCTTGTGTCGGTTCGAATTAAGAGATTATAATTTTTGTTGTCCGTTCGTATCTTTCGAAGACACTTTTCCGATTCTCATATATTTCTTGTTTTCTTTCTTCCTCCTCCCGAGAAAGTTCTGGATTACATCTTTTATTTCAATGAGGTCGTCTTTCCTCGGAGTATTTTGGCGTTAACGTTTCTTACGTCTTACAGTTAAACATTCAGGACTAAACTGTTTTCAAATTTTATTACACGAAGAACGTTTTTGGCGGTTTATTTCTTTCAGCCAATAAAATGACGTCTTTTTCTCTCTTCCTCTCTCTCTCTCTCTCTCTCTCTCTCTCTCTCTCTTTCTGTGTGTGTGTGTTCTCTAGCGTTTCTTTCTCGCTGTTAATCTGTTTGTCTTCTTCTTTTTCAAGATAGCAGTCAGCGTTGCTACTACCATCGCATACACACTAACAAGTCCATGCACACATTACAAGTTTATAGAGAGAGTGATTTTCTCTCCGCATGTTCATAAACGTTTATAGTGAGAGGGACAGAGAAAGTCCTTTCTTCCGTCTCCACGATGCTTACATCGTCACACAAGCCGTCAAAGTCAAAACCTCCAGTAACCAACGTGTGTGTGTGAAAGAGAGAGAGGGGGGGAGAAAACGGTCTCACCTTGAAGATGGACTTGGCGTGGCTTTTGAAAGGACTGCATGCCTGGACTTCTTGGTTCTTGTTCCTATTGGCTATCACATGCAAGATAGCAATTTTCAACAAATACTTGGCACTCGACAATGCCCAAGCCAAAGAAAAGAGAGTTCATATGCTGGATGTGATATGGAAAATTTTCGACTAGTTATTCGCAGGTCATATGGACCATGTAGTAGGAAGACAACCCTGCGAGAAGTGGAGAAAACGCTTTGAACCATCAGAGAAAATGTGAAGTGTGCATCAATGCCTCTACGTCAAGAAGGTACGCACAGAACAACTGTGTGTGTGTGTGTGTGTGTGTGTGTGTGTGTGTGTGTGTGTGTGTGTGTGTGTGTGTGTGTGTGTGTGTGTGTGTGTTAATTTTAACACACACACGGTTTCACAGTTAACAGTGTGAAGTTAAATGATTAAATTTATTATTTACAGTAAGCAAAATATTAGCAAATTTAAAGTTAAATTAATATGATTTAAACAAGTATTACTTGCTTATAGCATGAAATGTAACATACAAATGTTTCTTAACCACGGAGGTCTTGTTTTTTTCTGACATGTTGATTGACTAGCAGCCAGATGTATTGACAGGCTAAGTATGTTTGACCAGAACTGACATAAATTTATGAAACCTGAGTGAACGTTTTCTTTTTAGTTTTTAACTACCTAGTATTTTTTAAATTAACATATTTTCATCAATTATCTAATATTTTATTGAATTTTAGTTACTTAAGTTTAAAAATGCTTTCTGAAACGATAAAATTTAAAATATAGAATTTTCTTAAATTAATTCTAAAATGTAATCAAAAATTTATGAAATGTTATGGTATCTTATTTATTATTAATGTACATTTATTAATAGATGTTTTCATTTTTATTATTCTTTATTAATAATAATTGTTATCATAATGGTTATGACGTGGTAAAGTTAACTTATTAAATTTTTTATAGTACTTTACATTTTAATATTAATTACATGAGTGCCTGTTGTCAACTATATCATTGAGATGGGAAATACTACAAAATGTATTTTAAAAACTCATGATGTAGCTGACATAATCATGGTTTTCACTGTCAATTGTCCAGCTTTTTGTGGGTATTTTTCTATAAGGAGAAAAAACTTTGAAACACGTGACCTTTTTAAGATAATGTCAAATATGAAGTGTCCGCCTTCAGAAAAGAACATTTCTACACACAAAAAATAAGTTTAAAATTATTTATAAGATCTTGGTGCGTGATTATTTGCTTTAAACTTTTCAATTTTCGATCAATAAATATTGTCTTCAATAATAAATTAATAGCGTAAAAGAGACATTGATTTGAAGAAATTTTAAGAGATTTTTGAAACTTTATAAATTTTTATAATTAAAAAAGAAAAAATGAAAACAATTCTTGTAAAAAGTCATTATTCATCGAAAAAATGTTTTTCTATAGACTAAAATAGCCTTAATATATATCATTTATAAGGACAATTAAAGTTTATCAAATTAAATATCATAGTTTTCTTGTTTCTTTTTTTTTTTTTTTGTTTTTTTTTTTTTCACTATTTGAAGCAGATTGTCGGGAATGTTGCCACTGTTTAAAAAAAGCAATAAATGCAACGTGTCCTAAATTTAACTGATAAAACAAAGTTTGCGCACAGTATTGAATTTATAGAAATTTCGTGTAATTAAGTGGAGTGGTGAAACTGATGTAAAGAAATATACATTTTAGCACAATTTTATAAAGATAATAATTTGGAAAATAACTTAATTCATTTGTGAATATCACCTAAGAATTTTATTAAAATCTGACAATTATTTGAGTTTTGCCAGAATTTCTAAATAATGTGCTTTTCACCGAAAAAACTCGGTTTACATTATTTGTAATAAACTCTGGTAAAAATCTGGTCACCTGCTGACGAAAAAAAAACAAAAGTTTTTACCAAAATTTTGAAAGATCTAGAAAAATTTAATAATTAAAAATATGTTTGGTCTTTCCTCTTAATAATAGCATAAACATTTTTTAGGATAAAACTTTGTTTTTATTAAGTTTGGAGCCTTTTTATATCATGTTATGCTGTTTTTCAGCGAATTAGTAGAGATTTAATCCTCTTTTTATTTTTATATCACATGAGAGAGTGTTTTATTGACAATATATGATACGTAGAATTGCCAATAAAATTCAGTCATAAACTCTAAATATTTATATAATGTCAGTTGTTCTTATAATAAAAATACATGTGTAGTCGTTCATTAACATTCCTAGCCAGATTCATAACTTTTTTATTTAATTCCAGCAAACAAGATTTCAGTAAAAATAGGAGCACACGACAGAAAAAAAGAAATCATCTTTTAGTTTGTTTTATTTGATTTTAGTTTTCCAAAAATTCCCAACATTTTTCCCAAAGTGTTACTTTTTAATTTTGCTACTTCCATAAATATATAAATGCGTAGTCATTAATCTATTTTGATTGTTGAGTGAGAACAACTGGTGTATTCCATCACTAAATACTTTCGTCAGTTTACTCATCTACCGTGAATTAAATATAAAATTTCAAGTTGAATCTCGTGAAAAAAAAAAACAATCTTTTGGGAGGATTACGTGTCAGTGACTTTGCCTGTGATATCGGTCTTTGAGTGAAGTTGGATATTTCACAATATAATTAACAAAATGTCCAACCAATATAAAAAAAATAATAATACGTTTAAGGCAGTGTATTCAATTTAAAAGTGCAAATGTGATATTCTGTTCTTTACACTTTTCAGATGTAAAATAGATAGAAATTAAAAACATACACTGACTGAGCATTTCATTTTAAACTTAGTTACTAATTGAGCCTATGTGTTCAAAGAATTAAATGTATTTACAAATAAGATTATTATTATGTCCTTTTTATCATAATTCGATTTCTGCTACCTACCAGGTCTGCGGAAGTGGTGTGTTGTTAGGGCTACATTTCATCTGTTTTTCTACCTAGCGTTACATGGACAAAGTTCTTAGTGTGTGGTCTGTAATTATCAAGATATTTTTTGTATATTTCTAAAGCTTTGATTTCTAGGAATTCTTTCTATGTGTTGTTTTGTTACTTTTTTATCATTCCAACCGCAACTACTATCATTTTTTATGCTTTAATAGTTTTTCAAATTCTTTGGTTGCTAAGTTACAATCCGCTGGACAAGCCATAATTAGTAGGCAAGTTTTCTTTTAGATTATTATTATTATTATTATTATTATTATTATTATTATAAGACAAATGATAAAGATATAAAGAGCATATTTTGCTATTTTTTCATCTGATTTTTTATGGTAATGGTGAAATTAGTTGTTTCTATCCAGCAATCATTGCCGTATTTACTGTTGTGGGGCGTTACACACTTAACGATGAACACTTCCTACCTGTATATTAACTCGTGGCTTCAGTTCAGCTCAGCACAGTCTGTCTGTCTGTCTGTCTGTCTGTCTGTCTGTCTGTCTGTCTGTCTGTCAGCCCATTTGGGGCATATCATTAACAAAGACGGTCGACGACCGGATCCCGACAGGGCTACGGCGATCAAGGACATGCTGGCCCCGGATAACGTGCAAGCACTACAAAGCTTTCTAGGCTTAGCTAATTTTTACCAGGTGTTCATTAAAAACATGCACAACTTGCGAGCTCCCTTAAACGAACTACTAAAGAAAGACAAAACCTGGGAATGGACACCGGAATACCAATCTGTATTCGAAAAAGTAAAGAACACACTCACTTCAGACATTTCTCTCACTCACTCTGACCCACAAAGTTGGACATCATTGTAGCAAGCGATGTCAGTTCTTACGGCATCGGCGCCTGCATGTTACACAAACTTCCGAGTGGAACGAGGAAACCCATCGCGCATGCGTCTCTAACTTTGCTGCCTGCGGAAAAGCAATATTCGCAGATCGAAAAGGAGGCGTTAAGCATAATCTTCGCCGTTACCAAGTTTCACAGATATCTACACGGCAGATATTTTACGTTACATACTGACCACAAACCGCTGCTGACTATATATGGATCTAAGAAAGGATTATCGGTGCACACCGCGAACAGACTTATACGGTGGGGTACAATATTGCTGAACTATAATTTTAAGATTGAGTACCTGTCCTCCAAGAACATCTGCCACGCTGACGGTTTGTCTAGACTCGTTCCAAAAAACAAAGAAATATTCGAAGACTCGATAATCGTGACTTTAAGAACGAACTACGAGATAAAGAACATGATTGCGAACACCGTGAGAACGCTTCCAGTAACACTATCAGACATCAAAAGAGAGGCTCTAAAAGACGAGTTTATCCGTACTTCTTCTATGTGCCTTGTCCCTTCAAGACGTAGGCGATCATGACTTTCCACTTCTCCCTATCCCTGGTGGCTCTTAGCACACCTTCTCCTGTTACACCATGCAACCCTCGTTCCATCATCCACCTGATCAGGTCCTTCAAATACGTTATCCGTTGCTTTCCCCTGTCTCTTTTTCCCTGTATCTGGCCTGTTAGTATCAGGTTCTCCAAGCCTTCCTTCCTCATTGCATGTCCCAGGAACTTCAGCTGTCTCTTCCTGATGCTCAGTATTAATTTCGTAGTAATGCTTCTTTTGGTAGTCATGAGCTATCTCCTGGATAATTGTTTCGTTGTATGGTACTGCTTATACTGACAACAAGAAGGGAGATAGAAAAAATCAAACGTAGCTGACCACATATGGAGGAAGAAAGGAGATCACCGCCTCCTATGGGAAGAAGTTGAAATAATAGATAGAGAATGCCACTGGAAACTATGTAAACTTAAGGAATCAACATATATGCTAGACTACAAAAATCTCCTAAGCCGAACAAAGCATAGAGATGAACACAATATGGGAACCAGCAATAAGGAGTGCCCGAGAAAATCATTAGTGTCAAAATTGCAATATGAGCTCTGGTAAAAATACTAGAGAAAACCGTTAACATCAATAATACTAGAGAAAACCATTAGCATCAAAAAATTGCAATATGAACTCTGGTAAAAAAGGGTTTCTTGGTCATTAGTCTCAAAAATTCAGTTGTTTTTGTCCTTATGGCCCAGTGGATATAGACGCTGGTTAGTTCCAGGGACTTGGCCCAAAGAGTTGTGAGTTCAATACCAGGCTACAGTAGTGATGAACAAGTAACGTACAGGGTTAGAAGGATATAAATCATGACTATCAAAAGAAGCCCTACTACGCAAAGAATGAAGATCATATATCCCAGTGATTGTAATAAAGGGTTATGTTCGAAATTCCTATCACCTGAAGAAGGCCGGAGCATACAACGGCCAAAACGTTGTACAAATGGCAACAAAGATGAGGACAATAGTCCGAATAATGTAAATACTGTAAATATCACCTCATCTCAGAAATATAGATTCAAGATTATGTGGGAAGTTAATATCTTGATTTTATTAATATTTTCCTTTTAGTTACATGTGCTGTTGAAATGATGTAGACATCAAATATATGCACTTCTCACAATTTATACTAAGAATATTCAGTGCCATAGGCCAAACTTTCAAATGCGATTTTCACATCGACATGGTATTTTTTTTATTATTTACACTAAAATATCGATTCGTCAGCATATGAAAAATCCCTAAGAAATAATTTTAGCTTTGAATAAATACATTTAAGAAATGATAAGCAGTTGTGTATGCGTCTCTTGGTAAATTATGGTTCACATAAAACTTTGGCAAATATGAAATAGTATATAAACATTGTATAAATATTTAACAGGTCCGGGAAAAATATAACGCCTTTATTGTATCAAAATCCGTAATCTCATTGAAATTTTAGCGCATAAATCACATTATATGTGAAGATGAATAGCATACATCAAAATATTAAGATTGTGGGCATTTATGAAGAACAAAGCTTAACTTTACAGATTAGGAGCAAGTAAATGTGTAAAAAAAATTTAGTGCGGATGGGGAGGAATTAAATTAAAAAAGACGAATATAAGAAATGCACAAGTGATTTAGCATTGAATTTTTTAAGTCTCCCTCTCATGTGACCAGTCGGCACGATTGTTCCACTCGAATAGTTTATTGTTATTAACGCTATTAAATTTTCCTCGATATCATTATTTCTTCACAAAGATAGTTTATGCAATTTTTAGTCTTCTCTCTCCTTCTCTCTCTCTCCTTCTCTCTCTCTCTCTCTCTCCTTTAGATGGAAACTTTCTTTAATACATTATCCTGATCCTATTAGTATTTGCATAAAAAAGACAACTCTTTTCGTAAGATCGGTACGATAACACAAGAAGACAGTAAAATACATTCATGCATATAAAAAAAGAAATTTCGTTTAAGGCTAAAACGATTTTTTTATTACGCGGCTTTTCTTATTCTCCTATGCCCCATGTTCATTCAGAGCGTTTTCGATCATGGATCTTCACAATTTCCTGTCCTTTGCACTTCTTTCAATATATTTCAGTATTAAACATATAACATTTTTGATTTAGTTAATAATTATTTCCTTTGTAATTATTAGCATGATCATTGTTTATTGGGGCGGGGTTGTTAGTGGACACGTTGATTTGTCAGATATCCGTCAATCGCCACTTGTAGATTAATACAACACTAATTGAACTCCTAGAAAGTATTCGATCTTGTTCAAGATACTCAAAAGGATCGCTTGTCCTCTGAAACTCCTTAACATTGTTCAGTCGTTTCATGCGGATATGAAGGGCGATTCTTATTCAGTGTCTTTCATAATACGCAGTGCTGTTAAGCATGCTTGTGTGGTTGCACCTACCTTATTCAGCATCTTCTTCGCAGTCATGCAGAAACGTGTTTTTAGAGCTTCAACTAAAACCTCTGGCGCCTACCTGCACACAAGAATAGACAGGAGACTGTTTAGTTTGTCTCGGCTGAGAGCGAGACATGCTGATTAGAGATGATGCAGCGCTGGCAGCACTCTCTTAAGAGCAACTGCAGCGACGAAGGAACAATTTTTCAAAAGCCTGTCAAGCATACAGTTAAGTGCCATACGTGATACACACTTGGATGATCATGTCTCGAAAGAGACATGACTGACTGGGCAGAAGATTATCCCGCAGTAGGTTGCCATTGCTTTCTACAGTCTGGCCATTAGTCTGAAGAAGACCAGCATGATGGACCAAGGCTTTGAACAGATTCCTGCCATTATAATCAACAACTACGACATGAAGGTACTTCGTGTATTTACATACCTAAGATCCACTATTCCAGACACCCTCTCTTTAGACACTGAGGATAACAGACGAGTTGCCACCACATTTGCAAAACTGACTTCGAGAGTCTAGGAGAACATAAAGCTTACTACAAAAGGCAAAATCACAGTCTATAGGGCATACATCGTCAGTGTGCTGCTCTATGGCAACAGGGCTTGGAACGTTTACTACAGACATGTGCGACGCATCAGCGCCTTTCATGTTCTCCGTTTAAGACACATTTAGAGTATCAATTCGTCCGACAGGGTTATCAACGCCGTAGTTTTCACTCGTACCCAGTTACCCAGACTATATGTCCTTCTCGAACAGCGAAAGCTCCGATGGCTTGGACATGTACACCTATGTCGGATGAGAGGATTCCGAAGGTCATTCTATACGGAGATTTAACCACCAGCAAGAGGACGCAAAAACGACATCATCTTCAAAAACGTCTGCAAAGAGAACATGAGAGATATGTTTATAGACATCGAGAAGAAGGAAGACGTCGCCAAAGATCAGTCAATGCTGGAGGCGCAATTTACACCGAGGGTTGAAACGAGGAAAGATGAAATGAACGTTTGCCACCAGAGAAAAACGTGCATGACGGAAAGAAAACATCACGACGAATTTGGAAAAAGAGCGTCTTCACCTGCATTCGTTGCAATCAAGACTATCTTTCCAGCGTGTGTCTGTACATCCATAACAGATTCTATACCGCCATCAGCAATTGAGAAATAACACTTTGACGCAGATCCATTGACGCTCAAGACCGACGGATGCCACACACATATATATTTCACTTCAACAGTAAAAAAACGGACATATAAACAAATATATTAATACAGTGTAAGTGTTTCCAATTAAATCATGATATCCGACTGACATTTCGGGTGTAATTTTATATTCTTCGGAAATTCACATCTATTGACGCGACCCTAAATGTCGGTGACATTTTAAATGTGAACGAACATTACGTTTTTCTTTTATTTTATATTGACTTGCCTGATGATTATGGAAAATATAACTTGTATCCATAATACCTTTTACTTGATTGCCATTTTATTAAGACATTTAACGACTCCTTCATATCCTATTACAGAATTTTGTAAAACCCCACAAGTTTTTAATTAATTTCTGATATCCTACCTCTATTGTAGTCTATGTATTGCTATTAAAGATTATATATCGTATTTATTAAAAAATACGTACACACGAACGCACGCACGCACACGCACACACACACGCACCCACATCTTATTATGAATGTTACTCTTGCTTCACCTGCATTTCAAGAAAGCCCTTGCTAAAGTTTTCTTCTACTTAAGCAACATGAAGAAATAACGAAGGCAATTTTGATGAAGAAAATTTTGTTTGTTCCGAATCCAATGTGTCTAAAGTTTGATGAAAAACAACATTAGAAGGTTATAAAAAGAAAACATCGAAGTAGGATAGAAAACCAAAACGACGAATCGGTGCTTGTGATAGAATTTGTAAGAAATAAATTGAAAAATTTAAATAATTACGAAGAAAAGCCGAATGAAAATCAGAACTAAAACAAAAACGGCGGGGGAAGTTTGTAATGGAATGATTGGTTGATGATGCTGCTGAATGCATTGGTTAAGCTGATGATGCTGAAACTTGTTAATAAAATCATATGTTCAATGGGTAAGAGGGCATAAAATCAAAATATCTATTTCCAATGGATATATACAATGTATTAGATTAACAAAAACTAAGCAAAACTTTGTTATGATGTAAAATCCTCCCACAACCCTAAACTGCGGCAGAAATATCAATTGACCAGAAGAAAATGATGCAGTACTGAATAAATATAAAATCATTCACTCTACTAACCATTCACCCAACCACGCTTTAAAACTACTGGAGAACTAACACATCTTTTACCCAACGGGGGTAAGGGAAGGGAAATTAAAGGAAAGAAAAATGGTCCAAAAAATCCGAGGCCGATAACCCTAGCTAAGTTAATTTGAGTCAAAAAATTGAAAATAAAAACTTCTAATGAGTCACCATTGTTAAATCTGGGTAAACCAATATTCTGGATGCTTAACTGGAATGCAAATACCCCACTCCAAGTCAGTACCACTTATCCGACACATACACGAAACTCTCACCCACCTCTTGTCAAATTCCGATGAAAAGAGTCGCTACCTTTCAGTCATGGTCTTAAAATTAAACTGGTTCTTAAATAATAAGATCAGTTAGTAAAATACTCAACGTCATGTAATTCCTTTTGTCGCGCTGTCCACAGCACGACTCTCAGAATGCCGAGCAATTAAAAAAAAAAGAAAAAACACACAGTTCTCATATTTCGTCAATGGCGGAATTACAATGCTCCAAGGCTAAAATTTTCAGTGATTGAAGTCAGTGATGACATTTTCAGTGATTGAAGTCTTCACTCTGCACAACGGGTGCACAATACAGCAATTGAAAAAGGCGTGTTCAACAGTTTCTACCTTGCACTACTGAGTGAGGCCTCAATGTTATTGAGGCATTTCAAATAGGGTGTCCAATGGCATAGGGAGCAAAAATTCTTGCTTTGTCAGAACTAGTTCGTTCATCAAACCATCATGAACAGACCCTCTAATTAGCACTCGATAAACCAGTTTTAATACCTAAGAATCACTTTTATGCCCTTTGATATTTGTGATAGAAGGCCTCCTCCTTGCATGAGTGCACACTCCCCATGAACGGAAATTTCCTACCGGTGTCTTCCTTCCAGAATTCGCCGTTTTCATCCGATTGTGTACGCATTTGATCGAAGAAACTAATGCTGGACCTATGTTGAAGAAGCTCAACGCTAGGCATTCCAAGATCGCTTTTAAACGGGTGGAGATAACAGATCACGCAACGTGCTTTGGAAACCTCAACTCCATGGAAGAGGGAAAACAATATTCAACATAGAAAGCAAATAGTTGGGTACCTGAAAGAGTTGGTAAAGATGTGTGTAGCACAAATCTCTGTCCCCCTCTTTAAGGAATGATTCCTTGCAGCCTTGTCCTTCTCCCGAGCTTCCTACTGTTTCCAACAAGAGGTCGTGACCAAACCAGACGACTATCTTGCAAGGCCCGTTAGTCCAGAGGCCCTGAAAGAGAACTCCATTTCACACGGCCAACTGCAAGCCGACTTGGCCAATATCGCCAGTGTTCGTTACAAGCACACTCACATCTAAGGCATAGGTGGAGTACCTGGCCAATGTGGTAGCACGAAGTTGTGTACTTTCGAGCCGGACTGGATCAGCCCTTAACTTCTGAAATAATAGCACCAACGCAAGAAATTAAAGCAAAGGCGAGAGCAGACAACCTTGACGAATGGAGCAAGAACAGGAAAATAGTGGCTAGTGGCGGTGAATGGGTTGCATACAGTCCAGGCACGAAAAGAGGTTCCGAAAATGGCTGCCGTAGGAACAGCCGCCAGAAATCAATGGTCAACCCTATCAAATGTCTTAAATTATCCAAATTCATCAGGGAAGCTTCACTGTTGACTTATTCTATGATCAAGCGTACCAAACGATGGTTTTCACAGTCTGTTGAAGTTCAAACAGCTGGCCAGAATCTTTGTATTTAATATTGTTAAGGGCTGAAAATTACTAATCCCATCCTCACCGTTATATTTTTTCATGCGTAACTTGATCACATACCTGTAAAAAAAGGCTATACGCCTATGCTTCAGCATAGGCGTATAGCTTTTTTCCTCATCTAGTTGTTGTAAATCAGTTGCACCAAGGAAACAAAAAGGGCGACTACCTTAAGTACAATTCGTAAGAAAGCCCGTCCAAGCCTGTAGTTTTGTTCCGAAAAATGCTTTTAAGGCTTTTCAGATCTCAGACGCTGTTATAAGACCCTGACACCCACTCCCTTCAGTCACCTCAAAGTGAAGAAAGTCGGACAAATTGGCGTCGAACTGAGATCAAACTGTGCTCTTTGGTGAACACCTTAATGTAATTCCGAAATACCTCAGTGCGACCATCCGGCAATGTAACACCAGCGATATGTCGATTAGAAGTTCTTCGAAGTTCCTCCTGCCGCAATTTAACAGCCGTATTTATCCCCTCCGGAAACATTCTTTTTAACCTAGCTCTAACTACTAGAGCCTGATTCTTCTTGATAAGCAATTAGGCCAGCTCTGCTTTAGCTACACTATTTCGCGATTTGATAGTCTCATCTACTCTAGATTTACATGCGACTAATCTGTATATGTTGCTAATCTATCTAGACTGACTCGACGAATATAGGCACCTATCTCAAACTACAGTTCTGTTTCCGAAACGGATTCACACCTGGGTTATTATTACCGATCTACATCGGGGTCAAGGAAAGCATTCCAATATCCCAGAAAACTACCCGTCATCAGAAAGTGTACGCTCCCTACTGTCACTTGGTGCATAAAAACTAATGAGACAACACGCCACCCCCTTTATAGTAATATCCAGCACGCAAAGCCTGATCTGCAAAAACAAGAACACGCTTCGCATCCTTAAGTTTTCCAACCAAACAAGAAATATCTCTCGAGCGACCTTCAAAACAGCATGAGAAAAGACTACAGTATGTCCTCATGGTCAGGAGCATTAAACTGTGTCTTTTGACCAAAACAAACCTTTGGTGGTTAACTGAAGAGAAGAATTGTTTGTATAAATCTATGCCTCCAAAATAAAACTAAAAATAAAAATAAAAATTTAATCACCATACACAACATTTTTTATCTTCAATCAAAATGGCTGGTGCTAGCCCCAAAGTGAGCAACTCTTAGCACCTTTTTTTTCTTCTTTTTTTTTTTTTTACTGATATTGAATAAATTTCTAGATATTCTGCTAGGGTATGGCATTCACTATGGCGTTCAATATGGCGATCCGGATATTTTTTCTTGTCAGAATTCATCTTACACATTTATGAATCTACCATTCATTCATACAGTGAATATTACTGTTATATCTGGTCAGGTGCTCCTGCTATAAATATCGATAATCTCGACAAAATCCAAAGAAGGATTTGTAATGTAACCAATCTTAAATCTGGCATCTCAACTTCAGTCAATTTCCTACCGCCGTGACGTGGTTTTCCTCTTTTTTTATAAATATTTTCATCTAATTTGTTCTTATGAGCTTTCCTCCTTAACACTTCCACCGCATTTAAAGCGTACTACTAGATTGGCAACTAGGTCTTACTGTTGAGCTAGTTAGATGCAATCGTAACTAATTCTAATAGTTTTCCTCGCGCCTCTAAGACTCTCTTCCGGTTTCTTGCTTCTCTGTCACCTGCAGTCCTGAAAAATATTAAATGACACACCAATCAACATCTTCTGTCTTCCTGAAAATCATAAGATTTTAGGGAGGACATTTATTGTCACTAAAATCTTATCATTCTCTTTCACTCCCAGTATCCCCTTACATTTTAGTGGCATTATTGCCTTGCTTGCGGTGATTTTTTTAAATCTCATGAATAAACTAATTAAAATCGAACTACAAGTTAATTCACTTCCATCCATCTTGATGTTCTCTTATTCTAAATTAATGCCAGTTTAAAACATCTACCGTACGTTGACAACTAAAAACGACATCATAAATTATTAGAATTTGCAGACACGAATATCTAGCTTCAGAAGAAAAATACATTTAAAATCCTCCACTATTTTGATTATTTCATATATAATGCCTTTTGACATTAAATATGAAATAATCAAAAGTGTTCAAAATCAACAAAACGAAACGCAATTATAAACGACAAAACAAAAACTAAGCATATTATATTGCCTACAAACTCCATAACTAATATACGCGAAAACATTTCCTTAATATCAATAAAAACAGTATGAAATACTTTAAAAGAAAAATTAAATATTTAATCAATGTAAAATAGAACCAATTTCAGATCAAAAGTAGGACTTTACCAAATATAACGTAAACAATGCCCCAAATGTTAAAACTTTCACCCCATTGGTTAAATGTCACAATATTTAATAAAAAAGAATATATGAACATAAAACGTACGTATAATTGAACATACATTTTTGTGCCACCGAAGCTTTTCTCATCATAATTTAGATCTTGAAAACATCAAAAGGTGATATAAATTTGTTCAGATGAAGATCCACTGAACATCTTCAAACAGTGCTGCCAAACAGTTAATACGCCCTGGTATTTCCATGAAATACCAGAAATAAATAGGAAATACAAACGGTTTTCAGGCGGATAGAGAACAATTTCTGTGAATACAGGAGACAAAGAGAAGAATGTGTTTTCTTATTCGGGTTATTCAACTTATGCAGCGAGACAATCATAAGCGAACTAAAATACAAGGATTTATTACCAGCGGACTTAATCCTAAAACTAAGCAAAATATTAAGTAAAAAATATGGTTAGAAATAAGGAAAAGAAACGGCTACGTAATTATCTAGTTTCCTATATAGCAGTGAATTCACAGATCGACAGATATGTGATTCCACCGATAAATGATAAAAATACCATAAACAGCAACGAGGAAGTCTTTAAAAATAGGAACAACAAGGAAACATACAAACGAAGATATTTGACATTTCTGGAATATAATCAAGAAAGGGGACCTAGTGAATTTAACACAAACAAGACATAATAAGAACAAGAAAAGCAGGGGGAACAGCAAATAAACTATTTGATAAATTTGTGCGAATGACTGAGATGGTAAAAATTACATAGTCATGGTACCTAAGTGGAGGATATCTTACATCATTTCATACTAATGGAGAAATTACCATCTTTTTTATTATATTATATTCCCACTTAGCTCAGTGTAGCTGAGTCTGACACATGGGAATATTTTTTTTTAATCATATCACCCCGAGCAAGGCCGTAACGCCACTGACGTGCAGGGGCCTACGTAAGAGTGAATAGATTAGAAAAGAGAAAGCCGGAAACCACATCCTAAACAGGGAACAAGGGATGAGCCTCTACACCTGTTCAATAGACGTGGGTGGAGTTTGAACCGGGCGATAGTTTAGTCTATCTACTCCAATTTAAAAGAAAAATTAAATAAATAAAAAAGATAATACTAATAAAAAAAATGAAAAGTGAAAAGATTGGAAAAGAGAAAGCCGGAAACCACATCCTAAACAGGGAACAAGGGATGAGCCTCTACACCTGTTCAACAGACGCGGGTGGAGTGTGAACCGGGCGATAGTTTAGTCTATCTACTCCAATTGAAAAGAAAAAAATAAATAAGTAAATAAATAAAAAAAATAAATAAAAAAAGTTTTCATATAGAGTATTAGCTGTATAGCCCGGCGTTGCTGGGTTTTTTTTTTGGGTTTTTTTTAATGGTTATGTTGAAATAGTAAGGTAAAAAATCTCTAGTATAAGGTTGCTGTGACGCGCGAGTTTAAAAAACATTCAAAGTAAGTATTGGTTTTTGCTGTATTTATAAAACAGGATTTATGCTTGGTCAAGTTTGCCAATAAACGAGAATGATGTATTTACAATTGGAAGAACGGGGTCGGGCGTTACGGGAGCCTGTAATGTGATAAGATGACTTTGTGAGGCAGAAGAAGTGAATTCATTGTCCCTGCAATGTCGGAGGGATTGGCACCTTGTAGAAAACGTGAAATTGTTATGACATATAAGGTCCGTCAGTCAGTTAAGTGCCATACGTGATAAATGCTTGGGCGATCATGTCTCTTTCGAGACATGATTGACTGGGCAGAAGATTATCCTGTAGTAGGTTGCCATTACTTTCTGCGGTTGACTGGTTGCCAGCCAAGGCTATAGAATACAATCTGTCGTGTTAGGGAAGAGACGAATTAATACCTTTCTCAAAGGTATTTGCGCGTAATTGAATGAAAGGAATTCAGATGGAATTCGAACTCGACTCCCTGATTTGTCGTTCCGAGCCGATATCCACCGATTTTTGTTGAAATACCACAAAGCGTTTCGAAGAAATAAACGATCGCAAAAAGCAACATTTTCCACCAATTTTTGCCGCACCCTGTGTGTCAACTGAAGTTTTTGTTCGCATATCAAGGCATCAGACCTTGGTCTACCAGTGACTCGATTTTGGTTGAGTTAGAGTGGAGAAATACATAAAAGTTCGCAAAAGACCACCCGAAATTATGTTTGTTGCTGATTTTTGACGAATGACGAATCTTGTAGATTGATTCAAAAGATTTTTGTGTACATCGAAGGTTTGGACCGTGATCTACAAGTTACTTTTTGTTCGAATTCACATAAGGCGTCTCGGAGGAGAAGAGTTCGTAAATTCTAAGCGTTTAGGTGATTTCTGCCGTACCCTGTAAATCGATTCGAAAAGTTTTTGCGTGCATCAAAGTTTCATATCATGATCGATAACTGACCCAATTTTGGTTGAAATCGAACTAAATGGGAGTAGGGTTTGTTAGAATGAAAACACACAAACACACAGAGACATACAGACAGACATATCCATTTTTATATATGTTACATATATGTTTTCTTCATTTTGTTCTTATTTTGAAATACTTTTATATTATCGATTATTTTTTAATATACCGATTAAATACGTTGAACAGTTGTACAATGTCAAACAGAAGGCAGTCAAAATATGATTTGTTTATTTATATTACAAACTGAAAACATGACGAGGATGCAAAAAATACAAATTGTTGAAGGCCATTCGTGGTCTTCATAGACATTAAGCGTTCGTTGCAATTCACAATAAACCTTTTGTTGAATTGGGCAAGTATTTGTTGCAATGTTTGGGTGGATTTGAAGTCGAGAATGAAAAATTTAATTTAACATTTTTAATGTGTACTAATAGATTTAAAGTTATAATAATTTTTAAAGTTATAAACTGAATGTAATTCCCAGAGACTTGAAATCTCACTCATACTTCGAACTGTAATAACTTTTAAGATTATTTATTTTGAAATGCACCATTGTTTGAGTACTAGCCGAGATCAAATGCCAATCATATTCATTTTCGTTGCCAAGTTGTTGTGTATTAGAACATGTATTAGTAGGTTCAAACAGTGTATTCAAATAGTGTATTAGAAATCTGTGTCTCGATTGTCTTACAACTACCTCACAGCTGTTTCACAGCTGCGTCTCCGGAAGTCACGCGGGTTAGTAATTATTGACGGGGGAAGAGCCTATTTCTATTGATATGGCACCATTATACCCCCTCCTAAAATCTCAACTCCGCAGGAGTCTACAAGAATTTTTTTTCTGAGGCTGACTTGTTTTATCAAGTTCGCTGTTAACACTTTTGATCTTTTATATTTGTGGCCTCAATATCTTTTCCGTTTAGGATTGACCACCATTAACTCAGTTACTTTCCTTTTTCTCTTTGAACGGGGTATTTCAGAAACCGTTAGAGGAGTTGAAATATTAAAAGTGTCGAAACATCCATAGCTGTTTCTTCAGGAAATCCGCTACCAGCCTCGTCAGGCGTTTCCTAAGTAGATTGAGTTGTCTTGTATGCTTGAATTGTCCACCCTTTATTATATATATCATGTACCCGATTCTTTTTCGATCGTACCCATCTCTCAAAAAAATTTGTTGTCTTTGAACATTTTGAAAAAACTTTTTCTCCTGGGTTATATCGTCTTGTAGGTACAATGCTTGTTCGTCCTGGCTTTGTCTGTTTCAGAAGTAATTTGTCGATAACAGACCGTGTACGACGTGTGAACATCACCTCAACTGGAGATTGTGAAGCTGGTGTTTTGTCATTAAGTGTAATCTTGTACACTTGAAGAAAATTGTAGTTTAACAAGAGTGTAGCCCGTCTCTGAAGTCTGTTGGCCGTTTGCGTAGACAGTCATTTCTTTGAGCTAAAAATGGTGAGTAATAAAGTGTGGTCTGCCTGTGGAGTAAAATGTCGAACGCAAATATAGCGGTGGAATTTTGCGACTGCGAATATTAATTCCAAGCACTTCTTTTTCAATCTGCGAATAATAATTTTTTTTCTGCAGGAAGCAAAGATCTCGACGCATGAGCTATTGGTTTTACTGTTCCATCAGTCATCTTGGGAAGAATGCATGCTTCTACGTCATACGAACTAGCGTCGCTGGCAAAAATGATTTCTAAGTCCGGATCGTAGTGTGTAAGAAATAAGTCTGATGTAAGTATTTTCTTTATTTTACAAATGCCTGCTGGCATTCTGTTGTCCAAACCCAGGGCTTGTTTTTTGGGGGTTTTTTTTTAATAGTTTAAGTTTACAGTTTAAGTAATAGTTTAAGGAGTGCACGCAAATCATGCATATTTGGTGTGAATACCTGGTAATAATTTGCTAGTCCAAGGAAGCTCTGCAACGAAACAATGTTATTGGGCGCCGGCGTGTCTTTAATCGCTGTAGCCCGTTCAGAATTTGATCTCCTGCCATCTTGTCCATTATGTGTCCTAGGTATTTGATTTTTTCTATGAAAAAAAAAACACATTTGGTCTCTTTAAGTTTGAAACCGTACTCTTGAATTTTAGCAAAAACTTTGTGGACATGATCCTTATGTTCGAATACGCTTTGGCTTTTCATCAGAATGTCATCTAAATAAGCGACTGCGAAGTCAAGGCCGCTCAGCATAGTATCCATGACTTGTTGAAATATCTTGCTGGCGCTATGTTGGTTCCAAACGGTAAACGTTCGAATTTATACAATCTTCGATGCGTATTTATACACAATAATTTCGAATTCGCCTCTTCAGCAGAAATTTTCAGATAAGCGTCGCTAAGATCAATTTTCAAGAAAAATTTCGCCCTATTTAGCATTGCAAAAATGTCTTCGGGACAAGGAAGACGGTAATGATAGTCCTTCAGAACAACATTCAATCCTCTCGAAAAATCAGCACAAACGCGTATGTCTTTTGATTTCTTTTTTTACATAGACCGCTGATGCAGCCCATTCGCTGTACTCTATCATTGACAGCACTCCAGTCTTTTTCTAATCTGTCAAGATCTCCGTTAATTTGTTAGGACGAAGCAAAATGCATTACGCGCTTTTAATACTGGCTGTACATTGTCTTTCAGTTCAATTTTTTGCCATCATTTTCGTACATCTGCCAAAACCACCAGAAAAAATTTCTGGATAGGCTTCCATCAATTCTTTTTTCAATTTTTTCAGCTTCAGCATTCCAATTTTTAATTGTTTACAGTATGAATTTACAGATAAGTCTTAAAACTGGAATTTTGTCATCCAATCAGTGCCAAATAGGTTGTTAGTATTTTTCAAGACGAACAATTTTAATTTAAGAGTCTTCTCGATGAAGGTTGTCTTCACAATAAATTCTCCCTCGAGTTTATTTTTTCCTGTGACACATCTTGCAATCTTGCTAGATTTTATCATGTTTGGCTTGCCCAATCTTTTCCATGTTTGCAAGTTTATTATTGTCAAATCAGACCCCGAGTCTAGTTGAAATTTTACACTTTGTTTAATATTTTTAAGTGTACGAATTTCCTAGTATTAGCACTGTTTAGTTCGTCCTACCTTGTATTTTTTATGCAGCTATTGGTTCTATTTTTAGATCGGCAATGCGAACATTTGTGTCCGACTCAGTTACATGTGTAACATTTTTTGTTCCTGAAAAAAACAATCTTTGTACCAGTGTAGAGCTTTTCATCCCTGACACGTGTTAGGAGGCAAGTTATTTTGCTTTTTCTTCGTTTTACTACTTTTAAACGACTTTATTTCTGTTTGCAATAGCCGATTCTTCGATATTTTTATCCTGATTTACACTGACGTACCTCTGACATTCTTTAGCGATCTGCTGAAGAGTTATATTCGGCTCATTCTCGAATTTGTTAAGTATTCATTGCCTAATTTCTGTATCTTTTGTTGAAACTATTTCTTGAACGAATATCAAACATTTTTAGCAACATTTATGTAACAATGTAACAATGTTTAGCGGAACGAAAGTAATTAATTTTATTAATTAAGTATTAACTATGATTGGAAAATTTTTAAACAGAAGAAATTACTATTATAGATCAGAAGAAAACGTACTAAAAGAATGTTTTATTCTCCGAATATGAGCGAAGGAAAAAGAAACAAAAGGCAACAAGTTTTGTTTTCTTTGTTGTTATTCTAAACCTGAGAAGGAGAGAGAGAAAGAAGAGAAAAAAAAGAGAAATAATTTTTTTTTTCGCAGTTAGATAAAATACAGAACAATAGACATTGGAATTTAAAAGAACCAAGCCCACCCATGAAAGGTACCAAGTTGTGTTTCTCTGTTGTTATTCTATAAACCTTTCAGGTTTATAGAATAACAACAGGGTGAGAGAGAAAGAAGAGAAATAAATTCAATTTTTATTTTCGCTGGACATTAGTAAGTTGATTGAATATAAAATCCAGATGACCTTAAACGAAATTTAGAAGAATCAGTCACCTGCCAAGGTGATAGCAAAGGAAATGGAGAATTACCTGGCTAGATTGACACTAGGAGAAAGAGCAGATAACAAAATAGTTTCTGTCATCAAGGAAAGGCTCTGAAAATATCTGTGACTCAAAAATACACATATTGGAAATGCAGATGCGGAAATTCTTATCTAAGTGACAATGTAAACAGACATGCCTGTCTGTTTGTCTGGTTGTTTCAGGCGAAAAAAAAAGGAAATGACAAGTTCGTAAGGTTAATAGTGATTGATTAAAAAAATCCGCGAAAATTATTTCGTGAGAAAGAAAATTCACCGGATAAGTCCAGCCCAGAGAAGTGGTATAGGAAGATGACGTCATAAGATTGAGAGGAATCTCATTGGTCCTGTGAAAGGACCAATGAGCAGTTGACCAACCAGCAGTTGACCAACTAGCAGTTGACGTCATGGAAATAAGGCTAATCCAATTGGATAAACTGAAGGCAACAACTAGTAGCAGCATTCTATTGGTTGCCAAGATGAGGGGTTAGACACCCAGCGTCCGTCAGCCCCACACCATGGCATGGGCATAAATACAGGGTCCCGAGGGACCAAAATCAGTTCAAGTTCGAGTTCCCGGTCCAGAGATGTAATGACAGAGTGATAATTGCCACGCAACTGGGTGCCAACCATAGAAAAATCATCGCTTGCCAAAGACAGTTCCCAGCTGAAGAACTAAAGATACAGAGAGATAATTGCCATGCCGTTGGGTACCGACCGTAGTGAAGCCTGTCGCCAATCAACCAACCAGAGTTAAAGACAGACACGAAGAAACTTTGCAGACAAAGTTTGAAATTGCCAAATCAGCCAGAGTTAACGAAAGAGCAGAGTGATCCAACCCGGAAGAAGAAATCCACCTCGATTCCGATTCCAAAGGCGAACCGCGCCAACCTACCCATAACCCAGCACTTCGATAATTTCCGCAACATTGCAGAGAAAAAGAACCAAAGTCGACTAGACTGACGACGAACTTAGAATTCCGTTTGGAGCAAAACGCTGCGGCTAGCCAGATTTCTCGTTTATTGCTTAGGAGGATAATTCGATTTACTTAAGAGACTTCCGCTCCATTACCAGCTTGATAGGAGCAGGGATTGGGAATTGCTGAAAGACTATTGTGTGAATTATTTTCTGTATATAAAGACTTTATTTTATAACACTTCAGACGTCGGCCCATTTATTTTTCTTGGTGCCATAATTCTTTCTTTTATTATTCAATTGTGTACACGCTTCCGGGTTTGGTTTCGGCAGAGAGACAGCTAGTGGAAAACTCACGTGACTACCTCGTGATCAATCAACACAACGTGGGACAAGGGAGATCATCGTGAACAGAGTCAATCTACGACCAGCTATCTGGATCGAAACCAACAGCGACCGACCCGGCGTAATATCATATAAACATCCGATTCTTTCCTAGTTAGATTAAGACATTTCCATCTTTTATGAAAAAGAGATGTCTTTGAAATGAAAAGCTCAGTGAGTAATTTCACTGCTTCTGTAAATGTCAACTTACTTGTCTTCTGCAATAGAATGTAGTTTAGAAATTTTTCTCAGAAGAAGACATAATTCTTTCGCGCCACTCCAATTTTTACAATCTGTAGTACATATATCTTCATATCTCCTAAAGTATGGTGTTATGTGTTCCTCGGAAGCATACGAAATATTCTCTATCGCACTTCAAATGGCGTCTTGCGAAAAAAAATTCGTTTTCAATGGAATTCCTTTGCATGTTAGTTCAAAACCTTGCTTTTGAAATTCGAGCTGTCTTTCTTGATTTTCCTTCTAGGTTTGCAGAAATAAATTTTCCATTTTTTCTTATTAAGAGAGCAGTTGTTGTTGCCACTTCTCTTGCTGTTCATTCTGTAATAATATAAGATCTAATAAAATACTTTTTAAATCCTCCATGAAAAGTGTCTCCCCCCCCCCCACACACACACACCCCCACCGGGCCCGGTTTTACTTTTCTGTTTTGTTTTGTTTTGTTTTTTTCCAGATGCTTAACAAATAAAAACTGTAACGGAAATAATATTTTTTTGTACTTCCACTGGCAATTAAATGTAGTTCTTTCACGAAAACTCGTTTGCCCGTGTTTGCAACAGTAGTTTCCCTTAACTGTAATTTATAATTTGATAACCCGATCGCGCCGAAATTTTGTCATGTGCCATTAGAAGGTTAGTACTTCATAAAAATCATATGGCTTTTTTATTAGTGGCGCTGTCTATATGTCAGGCCCGGGACTTATCGAGTAATGTTTTATTTAATCGGTTTAGCTTATCGCTTGGCAAACTTACTAAACTAATGAAATTTTGATCTAGAAATTTCGTTTCATAACTCTCACAATTCTGTAGCAACCCAGTGGATTAATACAATAATTAGGCTCAGAAGGTTCAGAAGCGACAAATTAACACCTTTCCCGAGGGTATTTGCGAGTAACTGAATGCAACGAATTCCCTTAGGTAGAAATACCCTTGGGAAAGATATTAATCCGACGCTTCTCCTTTCAGCTATGGGTTAAATAGCAGAACAGATTAAAATTAAGAGCAAAAAGTTTATATGCTGTCATTTAGGTATAAAGAATTTTGATTACTTTGAACAATTACGAATTAAGCCCCTTTCAGCTTCCTGCATGGCTTAATTTTTAATTTTAATTCTAAATTTTACTTTTTAATTTTAATTATAGTTTAAATTTTATAAGCAGTAACTTAGTTTTATAAGATTTAATTCCCATGAACATCGAGTGAATTTAAATTCAAATCTATTAAACTGTCAGTTTAAAAGATGTACTTGATGATTGCATAATGCATGAAACTCCAAGTCATGCAATAGACGTAGGACAATATGTATATTTATTAATATATATATAATACAGCTCTGGTCATACATTGAGCACTGTTTTATAAAACCTGAGTAATAATACAATACATATGTGCACCCTCATATGTATATTTATTAATTCTAGTCACTATATATATATATATATATATATATATATATATATATATAATCTGCATACTGGCCTGTTTCGCTGTATCACAAATCATGTAGCTAGATTAAGTGCCCGTCTCAAGTCAGAACCGAAACCCGATTGATTTATCAGCAGCCAGAGATTCACCTAACAATCCATCGACGAACGTTCGAGAAAGGAAGATTTCAAAGCGTAGAATATATTTACACCAATGTAAATTGTAATGGTGTTTAAAGCTAAAATTGGTTTTTTACATTTTTTTTTCTTTTTAATGTCAGTGGTTTACTGATGGAAAAGCATTTTAACTAAGTAGATTGGTAGGGGGGTCATAAACTGTCCGATATCAAGGTAAAACAGGGCGTTAATAAAATTAGTGTGGAGAAATTTGTCACTTAGTCGAGCAGTGTTACTTCAGTCATGCCGACTTCGAAGTTTCATGAGAGCATTATTGTAATGTCTTCATTCTTCAGGATCATTTGCTTTTTCTCTGTTACTATTTCCCAATCGTTTTTTATTTATATAAAGCTTGGTGTAATGTGAAATCTTTGTATGTACGTGATTTTTGCTTGATAAACATTGTAACATTGGTTTATCTTTGTTTTTTTGTTGTTTTTTAAGTGGTGTAAGATTTGTTGGTGTTGATTTATATTGTGCTGACCCCTTTTAAGCGTATTTATGAATATGCTCGCTTAATCGCTTTGTGATGGGCTGAATTCTTTTGTCTAATATCAAACAATTTTCTCCTACCATCAACCTTACATTATTTAACAGTGGAAATGAAGTTTTAAAAGTTTTTAAAAATAGACAGACACTCACACGATGCCCAACTGCACGCATCACGTGATAGCTTTAAAGAACAAAGATACCTGATCTTGTCTTAGGAAGAATAATTTCAAATATAAATGAATTATGTTCTTTAATATATTTTTTAAATATATATTAAAGAACATATTTTTACTTATATTTGAAGTTATTCTTCCCTTGTATTACACAATACAACAATTGAAAATAATTTGACAGGTCTTTAGGATATAGAATATAATTTAGCTATTAGTATTAATATCACTATTACTGCAGTGAGAATGATTTTCATTGAGTGCCATAATCATGGATGCTTAATCAATGTCTTTCGAGTATTTATAATAGAAAACTAGTATGCTAAATTATTTTGCTTATTACTGAAGTATATTTTCATATATGTCGCTATTGTTGCCTCTTTACACCAGAATAAGCTTTAAAAATACCTTGTGACAAACTCAAACTGATAAATATAGCAATATTGGGATCGTACCAGTAAAAAATGAGAGATTATTTAGATATGATTTGGCATTATGATCAGTCTAGCACCTATGTATTTTTCAATAATCAAAGAGTAGTATCTGTTATACTGCCTTTGGAGAGCCTCTTTCTACTTTTCAAAACTCTACACTGTGTTCCTATTTTCAGTCAGTTAATATCCTAGCAATGGATGATGATTGGTTCCCAATTATACAACGACACCTCCAATTGTTAATTGTTCTTTGCATAAAAGTAGAAGTATCGGAGCACTCTGATGTGATGTGACATATCCCACCACTATGGAGATATAAATGCAGTCACTGCAAAGTGTTTCACCAGATATATACATACATACACACATGCATACAGCGTTTTATTTATGAGAATTTTTATATACAACAAAACTAGATATGCATGACTTTATTAAATTTCAATTAAAAGTGACATCTAAAGTAGAGGCTGTGCAAGCTTCATAAACTGTAAATTCGTTTTTCTATGAACTCTAAATGTTTATCGATTAACAATGGTTTTAATTTTAACCTAAACAATTATATACGTTCAAAAAGTATTTTAAATAATTGAATTCTTGCTGCTGACAGTGAATCGCTGGTAAATAGTGCAGTTAGCAAGTGAGGAGAAGAGAAGAAAGAAGAGAAAGTAGCATTCATACGTCGAGTGACGTTGTTAAGGACTGAATGGTTGAGGATAAGACACCTACTTAAGATAAAATAACTGAGTGGAGTACACTTTTGTTACTTTAGTTTGAAACATTTCTTTAATTTATTGTTGTACTAAAATCTCATGTGGGGAAAATCCGAGTTTTTCTTTTTCAGTTGTTGAGAGGGGTAACCGAAAAGTAAATGTTTACAAGTATAATTGCCGTTACCACAACCAAATCAATCACTACGTAGCTGTCACGATTACTTGCTTGGACGAGCAGCAGTTATTGTGCAAAATTTTGTGCAGCACGCATTCTCATTGAAACCTGTTAGTTCTTCTTCACTTTATTTTTTTAGGCTTCTTTGTGAACACCAAGAAAAACTTGTTAATGTGTAATTGGTAAAATGCTTTTGATCAGAAGTGTAAGCAAAACTACTTCATCTTTTATTAACCTGTTTGTTCTCAAAACCAGCCTGATGAATTGACACCAGAGATTAAAACTGTTTTCAATACGACAATTTTTGTTTAAGCTAGATAAATATTTTACTCCTGGCTACCAACCTTATTCATAAATGAATCTGTGTTCCTACTTATGTACTAGTTAGGAGGGATACTTATAACGCGTTAAACAGGAGAACTCATTCAAGCGTCTGGATTTCAATATATCTTTATAAATTGTGCTTTACTTTTATTTGAATGTAAGATCGCAATGTTTTCAAACAACAAAGTATCTCCTTCACCTAACAGTGTTGTTAACGATTCCTCTGGATCGCAAGTGAGTCAAAAGAAGCAGTGTTACATGGTGAACGTGGAACAACATTCTCAGATATGGACTCCACACCTAAGCGAAAGGTTAAGGTAAGATACTTAAATAAAGTAAAGGTACTTCTAATTAACACGACAGAGAGTATTTTTAAGCCGTCACTATATATATGTGTGTGTTTATTTATCCCTACTTGGAGCTTCACAGATTCTGAAATCTATGCACCAGAAAGAAGTATGTTTTTTCTTATGTTATATTTTTCTTAAAAGAATTTAAATTGTGAAATTTATTTTATTTAAAAACGTTACTTTATTATGTAAACTTATTTTAATTTAAATATTAATGTTAATTTTGAGTTGAGTTATATATGTAGAGAATTATTTTGATTTTCGATAAGAACATATGAAAAGATTTTTTAAATATATTGTTAAACTAGTGAAGGCGTTTTTACTAATTTAACATTATATATTAGAAGCACTTGACTTCTATGTGTATTTGTTAAGGAAATTTCTGATATTTATATTATCGTTATATTTAAAATAATTGGAGGAGAGAGTCTTTGTGTAAAAACAAATCTTAGTTTATATATATATATATATATATATATATATATATATATATATATATATATATATTGATAACAAAAAATTCAGCTTAAGCTTTTGCAAAATCCGATGTTTTCCTCCACTTGCAATCGCAACTTCAATGTAACGAATGTATTGAATGCAATAAAGCACATTTTCTGTGCATGCAATTAAAGCAAGCTGTTCTAATGAGTGAGTAAAAGCACACTTTACTTATGCTGTAAGCATCGCCTATCTGAAATCAAATATTGTAAGAAAATAACTTAAATGTTTGAATTGTAAAATAAATAATGTACTTATTAACCCAATGATTTAACCTTTTAGTTGTTCCAAATGATGATGATGATGATGATAATGCTACTTTTTTGTTTTGTTTATCATGAAATAACTTTTTAATTCCTTTTGTTTTATACATTCTAAATCGTATTGGTTAATATTTTGTGTTGATTTGTAATTCATTATTACTTTATGCCTAACTAAAATTATTGGCACATGTTTATTGGACAGCAAGCTTTTAAATGAATCTTTTGTCTATTGCATCAATTTTGTTATGTTGTATGTCTTCTAGCCATTAAAAATATTAGTAGATTTGTTCATTTTGATTACCAAACAAGAAACCACGTATTTCGATATCATAGCAGATTTTATATTTTAACTTAAAATACACATGTTGATTTTTCCCCAACTTCACATTAAGTTATTTAATAAATGCAGTTCTATTTACTAAATAACATGTTATAAAAAACAAAAATCTTAAAGGGTTTAATACAAACTGCACTTGTATAGAAACCAAAGACAAGCAAGGTGTATTGTAAAGTGAAAATCGTTTGAACAGCATTTGCATGTATCTGTCTATATTTATGAGATGAGATAGTATTTACAGTATTTACATTATTCGGACTATTGTCCTCATCTTTGTTGCCATTTGTACGACGGTTCGGCCGTTGTACACACAGGCCTTCTTCAGATGCTAAGAATTTCGAACCGAACCCTTTATTGCAATCGCCTAATTCCTAGCACCTGAAGAAGGCCGGGGTGTACAATGGACGAAACGTCGTACAAATGGCAACAAAGATGAGGACAATAGTCCGAATAATGTAAATACAGCACTTGCATGATAAAAATTCTTATTCTTTATTTTGTGGATTCTTTAAAACAAAATCCTTAAGAATGTCCAATTCAAATACGATACCGAGTTAACAATTTTCCTTAAGTTAGAATTTAAAAAAGTAAAAAGGTTTTGCTCTACTTTTCTCTTTAACGAAGTGTTTTTGGGTTTTTTTGTTTTTTGTTTGTTTGTTGTTTATTTTTTGTTGTTTATTGTCGTATGGAAGTTCTGTTTGGATCTCAGTAAAATAATTTCCATACAAACATACATATTTACAAAGATTTTCATCAGAGATATAGATTTTGTAAATAAAATGGTTCTGTTTTAATTCGTGAAATGAGTACTTTAGAGTATTGAATTTACCTAAAATGTATCGTGTTTGAAAGTCAATCAATGCCATTTATTTTGTATTTTAAACTTGCCAAATTGATTGCGAACTCAAACAAAACAACGGTCCCATACTAGTATTCGGCTTATTTTGTTATTTGTTTGCTTCCATATTTCTTTTTGGTTGTTTTGTTTTGTTGTTGTTGTTTTTTGTTTTGTTTTGTTTTGTTTTGTTTATTTGTTGGTTTATATGTTTTGTTTTTGTTTTGTTTTTTGTTTTTTTTTTGCTTGTTTTTTTGTTTGCTTGTTTTTTTGTTTTTGTTTTTGTTTGGTTGTTTTTTTTTTTAGGAAGGGTCAAACCTCAAACATTCAAATCTCAGTTTTAATGAAGACTACATGTTATTTCGAACTAAACATTTTAAACATTTCACAATAAAGCTTCTAAGAAGTAAAAGGCACCTGAGTGTGAAAGAATATGAGAAAAGAAAAACATTGTTAAGGAGAGAAAACAAAGAATAGGAATTAAGAAGTTAAGAAGACAGTATATAAAGATTATATTTTTGAAGATTAAAATTAACTGGAAAATAAGAGGACGGAAAGAGTTCCACAAGTGAGAAATGCGAGAGAAGAAACTGTTAGCATAACATTTACGGTTACATCTAGCAATTTCAACGGCAAAATGATAAAACCTAGCTAACAATCTACCACTGTAGTAAAAGAAGATCGACCGAAGCGTTAAGGGTCATATTTTCAAGAAATAAAATTCTGAAAACGCTAGTATCAAACAACGCTCAGAGTTCTGTGACGAGGAACTATTAAACGGATGAGCAGAAAAGATGGTGCGAACTGTTAAAAATAGACTGAAAATATGTCTACAATGGAAATAAAAAATAGAAAACTTTCTTCTTAGATTGTTGCTAAGCTATAGAACAATACCACAGACTCATGTGTAGACAAATTAGAGCCCCATTGACCATGTCTTATGCCACTAACAAAAAACTGTAGTATAAAAAGAATAGTGAATCTAATCTACAAGGGTTCATAATGAAGAGTGGACAGAACACAATGATAATAGAAGAAATGGAAATGAGATATTAGCGCCTGCAGAGTAAACTATATTGAGACATGACAGCAATGAGGAACCTGAAAGTAATAAAATAGAAAGTGTCATATCAACGCAAGACTAACATGACAGTGAAATCGAGAGCTTAAAATAAACAATTGTTGGAGGAACAATTCTGTGAAAAAAGATCACGATCTACCATATCTAGATATATTAAGGAGAAGGAGGAAGATAGGAAGGATACAAAAGCTTCCAGAAGTACCTGGGAAAATAAGGATATGAAATAAGCTCGGTACCGGGAGATTAGTCGTCTCATTTACATAGGAAGTCACCGAGAGCATAAATAGCTACAACTATTACCCATGAGGTAGTTGAGTGCTTACCACTTCCCATGACTTATTAAGCTGTTTATACAAATTCATGATTGTTTAAGTATACGAATTGCTTTTATTACTGGAAAGCAGTTTTCGCTCCCAAATTTTGACTAATAAGCAATCGCAATTCTCTATTAGCAGCCGTCGAATTTGGGGTTTTTCTGCCTCTTAATTGGTCTTCTTCCAAATTCCATATAAACTATTTTCTTTTTTACTTTTCTTCTTTTAGCATTTTGCAATGCGCAAGAAACGACGTCATCATGACAACTTTAAAGCTTCACTTTTGCCTGAATAAATTTTGTTTGACGAAGTGCTTTAATAATTGCAATGGTTCATATATTATGTAGCATCTACTTTGTGTGTGGGGGGTGTATCTGCTCTTTTCAACAAAGTTTTGTTCATATGTCATCCATTCTTGCTTTCTTGCGCAACTGTTAGGTCATGAATATGAAATCGTGTTCTTAAGAAAGAAGCACACCGTCTCTCATATACATAATGTTCTGTTTCTGCATCTGTGTTTAATTGGCATTACCTTCACTTTGACTCTGCGCTATATTAGTGAATTCCCGTTGAAATTTACATGGGCTTCCATCTTTTGTGCTGTTTGTACGGAATTTCTCATTAATCATTTGTTCATTCTTGATAAATGGTTCCCAAGAGCGTATGGCATATGTTCGGTTTGCTAGAATAGCGGAAAGTGAATGGCTCGAGAGATGAGAGTATTTGCAAAGGGAGTTCATAAGTTCAATGCAGAAACCAGAAGGCATCTAACAAGAATACACAGGTGCAGGTACAGGGCAAGAGTGAGATAAAAGGGGATGTGCATCCTTCCTCAAAATGAGGTTTAACTTTTCAGAACATATTTTCATTGATAAAAACTAGTAACGCAAATTTTATATTCATTTGTCAAAAGAACTGTTTAGAACAAGGTATATTTGCAACAAAACCGTTAAAGTATAAGACTATTAAAATGTAAAACTTAAACCAGATGTGGTATGGTTTCTGTAGTGAAATAATTTGTGTGTAATCAGAGATTAATAAGAGTTATGCTTCATTACATAAAAGGTTTCAGTGGATTAAGGTTACAGAAATGGTTACAATTAATTTGCATAAGATTCTCTACTTCTTTTCGAAAAAGACAAAAGAATCAAATCAACTACCATAAAGTTCATGTTTTTAACTGTCACCAGAATAATACGTAACTATTTATATTCTATGTAACTTTCTATTACATCAAACCATTGCAAAAATGGGAAAAAACATCAGAATTTTCAAAATTGTCACATTCCTCTCTTTTAAACTGCACCATCTTTCTACTTCATTATTTGCTCATATATTTAAAGCTAAGTAGTCCGATGGTTTGCAAATCAATCTTGCAAACTAATGAATTTATAAATGTTATTGTGATTGTGCATGCGCTAATGTTTATTGAATCCAAAAATGAACTGTTTCTGAATTTATATAAACTGAAAAAAGCAGTGCTTCGCGTGCTATTCGTTTAACCCTGGACTAAAGGATAAAAAAATGTGATGCTTTACGCAAGGATTTTAAACTAATTCAATTGAGATAATTTGAGATGATTTTAATTACATCGATTTTTTTTATATACTGAAATTCTTGAATGTTGTCTTGGCATATTTTTTTACATATATATAATCATTTCACCCCAAGCAAGGCGAGACCACCATTGGTGAGCAGGTGTTTACAGTGAGAAAAAAAGACAATGTATTTTGTTTTATAAGAATTACTATTGATTTGTGTACTGTCTTTAATAGAAATATGTATATGAAAAGAGAAGACAGCTTTCACTTTTATTTACTTGTCTGACTTATGCTACAAGAATAAAAACAACTAATTATTATTGAACGTTATGTCGCAAAAGTTTTCGCTATGACTTAACTTTTTCTTTCGTTCAAAAAATATGTAAATACGTTTCACCAATAAAAAAGGTTTAAAGAGTAGTTAGCGTTTCCTTTCTTGTTAATCGATAGTGAAGATGATTTTCGAACAATCATAAATATTGATATTGATTTAATTATATTATTATAATTATTATATACTACAAAACTTCTTAAACGTAAAAGTAACAATTATCGTAATACATTCTCTAATTCTGAATAAGACTCAATTCATCTTCTCTTATCACCACATTCAGAGGACGTATAAACCCAGATTTTTCTAATTTATCGTTATAATTCTGTTTTTTCTTGGAATTGAAATATGTGTGTCATTTAATTGCTCTTTTACCCTTGGTTCGCACAGTATTTCATTTTTATTTTGTGATAATTAGTTTTATAAAGTTCAGTACTACTCATCTTTAGATGTATGCACAGGTGAAAATATCAATGTCTAAAGTACTACCTGTTACCATTAGGAATAAAAGTGATATATTTTTATTATAATGATCGATTTTTATTGACTCCATGCAAATGATAACAAACGCTGATAATTTCTTCTTTATTTTACTTAATACAAAAATCGTACTAAAAGAAAGAAGTATTCGATTTTAAAAAATCATACAATGCACAGCTATGACACTTTTTAGCAGAAAACATATTTCACCACACAAAACAAAATGTAAAACACAATTTACACATAAATATAACAAATTTGAGCCAAATTTTTTCGATTATTAGAAAACATATCTGTAACTACATACCGAATTTCGTTTTGCTAAGTCACACACACTCCGCACTCTACTCAAAACAAATTAAGTAATCACATTTCCTAATCACATTTCTCCTTTCGTAAACAGTACACTCAAACGCTACACTATACGACTTACCAGCGATAATTTTATATTTTGTAAATGAAAATAAATCTTTGATCAGTGTCTAATTTGTTTACTGCAACCAACCCGGATCAACTTCGTTTATTTATTATGAAAATAATCGCTTAGCTGTAAAATTAAATGATATATTATGCGTTTTAGTTGTCTTGAATATCCAGTTTTGGTAATAATATAGCAACATTTCTTTAACAGTCAAATTTTAAAAGCTGTTTTATGTAGATACTTTTATTCATTTTTGATAACTATCTTTTAAATTGAATTTTTAAAAATAAAAAAGTTTTCTTGAAAAAATTATTTTAGTTTTAATTGAAAACTAAATGATTAAATTTACTATTTCCACTAAGCAAAATACTTTGGTGTATTTCAAACAAAATTTATATTGATTGGAATCTCAACTTTTGAGATTTTTTTAAAATCTTTTCAATTTTTCGGCCATTTTTGAGCAATCGGCATCTTTGTAAACAAAAGTTAATTCAAGGTTTTAAAAATCTTGCAAAAATAAAATATACACTTATGACACTGTATTTTTGGAAAATTAGCAAATTTAAAGTTAAAGTAATCTGATTTATACAAGTATTACTTATTTACAGCATGTAATTTAAAATAAAACTATTTCTTAAAGACGAGGTGTTAGTCTTTCTGATCTTTTCCTGTATGATTTGACATGTGACGACAGTCAGATGTGAGATAAGCTAAGCGTATAGTAATCAGAATTGACATTATTGTCCAATTTGTTTTTTGTTTTTGTTTTTTTGTAAGAGAGAGAAATCGAGAAACACATAATCTTTTAATGTACACACAGAAATTACCACACTAAAAAATTCAAATGCATAAAAAAATTAAAATTTATTTTAAAAATACGATGACTCGACGATTCGTACTAAACTTCACACTTTTTGATTAGTAAATATGTGACACTATATTTAGCATGGCCGGACGGGGGTAATTATATTAGTCCGTATTATTAATTTTTATCAGAAAGAACCAGCTAGAGAGATTTGTTCTATTCCAATATGAACAGAGGAAAAAAATTTAAAAAAAACACAGGCAAGCTGAAAATAAATATGAGTTAAAAGATTGCGGGTGTGCAAGTGCGTTTGTTTTGCACAAAATCTAATCAGCCGGGTGCAGATGGGGTCATTGCATCAGTCGGCCATTTTTGACAAGCGGAAGCAGCATAACTAAGAGGAGTTCAATTGTCGTTTTCGCCGACACTGCTGATAAAAATGAAAATTTTATTGTTTTGGTATTTTTTTTTAATAAACTCGTGCGGAATATAACCAAAACATGACCGTAGATTGTCACAAACACAGAGAAAGGAGATTTTGCTTATCCAGGCTTCTTTGACAAATGCAAAGGTTAGGTTGATGGTTATGAGAATTAACTAAATTGAGATGTCAATGAAAAAGGAATTGGAGGCATAAAAGTTCCGCCCAAAATGGGCAAAGAGAAAATAGAAAGAAGATAGAAAGAAGAGACGTCATAAAAATATCATTACTCAATTGGTTAAACAAACAGAAAGAAAATAGAAAGAAGTAACTCCGCCCCAAAGCTGGGGGCGAGAATGATTTCATTGGCCACAAGGGCCATAAAAAATAGATTTGCATAGACACCCCGTGTCCGTCGTACCCCGCACCAGTAAAGTAGGGACAAGCATAAATACAGAGCTCCAAGAAGGCCACGAGAAGAGTCCAGTCAGCTCTCGGTTCAGAGATGTAACATCGAAGATAGGCGCTAAGATACTGGGCGCCCACCGTAGGACCGGTTGCCTCCCATATAGTTCCTGGCTGAAGATGTACAGAGACAGAGATAATTGCCACGCCGACGGGTGCCAACCATAGAGAAGCCTGCCGCTGACTTAGCTGAAGATATACAGAGACAGAGATAATTGCCACGCCGATGGCTGCCACCGACCGAGCGACCGAAAAGAGTTAAAGACAGACAAGAAGTGATTTTGCAGACGAAGTTTGAAACGGCCAACCAGTGTTAAAGACAGACAAGAAGTAATTTTGCAGACGAAGTTTGAAACGGCCAGTCAGAATTAAAAACAGACGAGAAGTGATTTTTCAGATAAGGTTGATACCCAGCTCGGATCGAAGAGCCAGTCCGAAGTACGGAACCGAAGCCGTCTTACTGCCGTCTCCAGCTTTACCCACCACACTCAAAGACAATCCTTCGGCAGTTTCCGTAAAGCTTCGGTGTGAAAGGAAACAAAGACATTTTGAATCGCCATAAACTTAAAACGCTGATTGGAGTGAAGTATTATCGCCAACCAGAGACTTTAATTAATGATAAGAAAAACGCTTCGTAAATTACTACTTAGAGATGGAATTGAGCGTTCCGTTGACGCCTCGCGTCTCGGTATCACATCTGGTTTCCGTGAACTTCTGTTCCGTTGCCAGCTTGATTGAACAGCGTTTAGGAAGAAGACGATTGGCGATTGTTTTTCTCTATTTTCGTTTTTGTATATAAAGACTTTTCTACAACTGATTCAAGCGTCATTCTAATTATTTTTGGTGCCATTTCGTTTGCCCTATTGTGCGCGTACCCGGCTTGGTTTGACTTGGCGGAGAGACATCTAACGAGAATTCCACGGGACTTCCTTGAGATCAAAGTTCACAACGTGTGCAGGGGAGATCACCGTTGGAAGAGTCAACTTGATAAGCAGCTACTGAATCGACACCATCAACGACCAGCCGCAGGAGGCATTACAAATATATTATTTACTTCATAACTTAATAACCTACCACTAATAAGTCATTGAAATATTTTAAAATATTGTTGAAACTTCATAAATTATTATAATTAAAAAAATAATTGAAAACAATTTTTTTTAATTTCATTACTAATTGAAAACATTTGTTTCTTCAGACTATAATGTCCTTAATTTATATTATTTATTAAAGCAAATACAAACTTATCTAACTAAGTAATGTCATAGTTTTATTGCATTTTTATTTTGGAAGCAGATTCTCAGAGAAAGGGCCAAAATGGTTGAAAAAAATAATACATTATTTACATTCCCTAATAAGTTCTGCGTTTAACTAATAAAACCAATTTTCCCTACAAAATATAATTTCTTGAAATTTCATGAATTTATGTAGAGGTGGAAGTAACAGATGTAAAAATAAAATTATTTTATAAAGATTTTTTGAAAATGATAATTTCAAAAATAATTTCATTCACTTTTTAATAAGTCCTAAAAATCTCATCAAAATCTGGCAAATATTTGATTTTTGCATAAATTATCTAAATTAATGTGTTTTTCACCGAAAAAAATTGAGTTACGTAATATTACATTATCCATTGCAAACTCTGGTGACGATTTGGTTACCCACTAACGGAAATTTAAGCAACTGATCAACACTTGATCTTTCCTCTTAATAACTTCGTTTTTATTAAGTTTTTTCTTCATACTGTGCTGTTTTTTCAGCGATTTAGTGGTAGTACCTAGTTTTAAGTAGACTGTTTGATCTATACAGGAAATTAATATTTTATTGTGTGATTTCATTAAAATAGCTAGAAATTCCTTACTTATAGCATAAGGAACCTATAAGTTTTTGACAAGAAATGTGAATGTGCAATTGTCTGCTCGATCAATGAATGCCGAATGTTTCCTTGAAAGGTACCGGATAATATTGCCATTACTAATAAAGCTTTCTCTAAAACCTCGTTCCCACTACTTCCGAAGGAGTTCCCCCGAGCTTTTATGAAGAAAACTTCCCTAACTTAGAACTGCGTATAATAGTCATTGTAATTTTAGAAAAATAAAACATTAAATAAAAATATAAAAAAAAAATATGACAGAAAAGGAACAATTTTAAAGGTCACTTTGAATCTCAGTGAAAACTAACAAAATTTAATTCCCGATATATCAGTTTTATAAACTGTACTACTGCATCACTCAAGTATTTATATAATTTTGCATTTAATTTGTTAATACAAATTTTAAAGACCACAGGTGTGCCATAGACATTTAGATGTGAATCAAACCCCCAACACTAATCATGGATAGGGAATTTAGCTTGCTGTCGCCTTTTGGCAAACGCTTATATAAGATTCATCTTCGTCTAGACAGATGCATCAATACACTTTTCAAACTCGTAGTTACAAAACAACTCGACTCGACCTTGATATCAGTGTTTCGGAATGTACTACTTTCCTATTATACTTGGAAAATAACAGCATTTCTTGAGGCTTAATGTTGCAGCCAGTTTCTAACAAGCTTTTTCTGATGCTCATATAAAAATTCTGGTGTTAGTTTTTAAATCTTGTGTTGAAAGATAAATATCTTGAGTCATCATCAGTCCTATAACCGGATATGGTTTCATGGCCACTGTTCAGCAGATCATCTAAGCAGTTCCATCCACATATCTAGCATGATAGTTGGAGAGATATTCATTTATGTAGTCTATTCATCGCCAGCTTAAACCATAGCTGATATCCTCCAATATCTACACTATCCTTAGTCACGGAAAAAGTGTTATTCCACCCAAGAATGTAGCATTATCGCTGCACTGCATAGATAGCATACATAGCTAATGAGACCAACTTACGCAATTCTGCTAGATGACCGTTTACTCTACAGGAAGGCTTCATCCGCCTTTTGACACATCTTGTTTTTAATCCTGCATTATGTTTTGCTACACCCTTCACTGGAAAACTTGGCAAGAGAACCGGTTTAGTCATCAATGGCCCCGCTGTGCGACAAGTACACGGATTGTAATCCGATATAACTGGAATTGTAAATACAACGAGAAAAGAAACGCAACGCTTTTGTTGACATCACTTGGAAACTCAAACGAAACAAGGTCTGTTTATCTATTATTAATACAGAACTAGATGCTCAAAATTAACAGAGCATAAATAAAATACAATAGAATAAAAGCAAATCAATAACGTATTACGACAGTTTTCAGCGGTTTTGAATTACTTAGTGTGTTGTTTGTTAATGAAAATCAGGGTAAAGTTTAGTGATAAAATGCAGGACTAACTTGAATTTTATTTTTATATTCTAACCAAATGAAGATTAAAACATATAACCTTTTAATAATCTTTATTTCCACCACACACAGTCACATCATATATTCAGATTATTGTCTCCAGAAATAGTTTGGCAAAACAAAAAAAATAATGAAAATATCTACAATTTCAGGAGCGAACTTGTCAGTCTTATGAAATGAAATAGGTCTTCTCTTAAAGTTTAAATTCATATTTAAGCTATTTTAATCATGTTCCTAGTAATTTGTACCGGAAGATCTTTCTACAGATTCTTTTCTGTAGACTTAATAAACAGTAATCCGACTCAGTTCCTTCAAAGATTATTCTTTGCATGATTAAGCAACGCATCCAATTATATCTAACCTGCTGCAACCTAATCTGAAAATCTACTCAATATGTGTATAAATTGATAATGTCTACGATCTTTTGAGGGAAAAATCGATATGTTTGTTGATGTCGAATCCATATAAACATCGACATGAACGTCAGAAATTAGTATCGCAAATTTACGTTTACATCAAACTGAATGCAAGCGCAAAGGCGTTACTTGTGTATTAAGTCTGCAAAATGAAAAATAAATCTTACAACTGTTTTTAAATAAGACAAAAATAGTCTGATGTCAGACTGCGTCTTATACAGAAGAGTTCAACTTGGGCCATATGTCACATAGATATCCAAATCAATGTGGTTGTAAATGAAAATCACTTCGATGGTCGTTCATTTTTCTGTTATGACTATTAACAGTTGGAGATCAGCAAAATGAAATGTGAACAGGGTAAACAGTCAGTTAAATAAGTATCCCGCACACACAAAAAACAAGATTTTTTTTAAAGAAATTCTCAGTATCTCTTCAACCTATTTGAAAGCCCCCTACTAAAGAAGGCAATAAAGCAACTAAAACGCAGGAGGTTACTGGGTGATAGAGAAGGAAAAACACTATCAAGTAGACAACAATATAAGAACAATAATTAAGAAGACAGAAGATAACGATTGACATTGCATTTATATTTTTGAAGATCAAAGTTGAATCGAAAGCTAGAAGTTATACGAGATTTCCACAGTGCGATAGAAAAAGACTTTTAACGTATAACTTACGGTTACATCTAGCTATTTCAACCATAAAAAATCAGTACTTCATTATTGCGACACCAAGATCTATTTAATTAAAATTAAATTATATAATGTTCAGACAACACAGTGCCTGAAAATTGCATTGTGCAGGAAATTCCGAGTTGTGCTAACGGAGAAGAAAATATGTATATTTGTTAATATATACTTTATAGCTCTGCTATATTATATTGCATTGAGTACTTCTATAATACCAGCGGCACTCAATGCGCGATATAATTTTTTATATATCAAGAAACAGTTTTGACTTCTTCTGACTGGATTAGTTTACGTTGTTGTGACTACACATGCGCACGAACGAGATACGCTTGTTATATGTGTTTTTTTTTTTGTTTGTTTGTTTTTGTTAGTTTTGTGTGTGTGTGTGTGTGTGTGTGTGTGTGTGTGTGTGTGTGTGTGTGTGTGTGTGTGTGTGTGTGTGTGTGTGTGTAAAACACTCAATTTAAACTCGGATTTCTGTTGGATGTTTTCCTTTTATAATACAAATTTATCACTTTTCGTGGATTCATTATATTTTACACATATTACTTTAACATGCAGTCAGATGTTTATTTCATCTGTCGGCACAATCTTTTCTTTTTTAATCATTTCATTAAAGCCATTAGGATGCAAGGAGTCACTGAGTGTTAGAGAATAAGGCAAAAACTATTATTAAGGAAAGAGGAGAATAAAAGAATAAAAATTAAAAAAACAGGAGATAACGATTGACAATGTTCTTCTAAAATCTAATGCAATGTTGACTGGGAAGCAAGAAGTTGAAAGAGAGTTCCACAAGCGACAAGTACAAGGGAAGAAACATTAACATTAACATTACACTTATATCTACCCATTTCAACTGTAAAATGTCGAGACCTTGCCGCCAAACTAGCGCTGCACTTAAATTCATAGTCTACGTACCATATAGAAAAGAACAGTTAACACCACGAAAGTATTCATAGAAAAGAGACAGGGATGCTACGCTACGATGGTAGGAAAGGGACTGAAGCCAGAAAGCTAGATCAGGGCTAATAACATTGCAGATTCTTCTTTGGATTTTATCAAGAATCTCTAAATATATAACAAGAGCTTCCAGAAGTGGAAGCAATATCCAAAGCAAGGTGGAATTGTAGACTTTTAAGTAAGTAATTCTGTCGATAAAAATTGTCCAGTACGACATAGTGAACCAACTTTCTGGGCAGTAGACTTAGCAAATGATTCAATATACCCTTTGCACTTCATGTCAGCTGGAAATGTTAGTTCAAGAATGCGAAATGAGTCACTTTCCTGGAGGTTAGTATCAGCCATGCTGATGAAAGGTAAAAAGGGTTCTCTTAGATTATTAAAAGAAAGCAGTTTTCGTTAGTTAACTAAGCATAACGAATTTCTTTGACGTTCATTAAAGTTTAAATATAAAATCTGTCACCACTTTTTAGTAGAACCAAAATACCACTTGTTTACTACATCACTATTTCAACTTTCAAAGATTGTGATTAATACGTGCTTTGGTAACGATTCGTCATTAATCTGTATAAATGTTTGTTAAACAAAATCAAATTAGGAAGAACCATAATTTTTGTTGATGTACACTGAGAAATATGTATATGCAATTATTTTAAAACGTCTGACATTTAAGATATTTCAAAAGTTTCAGTGTTCGAGTTTACAGCTTGAGAAATATATGGAGAAATACATATTCGAAATATTTAATAAAGGTGATCAACGATGGACATTACTATTCAACTTTTTAATCCCAAAATAAAAAAAATCAGTTAAGCTATCACCGTCCTTATTAATTTCAAAATACTAGAAAGTATATGCATTAATTCCATGAAACTATTTGAGTATCATTTGCTTATGGTTTTTATTTTATTTCGATGATTGAAATTGAAGATTTCACTAACTTGTGAGTTCTTCAATACAAATTATATTGATCAGTGCCAAATTGAAGCAATGGTTTATATTAAGCAAACATGAACCTGATCATTTCAGCTGCAGTAAATTTTGCATTAACTTATGTAACGAAAACAAAACTTCTTTCTATAAGTTACTTCATTAAAATGTGAATTTTTCCTTGAATATTTTCTTCAAAAATTATATGGAAGTAATATTGTGGATAACTATGCTTGTAGATTATGCACTCTTGCTTAGAGTTTATTGTGAAGAATATCCATCAACGAAATAAAAACTAAACTGATAAAATAACAACATAGAAATGCATATGATGTTGGAAAAAATAAACCTAATTAATTTGATAGTTTAAAATGTTTTAAATGTTCAGGTACATTTTGGGCTTTGTTAAAGACCTTCAATATCGAGAGATTTCAAATTTGTTCAGCTTCTCTAGTTGTTTTATGTCAAGCTCGAGATAACATTAACTTAAGAGCATATCAGAGAATTAGATTCAGAACTAGGTCGAGATTTTGTCAAGATAATTCCTCGCCTTTGTGAATCCCTGTAGAAAGTTATATATATATGCGATAAATGAATTGTAGTTTAAATTACACAAAAATAAAAATAACACTGATATCTCCTTTTAACAGATATATTTGGTAAACAGAAAAATATATTTAAAGTGTATTACATAATAAAATTGCCATTGACTCCAACAGTGGCCTTCATACGACTTCGGAATCTGCTGCAAACGCTCTGACATGTTCGTATTGCAGTTTCCGGTGCAAATGTAAAGCAGTACAGCATGCCGTTTCCAAATTTCTGGCAGAGTGAACTGCGTCATAGTGCTCTTTTTCTCATGGACAATGCCTAACTGATCTTACTATACTGAGCAATCAACAAACAACAAAAACAACGTGCATATACGAAATTAAAAATATGAAATGGCGACGATCTATCCATCGCGCCCTGTACAAATCCGTTTCTATATATGTATTTTTTTTCTCTCAGGAATACATTAATCGCAATTAACTCCCGGATTATATAAATCGATTATGCCGTCCTAGTATTAATGCATCAGTGATACATTAAAGACCCAAATATCTTCTTTGATTAACACAATATATATTGATTAACATAATATATGTTGATTAACATAATATATTTTGATTAGCATAATATTATATCTTATTCGTAAAAGCAATTAAAAGCTTTTCTAATTAATTAATGTCTTAGTTTTATTGCGTTTTTTATTTTACGATTCAAAGCTGAAAGACATTGATGACTTAAATTCTCCAAGGAGTTCTACTCGTAATTAATATAGTCACTAAAAATTATCTTGTTGAATGCCTCGAGTATTCATAAAATTAAATAAGTGGGTGTAACACATGTAAAAAAAAGAAAGTGTCACATTCCTACAATAAATTCATTCATTTGTGAATAAGTCCTAAAAGTTTCATTAACATCTGATTTTATTTGCAAGAATTTCAAAATCAATGTCTTTTAATGCAAAAAAGACGCTTAAATTTACTGTTTATGTTGACACAAGAAAAATTAGACATTTAACCAAAATTTTTAATGTTCTAAAAAAGATTAAAAATATAATTAAATAATTTAAAAAATACTTTGGTCTTCCCTTTTAATAATAACAGAGATTTTTACGATAAAACTTTGTTTTTATCAAGTTTAAGGCATTTTTTCATCATAGTATTTTTTTCATAGATTTTGTAAAGGTACCTACAATAAAGTGTGCTGAAAAGTTCTTAAACCGGCCAAACAAATATTTCAAAATAAATTATGATCTTCAATTATTTGGTCAGATTTTAAAAAGTGGATCAAGCCAATAACTTTTGTTATCTCTCGTTTCTAAGTAAAAGACATAGTCTATGTAAAACATCACTTATGTTAACGACTGGTCAAATGTTTGAATTTATACCAATCAAACTTTGTGTATGATCTGAGAAGAGAAATGTTCCCCAGAAATGTTAATGAAATACATAAATAGTCAACAAAATCTGCAGATATAAATAAACTGAACTTGATTTAAATGATTGAAAAGAAACTTTTTTTTCAATTAATAAAACATTTGGATAAATAAACGTATGAAAAATACAAAAGTGTTTCTTGTTATAGTAATTACATCATATTTTCTCAACTAACCATAAGATTTTGTTCAAGGAGCGGCACATTCAATAACCATTTCAACAGAAAGTATTTTTGTTTTTCAGCTAATACAAACGTAAAATGAATTGGTCAGAACATGCTTAAAAGTTCTTGGCCCCAAAACATAACTAAACATTCTTTTTTATCTCTCTTTAGTCGGGCAAAAAACTTTTCAGCATTCTTCGTACATATATATGGAATACGAGATTAAAAAACAAGTTTAATCAGAAATTTGATACTGAAATATAAATGGAATAGTTAATATTTCCCTTAAATCTATTTTGAAATTGAAAACACATAATCCAAGATATTGCTACAGCTATGATTGCACATTCTGGTGAAAACTTATTTAAAGCTCCCTACACCATTGAAGTCACAGCAATGTGAATTATCGATTTTAAACTTTTTTTGTTTTTTTAAATAAACAGTTGCCAGAATATAGACAGCAAACATCCACGTTCTTATGAAATTTCTATCTGATTCAATAGAAAAGATGTCTATTGTCTCTACAAATCTTTTCAAATACTGTATGTATATAAAAAACAAAAAAGAATACAAAGAGAACTCGTCGTTCCTTTCGAATTTGGATTTTGTCAATCACAGTTGCTCAAGTTTTCACATAGCATTGTGCAAGGCGTAAGGTGGGGTAAGTTTACCATCTCTTTGCTTTTTGGCATCGTACGAAAAACTAGTAGCATACGGAGATTTTAGTACGAAATCCGATTTCACCAGTTTTTTACGAAACTCTTCAAGATCTTCCAAGACGGCATACGGCGCTTTAACCTGATAAACTAACTTTTCTTTAAAGCGGTTCTTCTTTACAGAGTTTTGGTCAGTGTTCAGGTCGTTTAGCGTAGCATAAGGCGGCAATGGTGGACAAGTCGCCGGTCTCTCGTTACCCCCAAACAATTTGGGTTTCTTCTTGCGGTCTCCTGTTGGAACGAAGTTGAGCCTATATGCTGAAAGGACAGTAATCGGCGGCACCAGCATACCATATTTGACAGACAGGTTTCCTTTCACGGTTACTGACCTTCGAGTAGGTCTTGGTTTTTGTTTTTTTTCAGCTGCGTCCATTATTTCGAAACGCGAATAAAACGTGAGGTTTATAAAAGATTCTCGTTTCTTTTTATTAGTATTAAACAAACTATGATATCAATGAGACGATGACCTAACGAAAAAAAGCCCGCACTAGAAATATTATGGAATAAGTAACCGCGATTTGTACGCGTTGGTTAAAGGCGGGCTTCTACGCCCGTGTTAGAAGAACGAAAACTAGAAAAAAATTAAACGAAAAATAAGCATCGTGAATATCTTTTGTGTGACGTCATCAACATATTGATGACTCATAGTAAATAAAAAAGGAAGGGGTTTTTTTTATCCATGTCTCATAGAAAATGTAATAAAATTACACATTTCTGCACACAGATTTAAAAATGTTTTCATAGAATCATGGATACCACGATAGTATCACGAATTTTACAAGTATAAGATGCACCATAAGCCCTTGAACAATAAGTGTTTTATTATATTTTCATTTTTATATAAAGTCGCTTTGACCAGGCTTGATTAATATCACTGTGCAAAAAGAAATTAAATATTAAGCTTTTCTGTCACATTTTATTGAGTGATTGCCGACTAATAAAAATCTTAATTTCTGTTTGTTTACTGATGAACTGTTATTGCCTTGTCCTAATATTTAGTTAATATATTTGAATTCACCTAATTTTCTTCTTCTCTCATTCACTCTTTTACAAACCTTATAAGTATAATTTGTGCACCGGCCATACAACAATAGTTAACAAGCATAGCTTTCTCATTCCATTCTTACTAGGTCCAATCCACATTTGATTCTCCTTGTACCAAAATTAGCCTCCACAAACATATTTCTAGATATTTGGTCCAAGGTTTCGGAAGAACCACAATGTAATTTTCGATATTTTTTCTGTATTAACTTATTTTATTTCCCGCTAAATTTCTCATTCGTTACGGGGAAATGTTTTCAGTCAAACCCAATATATAAGATTTGAAAACCAATTTCTTCTTAATTATAAATTAATATCTCGGTTTGAAGCAATATTAATAAACTATTCTTATAGATTATTATTTGTAGTGAGTTCAGTCTCACTAAGTGCCTCACAATTGTGACCTTGGTAAATAACTACATATGGTCCTTAGTAAGGTCACAAAAGTGAAATACCCAGTAAGGATTAAATTCGCTACATATTTCTGGTCCTCAAGCTTATCAGAATCATAACACATTTCCGAATTCGTAGAATTATTCCTTTATTATAAACAATATTTCGAACTGAATTTGTTAATCTCACTAAACATTGACAAACGTTTCATTTCTCATTGGATGTCTTGTGGAAAATTTGATCCTGACCAAGAAATTTAAAATTGTGCATTGTGGCTGTATATTTGGGTAGACTCTAATTTGTGTGCATGTTCAGTCAATTTCTCAGAATATTTCCACCCAGATGAATGAATTCGTCGTGATCTGTCTCCTATAAATATCGGATTCTCATGTCAGCTATTATACAGTATATCATCAATTGTATTAGTGTCTATTTTAGACATAAGCATTAATTTCCTTTACAATGTACATTTATAAAGCACTGCTAATCACATCTAATAGAAGAATAGCAGAGTGCCATCTTCCAGTTATAGAAATTAGTTCGTTCAACAATATACTTCATAAAACTTATCAGTCTGGCTAATTAATATAAGTTAATATATAAAACTAAATAGGCTTTAAACAATCTCTCTTAAAAAAATCAACGTTATTCTTGTGTCAAAGATTAAATGTAAACAGTAACATGAAACTGACTGATATTTGAAAAATGTTACCTATTTCTAATTTATAAAATAGCTCTTTCCGCATTTCTGTCTTCCATAACGTTGCATTTGGTTTTCTGGAACCCTTACTGCTATTTTCTTTCATAATGTTTTATTAGTTACGGAACATTCAGGAAGCGGAAAGATTGTAAAACGCCGAAAATTTATTTCTCTCGCTTTATTTATCCAAAGAATAATTTTTCACTTTCTTCCTCATAACTTTGGTAAACCCATTTTAATTCGGCTATACGTAACTCCAACCATTGCTATTGTCGTATTAAAGTTATCTATGTGTGTGACTACAAAAAATATTCAATAGTAAATCCAATATATTTTAATACTAATTGATACATCTCTTCAATTTAGAAAAGCAGTGCAAGGGTATACAGTAAGATCACTCTCAACTTCTGAGACGGTCTCAAAGCGTCATAGGAAGAGAATACATGCCCCGTAGAGATAATTCTTGTTCTTGATGGTGTAATGAGTACTTCGCATTGTAGAGCTATTGATTGGTTTCCTTTCGCTGTTGCCTCATACATTGCCCTAGAGAATTCAAATAAGAAGAAATAAGAGGCTAGATGTCAAACGTTACTTGATCGTGAAAATTAACGAACATCTATCCCTGGTGTTTGTCCGTGTTTGCGAGATGCTTAAAACTAGGTACCTACAATTATCCGCTGAAAAAAATGATAGTATGAAGAAAAAGGTTGGATAAAAACAAAGTTTTATCGTCAAAATGTTTTTGTTATTATTAAGAGGAAAGACCAGAGTATTTTTTATTATATTGTAAAAAAAAATTTAATCGTTTCTATTACGTTCGAAATTTTGGTTAAAAGATCTGTTTTTCTTGTATTGGCAGCAAAGATTAGTATTAGGAAATTTAGCGCCTTTTTTCGATAGGAAACACATGGTTTTGAAAATTCTTGCAAAAATCAAATAAGAGTCGGATTTTAATGAAACTTTCAGGACTTATTCAAATTTTTTTTTACAAAATCTTGTTTTTATATCTGTTAACCACACACACACACACACACACACACACACACACACATACACACATACACACTTAATGAAATTTCGATAAATCAAATTTTATTCCGCTTCATATTTATATGAATTAAAAGCAGGAGTCCTTGGAGAATGTAAATCACTATTTTTATTTAACAGTAACTCATTTACCAAAAATCTGCTCTGAATAGTAAAAAAAAAATGCAATCAAACTAAAATATTATTTAATTAGAAAAACGTTTAATTTTTTTTTTCAAATAAGATATTATGGATTATCTAATTTTTTTTTTCAACAAATGAATTTCTCCAAGAATATTTTTAATTTTAATTAGAATAATTTATAAATTTTAAATCTTTAAATTTCTGTTCTAATTTGCACGGGTTACGTGATATTGTTATTAAGTAAAACTATACTTACTAAACATAAACTGAAAAGTTTAGTACAAATCATCACATTAATATTTTGAAAAGACATTTTGAATTTTTTATATGAATAAATGTGCCAATTTTCTACTATACCGTCGATCATATACGACATTATCAGAAAATAAAAGTTTACTATATTAAATTTACAACCAAAAATATTTAAAATTCAATAAAACATTACATTATGGAGAATGTTTTATTAAATTTTTAAGATAATGAGTACTTAAAAATTATTTATAATTCAGTTACTTTTTAATGCCTAAAGCCCCCAAAATAACAACATTAGGTAAATATCAATCTGTCATCAAGCTGACAAACTTGCAAACATCTTAAATGAACAACTACTGTTCGTTTTTTTTTTTTAAATGTACAGCGATATTTTAAACTTAATATTATTAAATAAGATTAATAATACTTTAAATCAGCTAATATTCCTCAAATAAAGTTTCAGAAAAGTATATTTTACTTTTGGAAGATTTTGTAATAAGGAGAATTACATTGAGACGAAAAAAGATGCTAATCAGCTATTCTAGCAAAAGAAACAAAAAAAAATCTGTTCAGCCAATTCAAATTGGTGTTTGAAATAGAGCAAAGTATTTTGCTTATTGGAAATATTAAACGTAATATTTTATAGCTCAGTTTTTCCCGGTAACAAACCTATTATTAATTTAGAAATTCTTGCAATAATCAAATAATTATCGAATTTAAATGAAACTTTCTGGACTTATTCACAAATGAATTAAATTATTTTTTAAATTATTTTTTAAAAATCTTTTAAACTGTTGCCCTCCTCCAATTAAATTCATGAAAATTTAAGAAATTAAGTTTTGCTGGTTTTATTAGTTAAACGCAGAACTGGGAAATGTAAATCATCTATTATTTTTTGAAAAAATTTGCCTTTATTTCCAAAAATCTGCTCCCAATAATAAAATAAAAATGCAATATAACTATGATATTATTTAATTTGATAAGCTTTTAATTGTTTGAATAAATAAATAATTAATAATAAATTAAGAACATTATAGTCTAAAGAAAAAAATTTCGATTAATACTGAAATTTTAAAATTGTTTTCATTTTGTTTTTAATTATAATAATTTATAAAGTTTCAAACATATTCTTAAAATACTTCAAAAATTTGTTGGGGTTAGTTTGCAAACTTATTAAGCGAAGATTATGTTTACTAATCGAAAGTTAAAAAGCTTAATACAAATCGTCGTGCATTCCTATTTTTAATTTTTTTTTTTTTCTGTGAGTATTTGAAGTTTTTTATGCTAATTTTTATGTGTAAATTAAACGTTCATGTGTTTCAGAGTTTCTTCTTTTTACAGGAAAAAAATTGCACAATCATGTTACTTGTGATTGCTATACACTTATCTTATCTCGCATCTGTCAAATCTGTCGACACATACGGTGGAATGGTCAGAAAGTTGAACTGTGTATAAGAAATAATTTTATTCTAAACTAGGTACCTCCCAAAAATCGCTAAAAAAACAGTATAGTCAGAAGGGAAAAGGTCCCAAACTAAATAAAAACAAAGTTCTATCGGCAAAAAGTTTATATTACCATTAAGAGGATAGAACAAAGCATTTTTTAAATATTTTTAAAATTTTTTAATTATTTCTAAGACGTTCGAAATTGTTGTAGAAAGTCTTTTTTTTATTACGTAAGCGCGATATCCAGATTGCCGCTATTTTATTATGTAAACAAACGTAATTGTTACGCAATGCACTTTTTTTGGCCGTGAAAGACACATTAATTTGGAAATTCTTGCATAAATCAAATAATGGTTGGATTTTGATGAAAACTTCAGGACTTATTCCTAATTAATCGAAATCAATGTTGAAATAATTATTTTGTATAAAATATTGGTAAAAATATTTTTTTACATATGTTACCCACCACCAATTAATTTCCACAAATGCTTAAAAATTCGAACTTTGTCCACAATAAGCCTAATATAATTAAATTCAGGAGTCATTGGGGAATGCTAATCAACAGTTTTTTGGGGGGTTTTTTTCTCCACTAGAGCCCCTTTTCTAAAACATTGGTCCGAATTGCGAAAAATGCAATAATTATGCTAATTTCTATGTGGATAAACTTCTGATTGCTTTTATGAACAATATAAATTAAGCGTATCATAGTCTGAAAAGAAAAAAAAATTTAATGAACAATGAATTTTTACAAGAATTATTTTCATTTTTTTTTTCAGTTTTTAATTATATTTTTAAATTATTTATAAAAAGTTTAAAATTATTGTTAAATTTCTTCCTCAACCTGTCCGGCTAGGTTATGTAATTAATGCTTGAAGACTACAATTACTAATCGAAAATGTAAAAGCTTAATACAAATGATTGAGCCATTGGATTTTTAAAATAATTAAAACATTTTAATTGTGTGCATTTTTACGGTTGGCTGTACGTGATATTTATCATTACAAGGTTACGTGATTAAAGGGTTGTCTTCCCTTACATAAAAAATTAAATTTGTATATTTTTGTCGACTTTGGCCTCCCTACTTGAGCCTTCTTGACAGCTTCCGGTTGTCATTATGTCACTCGGCACTTGAGATAGCCGGCGTATATCGGATTACCTTAGCTAATAAAATGCTATAGCAAATATTTCAGAGAGTAAGCAAGTACTTTTGTTTGAAAACAGATAAAGGTAAGTTTTAACTTAAAAAATTGACTTCAATAACGTGTCAGCGACGTATATTTTATTTTTGCCAGATTTTTAAAACAGGAATTTGGCTACTGTTTACATAGTGTTGACAGAATGTGTCAATAAATAAAAAATGGTGGGAAATTTAACTTGAATTTGTCCGATTTCAATATAATTTCGGTTTAAAAAATACCAGTGTATTTTTTTTTCGGGAATTAAAATTTAATCTCCTGGCTTTCAATTAAAGCTAATTTTACAGCTTGAAGATAATTTATTTATTTTTAAAATTTCAATTTAAATTTAGGTATCGAAAAGTATTTTACTATGAAAATAGTAAATTAAATCATTTAGCTTTCAATTAAAACTAAAATAATTTTCAAAAAAAAAATAAAAATTTATTTTTATTTTAAAAAATAAAAATAAAAATTTAGATATCGAAAATGAATGCAAGTATCTAATTATATTATTCTTTAATTTCGAAAAATGTTGTTTTATTCCTGATAGGCAACGTTGCGTAAATAAGATAATCTGCAGTAAACACTGACTTTTGAAACAATCCCTCTTCTTTAAAAATCGAAAAAATTATCATATAACACAAATATTAAAATCTTTCTAACAGCAACAAAATTTCGAAATAAATTTTAAATTCGCACCGAATAACATAACCTCCTTTAAAACAACGGTGCGTGTGTTAAACCTTTGGAAGCTACTTACTGAAATGAACTGATGAACTTGAGAGCAACATAAAATCTCTACAAGGTGATAGCATAAATGGCGTTTTCTTCAGTATTTAAGAACACTCAGAAGAATAAAAAATGAAATAAAAAATAACATCCAACTTATAACATTCATAGTCCCAAATTGAGAAAAAAAATATAGAAATGATCTACACAGGTGATATATATTTTCTGTCGGGCAGTGAAAGAAGTAGTTTTGAGCGCAGTTGAGACAATATTTCTGAATACAAACCTGAGAGTAAATCATGATAAAACTGAGCATGCAGTATTGAAGAGGAAATGTAAAGACAGAAAAGTGAAGAAATGTTAAATGGGAACTTTATAGGGAAATATCATCACAAGTAAACATTTGGCAATTGCGATTATGAATATTTTGAAGTTATGGATTAGGCCAGATAAAACAAGTGGAAAGCGTTGAGACTGTACAACGCGCTAGTATAACAACCAGTATTGACAATTAATTGTGCTAAGTTGGGACTAACAAAGAAAGATGAAGAAAAATCGAGTCATTTCATCGAAAACATTTAAAACATCTAAATGGCAAAATATATCATTTCCAATTCCAACTTACACAGGAGATACAAAACATACCCGATCTCACTTTGCATACCCCGATTACGATGGAAATTATTTGGACATTTTCAGCGATTAAATGAGCAATATCCTTCTCAAAAAATATGCGGTTTTATTTCAAAAAGAGAAATGCAGTACTTTTTCGCAGAAGACCGTGAATTACTATCGTATTTACAGAACACCGTCACTAAAAGAACTGTCCATAAAATTCCGTCCTTCCCAGGATGTTTGGAGAGGACTTGCGAGCATAAGAGTCATTTTAAAAAGTTGCTGAAGATGAGAAATCTCACTGATTTTCAGTTTGCCTTCAAGTCGAAACAGATCATGATAGTGTTTGAGTAATTACCAATAATATCACTACGCACTAGGATCGATAAATAAACATTTTTGCATTCAGTAATACCAATTAGGTCTGAGTATCATGTTTGCGTGTTTTTTCTATACGTAAATTTATATCATGAAGCAGTAATTTTGGTTAAATACAAACTTTCGTTTATCTATGATGTTCTTCAGTTGCTTCATGGAAATGCGTTTTTCTTTTTGTTCTTCAACGGATCAAAACGCGAGGAGGTCGTAACAACACGATTTAAACTTTTTGCGAACAAAACGCAAACGTTAATTCGTTTTAAATATCGAAACATGAGAACAATCCACCAAAACGCAACAAGTGAACAAACAAGAAATAATTTAATTCAGTGGTGATTCTTGTTATAAAAATTAAATTCGCCATTATAGAGCTGGATTTAACTGCGGATCTCAAAATGTCTAATTTATCGAGAACTCCAACTTACTATGGAATCTCGGTCAAAAAGATGCCTCCAATTCTTCGGTAAGAGGAACAGCAACTTTAATCCCGCATCCCTTTCAAACGTTATCTGCAGAAATGACCGCTGTTCTAGCAAGTGTACTTTTGCAGACGTCCAACTACAGATGACAATAAATGGCTGACTGAAGAAACATTTAATGCGTAAATGTATCTTAGCAAGTTTCAGTAGTGCAGTTCGTATCCTTCACTTTAAAATGCAAACTTAAACTTAAATATAATCCTTTGTGTGTTTGTTACATGATTTCCAAATAATTTGTTTTCATTAACTTGTTTTCATCGTCCACTTCCTTTTATTGTATCAATATAATATATTTTAACAATTATTGTATCAATATAATATATTTTAACAATCCTCGCCTTTTACACCACATAATCATACCTATTTTCTCAATAACAAATATTTTAAAATTTATTTCTTGAATTATCTTTATTTTTAAAAATATAATTTAAAATATATATTTTTTTACAGAAGAAGGACGGAATATGGCGAGTTAAAAGCAACAAACAAAAGCAGTAGCAAATTTCAACAGGTAACTTCTGAATTAACATTTTTAATACTTGCTTGGTGTCCAGTTATTAACATATTTTAACGATTTTTTTATGTACTGTTCCTATGTAATTTAATATTACTTACGTAGCGACAGATGTTGTAAGAAACAGCGTCATGGGCTTTAGCTTATACTTTGATATTGTAACACACACATACATGAGCGTGTGTGTGTGTGTGTGTGTGTGTGTGTGTGTGTGTGTGTGTGTGTGTGTGTGTGTGTGTGTGTGTGTAAAAAGCAAGCTGGTAGAAATTAGGTTAGGATAAATGTATGAGATTTAAAGGGCACTTGTTTAAAGGGAGTATTACCCATACGTACTTTTTGTTATTTTTAAAAATAAATGTTTAAATAAGGTAAGCGCAGACCTTATATATATGCACATAGGGCTTTGGGGATTTTTTCAATAGTTTCTATAACATTTTGCTGTGTTAGCTACCTTGTACTGACGACGCCAAGTATCAGACTATTCAAAAACGTGAAAAATCTCATATATAAATATATCATATGTGTGTGTGTGTGTGTGTGTGTGTGTGTGTGTGTGTGTGTGTGTGTGTGTGATAGGTAAATTGTCACCATTTTATAATTTTAATTTCGCGCATGCATGTTTAGATTTTGTCGACTACAAAGTATAGTAGGGTCAGTTGGGCACCCTCAGTGAGAAAAGGTGCACCATGACGCAGTTCACTTCACTAGAAACTTTTTGAAAAGTTTACTGTATTGCGTGGCATTCAAGCCGAAAGCTCCAATACGAATATTTCAGAGTGTTTGGGCGTCACTCTGAGAACAGTGCAGCGGATTCGGAAAGAGTTTGATGAGTTTACGCTGATTACGAAGGTACGGTAACTCGAAAAACTCACTCTGATCATTTTGATAAGAAAAAACATCCGAATTTGTTGGTGAGGTCCTCCGACACAGTACGGGGGCCTACATCAAGTGTCTTGAGGAGATAGTGCTGCTCTGAGTCAAGAGGGTGGCTACTGAAAAACCTTATGTCTAAGAACAGGACTCTTCACAATGTCACATAAACAGAAAGACCCAGTCATGGCTCTCAGACAATTTCACGTCACTCCTTACATCTGGCCATCTAATTCCCCAGACTGCAACCGCCTTGATTATTATATATGGGATGCGGTTGAGTAAGAGATCAACAAAACTCCTTGTAATATAAAGATAGCAAGGATTATGGCAGCATTCACAAACTTAAAAAAGTTACAGAAGATTCCAAAGTCGTCTGGAGCCCATGGTTGAAGCCAATTGCGATTTTATTAAATAAAGCTGTTAAAATGAGATGTCAATCTTATTTTCATTTTGCGTAATTTAGAGAACGATTCATCCATTGCACCCTGTATTATATACCGCATATTTTTCCTTAAAACGATGAATTACAATTAAAATACAATTTAACATTTAAAATGAGATTCGGGAAAAAATAGGAGGATTGGAAAAAAAAACAGAATAATAAACAGTTTTTGCTTAGATTTTTATAGTCCCGCCCAGATTCATTCAGGATTAATTTCTTTTCTTTCGGTTCTGGCGCTACATTTCGTTTGAGTTTTGAGGAGCGTGTCAATCTTAAGAATGAAAAATGTTAAAAACATCATCTTTGAATAATTTGGTATAGAAAAAGGGAACCTAGACAAGCATTTATTCAGTTTCATGAATGCCACACTTACTGAGATGTAGCGTTCTATACTTACCAGAGAGTTGGAGTTCTGTATTCCCCCGACAGGTGTTTAGTGAATTTGAAATGTTATTCTCTCAGTTGAAATGTTATTCTCTCTTTCTCTGAAGAGATCTCTTTGTGCAAGACTAGGTTGACAGATTTTTCTTGCGAATATTCCATGATTTTCTTACTTGGCGACGGATGCACTTTCAGAAGAAATTAAATCTACATTGCCAAACCTTTTTAAAAGGTCGGTAGCGGTTATATTAGGGAGGCAGGGCTGCAAAAATGGAGGTCATGTTGAATAATCGAATAAAATTTCGTAAAACTGGTCCTGTGTGATGATACCAGTAGAATTGAGATTGAAACGTCTGATTTCTATGTTTGAAAGTGAACTTATCACCAAAATAGTGAATTAGACTCACTGGATCTCAGTGTTAAATATTAAACATGAAACGGCTGTTTTATTACAGCCTATTTCAGATCTGTGTTCTTCTTTTGTTTGGATTGCACTGGATATCGGCTCGGAACGAGAAATCGGGGAGCCGAGTTCGAATTCCAGTTGAATTCCCTGCATTCACTTACGCGCAAATACCCTTGGGAAAGGTATTAATCCGTTTCTTTCCTCTAGTTATGGCTTAAATAACAGAATAGATTGAGTTCTATATCCTTGGCTGGCAACCAGTCTACCGCAGAAAGTAATGGCAGCTTACTGCGGGATAATCTTCTGTCCAGTCAGTCATGTCTCTTTCGAGACATGATCGCCTAAGCATGTATCAAGTATGGTACTTGACTGACTATATGTTTCTGTTTGTGTTTCAGATTCGTTCCGGTTCTCTAATTAGAGACCCTGAACTATGTTCTACTGACACAGTTATGGTGTCCTTTGACATAGCTAATGTTTTACAAACACACCTCTTCAGGTTACCTTGCAGATATGAACTTTTGGAACAGTCACCTAGGTTCCCATAGTATTTCTGAAAGATTGTTCTTGGATTTCATGTATTCAGCTACTCACAGGTTGAAATTCAGTTTTAATGACATTATGTATGACCAGATTAATGGATTTTCGATGAGTACCGTTTTAGCTAAGATTTTCAAGGGGGGTTTATGAAAATCTTCTCGTTTCTTATCGTTATGTTGATGATACTTTTTTGTCTTCAATTTCATTGAAGAGACCAAGGATCTTTTTTAACTTCAATTTAATTACCTCCACCCATCTCTTCCGTTTACTATCGAAGATTAATATGATTCGTTTTTGCCCTTCTTGGATGTGCTTATTAAACAGAAGTTTCGTTCTTTCATCACTAGTCTTTATCGTAAACCTACATTTACTGGACTATAAACCCATTGGAATTTCTTTTGTTCCCTAATACCGGAAATTAATTTCCACTTTGGCCCATCGTGCGCTGATGATATGTTCTTCTCGTAAGCTTGATTGTAAAATGGATAATGGGATTTCAGTGTAATGTCTTAGGTAGAATAAAAATCAAACATTTCTAAAATGAAATAATTAAATGATATATTTTTTTTAATTTTCACTCACGAAAATGGCATTAAACTTTACATTTTTAAATTTTATATTAAATTCAACAATCACCAGGATCTGAAATAGTTATAAAAATGTTAATTCTGCGCAAACAAATATAAATAAGATTATTTTCAACGGAAAAAAAAAATATATATATATATATAAACTATCGCCCGGTTCACACTCCACCCACGTCTATTGAACGGGTGAAGAGGCTCATCCTTTGTTTCCTGTTTAGGATGTGGTTTCCGGTTTCCGGCTTTCTCTTTTCCAATCTTTTACTCATTTCCATTCTTTTCCTCTTTTTTTTTTTTTCAATTGGAGTAGATAGCCTAAACTATCGCCCGGTTCACACTCCACCCACGTCTATTGAACAGATGAAGAGGCTCATCTCTTGTTTCCTGTTTAGGATGTGGTTATCGGCTTTCTCTTTTCCAATCTTTTTACCCTTACGTAGCCCCCTGCACATCAGTGGCGTTACCGCCTTGCTCGGGGTGATATTAAAATATATATATATATATATATATATATATATATATATATATATATATATATATATATATATATATACTGTGGGGTTCCAGAACACCCGGATTAAAAAGGAGATTTAATGCGGGATATCCGGTCCACAAAAACACAACACAAATGTCGAGAAAAGACAACGCAATAAGAAATTTTGTATAAAAATATGAAAATATTGTATCTTGACAACATATATACAGTATAAACAATTTGTACAATTCTTTGTATCTTTTGTTTGATAGAAAAGTATCCGTGGGATTTTAGTGAGTGTTGGTTGAATATAAAAGTGTCTTTTGGATTTAAGTGAATGTTAGTTGAAGATGAAAATGTTTGTTTTGAGTGTGTAATTAAACAGAGTAGTAGCACAAGGTTTCTTTCATTTTTATGTATCAGTCGCTAAGTAGGTAGAAAAGGAAAGTGTTTCAAATTCTGGTGAAAAGAAGTGTGAATGAGAATTCTCGAAGGGAGAGACAGACAGAGAGTCAAATGGAGATAGTAGCAATTGGTTGGATGTGTGTGTAAAACGATGAATCAGTCTACTTAACTCAGTAAGCCTGTGTTACTTCTCCTTTCTGGTTGATGAGAGATGCGAAAAGTTTTACGGTCGTTGCAGGTGTCTTGTTTCTCTCTTTCTTCCTCTCATTAGTAGCGGTTAAGTCGGATTTGTTTGTCAACACTGGTTTCGTTGATGTCGGCGCCTATCGGACTGTGCGTCTCTGACACTGCGCTTTCGGGCTTGACTGGCATGGCTGACTGTCTCGCTGACCGACGGTTTGCTTGACAAATCGACCGACTGCTGTCTCTCACTGACCCTCTTGACTGACTGACTGTGACCGGTAAGGGGACCTCCTTAAATATTGAATTCTGGTCACATGGGAGGATCCTAGAACGATTTTTTCTTTGGCTGTGAAAAAAAAAACATTTCGCTCACTTATTTTGAATTTCTCGATTTATCAACCAATCAGGATCCAGAGTATCGCTTTTCAAACTGACTTGTGAATTTTTCTTAGTTGGGTTTTTCCAAAGTCGTTTGAATCCCTTTTTGCGGGTGTGCAATTTTACTTTGGGTTTTTCGCAAATGTTGTAGTCGTTTGAATCCGATTTTTCGGGTGTGCAATTTATTTTGTGTTTTTCATGGATGATATAGGATTTGTATCCTATACACATATACATACACAATATATTATAAAAATTAACTATCAGTACCACTCTACAAAAAATTGTTTTGAATTTCCTTGAATTCTCTTCTTGTTCACAAAAGATATGTTCTTGTTCACAAACGATTATAAATATTGCTAATACCACCTTCAGGAATTTAACTTTACAAAAATATAAACATTAGAAACATCCAAAATTCACTAGTAAGAAATAATCACAAATGGTGTATTACTGACCTGACTCCTAGAAAACTTAAATTTTAAAAGATTCTTCAAAAATATTTCATTAGTAATACATTATATTTATTTTGAAAATTTCAATGAAATCCAATAATTCAGTGATCTTTGTACATTTTTAAAACAAGAAGTATTCTATTGTTATAACTTCATTTTGTTTTATATTGAAAGTGTGCATGATTTTAGAGGTACTTAGTCTTTAGAAATTTTAATATCAACGTTACTTTACTGCGTGACACAAGGTGGTGCTGTAGATCAAGAATTGTGGCAGCTATGAAAGAGTTGCATGAAAACTTTTAAAGTAAATTCAAAATACTTTGGAAATTAATGAAAAGTGGAATGAAAATATAATCTGTATGTTAGTATAGTCGGGTTATTGCTATGATTTCAAACCACGTCTCTTATTGATCAGTATATACGAAAAAAATTTTCATAACTTGAAATTGAGTCTTAACAATTTTGGTGGCTGAACCGAAAGCGATACATAAGCGTAACATTTTTTTCTTTTTTACACAAACTATCTGGCCTTTATAAAAATACATTTCTCTCAAAAGAACGTGTTCTAAAAATAAAAATTAAAAATCTTTCACTGGCCGCCCCATATTTTCGGTCTTTTCTACATTTAAGCTAAGATTACAATTGAAAATCACAATTAAAAAACCAACCTAGTTGATTAAACATTTATTCAAAACTAAAAATTTTAAAGTAGTAAAAATAAAATGTTTATATACATTATCTGTGAAATATATAGAGGGCTTGTTGTACAAATACACTATTTTTATTATTAAGATCCTTAGTAAAGGAGTTCAATGAAGTTCTTAATAAATGACAATGACTTTGATAAGTCAAGCAATGTCATTTTATTTAATAACTGGTTTTCTTGTCTGCTATTTCTGAAACTATTAACTTCTGATTATCTCTGCAAGTTGCAAACGAAAGAATAATTAAAACGAGAAATGGAAATTTGTGGCAGTCTAATTCTTCATTAGACACAAATTCATTTTTCAACATTTTTGGCCCAAGTATTTCTGATATTTTTACACTATTTACTGTGTTTTAAAACACACACGTAAATGTTTTTTCTACTTGTCAGACAATTATCCAAATCAGACGCTTTCTACGGGAAGTTGCCTTTAAGTTAGAACCTTGGCACGAAACAGTAAAGATTATTGAAGGTTAGTATCGAATTACTAAACACTCATTTTCAATTGTATACTAATAGAGACTGATTATGATTTAATTTCTGCAACTATCGGCACGATTTTCTTTAAATGTAGGGGTTATTTTTATTTTAGTCATTATTTAAAAAAACTTAGACATATTTTTCTTGCATTAAAACTAATTGTGGTAATCTCATAAAATGTTTATTGCTTCTCAACAAGGCTTTGAAAATCTTTTAAATAATTGTGTCAATCGCTTGAATTTATTTTACTTTTCGTCAATATGTGTGAAGCAATATAATAGAATAGTCCGCAATAGATTTAGCTGCTTATTTTATATTCATTTCTATTTTAAATGTTTACATGGCTAAACTAGTAAAATATAAAATTAGTTCGATGATCGCTTGAGATATATGTTTTAGTTTATAGTTTAACCAAATATTTACTGAAATGTTCAATTAAATTACACAAATAATATTCATTTCGGTTACGCTTTTAAATAGAATGTAACTAGTAAACAGATAAATATGACAAGTATTATATCATTGGTAGCAACTGCATAAATCTCAGAAAACTGGCTGATTCATTGTTTAAATACTTTTGTTAACTGCCATTCCTATTGATGATACTGATGAATTTGAAGACTTACTGGAGTGTCTTAAAATGATTATTTTTCTTCAATAAACAGAAAAGTGTTTTCAAATTCTCTTTCTGCCGCTCAGAACTCTTTCAAATCCTTTTAGTAAGAAAAGTTTAAATTTTGATTTGCACTGCATGTGAATAGGTACCAAAAATAGGTCCCAACTCATTTAAATATTTGCAGTTATGCTGTGAAACGATGTATTGATGCATTTTATAAAATGTCTAAAACATTAAACTATTTAACACCTTACATAATATTCTTTCAGGTCATCATGGGAGTGGAGTCGCTTCTTATTTCCTCTTTTTGCGATGGAGTATCTATCTTAATTTAGGTTTCTTTATGCTCCTCTTTGGCCTTGTCGTTATTCCACAAGTAGCCTTTGAAAAAAAACCTTATACCACGGCTGTTTTAGGAATCAATAGCAGGTTAGTACCATATATTGTAACATCTATATTATAATTTATGAATTAGTTACTTATATTTTGTAAGGTTAGATGAGCAGAGCAACTCAGTTTATATATTCAATATATTATTAAATCACAAATATGAATTACATTTTTACAGAATCCACGTGCTAATTTGAACGAGTTAACAGATTAACTTTAATTTTTCTTTCTTTTTATGTTTACTTTTCATTAGTTATTTACTCTCAGCAATTTATGTTTCACATTTTACGCAATAAACAATGTATTTAATTTTATAAACCGAAAGTAGGCAGTCCTCTCCCAAATAAAATAAATAATACCTAAGATATTAACAAATAAAAATCTTATGTAACAAAAAATAAAACTCTTTTTGAAACTTTTCATTTTAGCTGTAAATCCAAGCTAATAGATTAAATTTAATATTTCCAATAAGTAAAATGCTATACTGCATTTCAAACGAAGTTTCAGTTGATTGGCATCGTTTTTCTGATTATCAATAAAATAAAATCTATGAATTCATCCATATTGACAAATTTATCAACACAGCATAATTCTCTTTATTAAAAAAAATAATAAAATAAAAAATTAAATATACCTTTCAGAAAGGTTGAGAAAATTAGTTGAGATAGATCAATTAATCTGAATAAAAACAAATATTACATTTAGTTTAAAATACAGCAGATAAGGATTAACAAGGAGACGTTTTCTTTTTTTTTTTCTTTTTTTTTATGTGTTAAAAGCCTAATGTTTGAGAAATTTAGGTAAGGAAGATATAATTTAACGTTAACGTGTAAAAATATTTTAAGCATTCTACTAGTTTATTAAATTTACAATAAATTTCAATTTCAAATTTACTATCGTTACCGCTCTTATTTTCTGATAATATCGTGTGTCCATACACCGTATTTATAAAAATTCACGTGTTTATACGCACATAAAATATATTGAAAACTATTTTTAAAATACTGGGGTTCGTTGAATTGTAGTTAGCTCTTCCATTTATGATTAGTAAATATAGTTACTTATAGTTTTTAATCAATAACAATATCACCTAACTAATAACATAATGTGGATGTACTTTGTGGTGCAGTGGATATCAACTCGGAATGACAAATCGGGGAGCCGAGTTCAAATTCCAGTTGAATTCCTTGCATTCACTTGCGCGCAAATACTCTAGGGAAAGGTATTAATCCGCCTATTCCTTCCAGTTATGGGTTAAATAATAGGACAGATTGGGTTCTATAGCCTTGGTCGGCAACCAGTCTACCGCAGAAAGCAATGGCAGCCTACTGCGGGATAATCTTTTGCCTAGTCAGTCATGTCTCTTTCGAGACATGATCGCTCAAAGCGTGTATCGCATATGGCACTTAACCGACCGAACAAAATAATATAGAATTTTAAAATGTATCTATACTTCTGAGATGAGGTAATATTTACATTGTTAAGACTGTTGTCCTCATCTTTATTGCCATGTTTACGACGTTTCGGTTGTTGTACGCTCCGGTCTTCTTCAGGTGCTAAGAATTTTGAACCGAACCTTTATTTCGATCCCTGGAGTATATAATTCTCATTCCATGTACGATGTACTTCCGGATGTCATGTAGTTATCTTCCTTTAACTCAACTCTCTAAATTTTTAACTACTGTTGTAGCCAAGTATTGTCTCACAACTCTTCGGATCGAGTCACTGGAACTGACCAACGCCTATATCCACTAGGTCATGTCTTTTGATCTTTCATCTTAATAATAATAATAATAATAATAATAATAATAATAATAATAATAAAAGTATTTTGAAGATAAAATTTTGTTTTCAAATGCTTTGGGCATTTTTTTCATTGTTATCTGCTTTAGCGAATTTTTAGAGGTATCTAACAGAAACTAACGAAGATTTGGTTCAGTTCTTATTTTGCCTTAAAAAATAAATCCTGAAGTAAAAAAATCTCAGTGTGAATTTTGTTCCTTCAATCGGTTATTATCGTCTTTTTTACTCTTTTTTTTTCTTCGTGTATATTTTAGTTACGTTCATGTCAACTATTCACATCACTGTTCACAACAATACATTTTGAACAATAACTCCAGTGTGGGAGAAACATTACTGGACTTTCTGAAAGGAACGGTAAGAAAAAAAATTTCAATTTTCTTTTAAATATTATCTCAAAATAATCCCCCATTTAACTCTTGTCACTTACTTTCCATAAAAACGCAATCTCTTGAGTATGAAACAAACTTAAAATTTCAGATGGCCATATATATATATATATATAACTGAGTTGCGACAATCGTTCATTGCATTCTAACGTAAATAGTTAACAAAATCAAACTAACTTTTTTGCTTAACTACAGGTTACATTGTGTTTTTCAAGAAAATATTTGTATACCAAAGTTAACTATTTTTCGCTTTCAAAACTAAATCACACTAAAATATGAATGGTTTTTACCCAGTGACGAAAATCTATATAAAGAGCATATAGACTAAAAGCAATACATTTTGCATTGCAGAAAAATACCAAAAAGATGAAAATAATTATATTTACCTTCAGCGCTTCAGTAACCAATTTAAAATAAAATTTTTATTATGCAATTTAACGAATCTATTTCTTTATTCCGAACTTTTCTTACTGAAATAGACGGCTGAGCAACCGTAATGTGCTGATCTTTATATAAGATTTTTTATTGTTAACTAGAAAGGTTATAATAAAAATAACTTTCTACGTTATTTAGAATTGGAAGTGTCACTTTGTTAAACGTAAATGTTTTTCCAATGCAACCATTTCATTTCATTTTTTTCAACCTTTCTGTCGTTATGTATTTGGAAAATTGATACTTCTACAAATTGAACATTTATTCGAATTATCTTTGTCTTACTTTGGCAGGGGTGGATGGAAAAGACGCCACTTTTCTACGGCTATTATGAAGGAAAAGAACTCAACCATGATAAATCGTACATCATTCCATTAGCTTATATCCTTGTCTGCATCTTTTCTCTCATTTATAGTGTGATTATGATGGCAAAGAAGTAAGATTTAAAAAAAAATACATTCATCATTTTCTCTCTATCTCTTCCAGATGAATTTGCCATATTTCATCATACTCTATTAAAACAAACTGTATAAGGGGTCTGAAGTGTATAGTGATGTAACATTAAAATGAAAAACGACTATATGAAAATAAAATTATACTGTTTATGGTCAGTGGAATGGCATGAATTCCAGCACTCCAGTTACAACAGTTAGCGGAAAAAACTGTTCTAGTGAGCACTTTCATATTCAAGCAGTAGTAACTAAAACTGTTACCTCCGCAGTCAAACTTGTCAGAGTCTGGTTTCCGATACAGACAAGCGTTGTTTTTTTTTTCTTTGTTTAAAATGATTTTACTAATATCAATGGGTAACTGACCTCCCGACCTTGAACGTAAAATGCAAAGGGTTCTGAGTTTTGATCAGGATTTTGTAGCTATGACAAAATTGATCTTATTCTTAACTTTTACTATTATTTCCAATCTTTTACATAGGAAGATTAAAACAAACGAAATATGTTCCGGCTATTTTACGAAGCAAGTCCGGTAAACAATTGCATGTGTACGGAATAAAAAAATTACCCGGAAAATACAGGGTGTTGAAGTAAAATCCGACACTTGACCAAAAGAAAACGAAATAGACAATAAAAACAAGTTGTATATGCAGAGACCCAACAGTTTATTTCGCAACAGTTAGTTACATACTACATTATGTTTCAATATAACAGCCGCCGCCGGCAACGACCATCTCAAGGCGAGCGTGAAATGAGTCACATGCTTTGGCGACCATGTCCTTGTCCATAGCGGCGAACGCCTCCACGATAGCAGCTTTCAGAGAGTCGGCTGTGTTGTGGGCGTGCTTGTTGGTATTGGCCTCGATCACGCCCTCAGAAGAAATAGTCAAAGGGGTTGCAGTCGGGTGAGGAAGTCGGCCACAAGTCCGGCGAGCACTGGTGAGAAACATTGTTGAACAGCCACATGTGGGTCGTCTTGGCCTTGTGCGCAGGAGCGATGTCCTGCTGAAAGACGTAGGGGCATCTAGCGGCGATCTTGTCTATCCAGGGCTTCACCACGCTCCTCAGCACCTCCTGTCCTTTTGAAAGAAGAACGGAGCTGACGCCAATGACTACGACGTAGGAAGGAAACTTCGTATGCTTCACAACAGGAACCTCCTCTATGTCTTTTCAGATTTACCTGTCGTTCTGCCTGTTGCTCGTCTAGTCTTGGATGTCTTTTTATCAGAGAAAATTCTCAGCATTTTTTTCAAAAGGGCCTGAGAGTCACCGCCAAGGAGCCCTGTATGGACGAGATCGCCACTAGACGCCCCTACGTTTTCCAGCAGGTCTCCGCTCCTGCACACAAGGCCAATACGACCCACGCGTGGCTGCTTCTACTCGTCGGACTTGTGGCCGACCTTTTCACCTGACTGCAACCCATTTGACTATTTCTTCTGGGGGCGTGATCGAGGACAATACCAACAAGCACGTCCAAAACACAGTCGACTCTCTGAAAGCTGCCATCGTGGTGGTGTTCGCCGCTATGGACAAGGACATGGTCGCCAAAGCGAGTGACTCATTTCGCGCCGGCCTTGAGATGGTCGTCACCGCCGGCGGCGGTTACATTGAAAAATAATGTGGTATGTAACTCTAACTATTGCTCAATAAACTGTCGGGTCTCTGCATATAAAACTTTTGTTTTTATTGCCTTTTTTTTTGTTGTTGTTGTTGTTTTTTGCTGTAGGCCCTTGTACAAGTTTGTTGAAGCCATCATTGTTCTCATGATGTGTGGAAAGATTTTTGTCCTCCAGGCAAGTTTGTTTGTACTAATGTCGTCATGCCGTTGACTAAGGCTGAGCACTATGTAATCTATTGCTTACGTAATTTGGGTGATGCGACAGAATGAATCCTATGGGGACTTCCCAACTAATCTTGTTCTTTAGGTATCAACTTAAAGTCAAGATTAGGACGGAAAGGATAAGATTCCCTCCATCAGAATTTGGCAAAAGGTGAGTGATCTTATCTATCGAATGAGAGGAACTGAGTAGCTTTGTGATGCTAGTTAGGTATCAGAATATTAGAAGTTCCTGGCGGGAAATTTGCTGCCCCGACCCAAATATGTTAGTTTAGGCTTCTTTTCTTTTTCTTTTCTTTTTTTACGCCAGTTAACTTAGATTGGAGATTTATGCTCCTTGATCTCTTTTCTTTTTGCCCTCCCCTAACGTTTTTTTAGTTTAACTCCCCATCTCTCATTAAGTGACCAGAAATGTCAGTTCTCTGGTGGATGTGGGATGATTTTCGTTGTTTTTGTTTGTATGTTTGTAGTTTTGTTTTGTTTTTTGGAGGTTTTTTTTTTTTCGAATGTGTTTTTCGTTTTGTTGTTGTGTTTGGATGAGTGAGTGTTTTGGTCAAATGGTTGTTAGAATATTCTTTAAGTCCCGCATTAATTGTGTCTAGTTAACTGATGTTTCTGTCACATTTTAAGGATTGTAGGGTTTTTATTACTAATTCGATTTTGTTTTGTTTCTAGTATATACCTTTGGTTTTTTCCATTGTATATATTTATTGGGGAAATTAATTTTTAAAAGTAATTTTTCCTGTTCCCTACATTAAAATTTGTACATATGGAATTTTTAGCTAGGACTTCATAGACTGGCGTTTTGGTACAATGATTGTGGCTAGCTATGTTTTAGACAGATGAAAACCAGCTTTCCTCATCCTATTTTTTGACCTTGTGCCATATTTGTGTTATTTGTACAATATATATTGAAAAGCAATTCGAGCTATTTCATCAGCTCCTTGTGGAAATTTCCTTCCCAATCAATCAGTCATTCTCAAGATTAATTCCTGAGTACTATCATAATGTTTTTGAAATATTACTGATTTTCAAAATATCATATACATGCAAACACTTTTTTAATTAGTTTTTTTTATTCGGTCAAGCTAGCTTGGACGTTTATGAGTCTATGATGCTAACTATGCAAAGTTATTAGGATAACATTCTGTTATAACATAATTGGCTAATGTAGGTTGTTGGACATCCAACTCGTCTTACGCCATGGCTATGTGTCCAGAACAGTAGATCACTCACATGTTCTTGTTTTGCTAGCCAGCAGTGTCCTGAAAAGTGCATTCTGCGTCCATGTAAGATTGTAAAGTATCAGGGATGGCTCCATAGAGCTGTGAATTAGTTGGACGTTGTCTGCAAGAGATGTTAAATATAGCTCTCAACATCCAAGTTCCATCAAGTTGAGACGCAATGAGTTTAATCAATGGCAAGCAAACGTAATTTTTGTTTAAGGCTAGACAAAAAACTCGAAGTATATAGCAGTGCTGGTTATGCATACCAATTAACAATTCTAAAAGAAAAGTATCGCTTGTTACTATCACAAAACAATAGCAGATAAAACAAAAGAAGCGTGTTCCTATTGAACTGCATTCTATCCGGCATATGTTTTAAGTTTCTCTTCAACTATTTACTGAACTTCTCTATTCTCAAACCGGTCGTTAAGAAAATTTACCTGATTGTATTGATAAAAAGAAAACTATTGTACACAAGTAAAACGACACTCTACTTCCAATTTTAAAAAATAATTTAGACGGAACAAAAACTCTTCATATCTCAGTTTTCTAATTATATATTTAATACATTTTCAATCTTAAAATATTTTTCTTTTTTCAGATCTGCTTCTAATTTTCAAGACAGCGTCTATGATGCCACACCTTCTAGTCATTATCAGTTTTTCACGCTGGTATTTCTCAGCTGGGATTATACAATGACCGATGAATCCAGTGCCAAGTTAAAGCTGAAAAGTCTAAAAAAACAAATAATTGTAAGTTATTACCTGTTAGCTGACATTCTTTCTTAGCGTCTGTTTCGAATAAACGCTGTTTGCTCTTTACTAAATTCTTTATTTAGTCGTTTCTGTACTCATGACAAATTGAATAACCTGGGTTTTTCTAATGGTCAATTAGTCAAATTCTAAAGCCTATCAATTAACGACAGATAATGGGAATTTCCAATATTTCAGTTCTGTGGTTAAACTACAGATGAGTTTAGAATCAAATATGAATTTCTAAGAAGGTCAGTTTTGTTAGTGCGCAGTTAGAAACATAGGTTATTTCGAAAAAGTATATTTTTATAACTGTGATAAAAAAAACTAATCCAATGAAGTCTATAATATTCTATCTAATCCTAATTATGAATCATTTTTAAATTCTACATTTCAGGAAATCTGTCGTAGAAATGTACTAGCTTAACTCCTTTGAATTTCGTTTCAAAAGTTTTTCCTTTCTTAAATCAGAGGAATTTATCCATTTCAAAGACCCAGTTTTATATCCGACGAAAGAACATTATATATGTAATATACGCTGATATAAGATATTTTTAAAGATACCAGTATGTTGATGTCAGTTATATTCTTTGGTCTCTACACTGAATTCAAACAATGTCATATGGTTCAATCTGTTTATTGAAAAGACATGGAATAAAACATTTTATACCTTATATAATATGACTTTCGTCTGCCTCTTTCCAGTCTGAGCTAACTGATCATCAACATAGACAGAAACGGAGAAATATGACACCTTTGCAATATGCACGAATCATCTTCATTCGGGTCCTTGTCAATATATTTGTACTTTTGTGTTTGGGCACTGGTGCCTATCTTATTTACTTCACAACAGAGTTTACTACGTTCGTAAGTATAAAAATGATTTTTTTTCAAGCTACAATTCAAGTCTATTGCACCAGTTAGTTTCATACACAAAACGGTTTCATTATCTTCTATGACTGATATACAGATTCACAATGTATATTTAATATTTTCTACAATTTTGAAAGGAATCTTTCATTTTGTCACAAATTTCCTATTTAGAAACTGTCCCAAGGAGAATATAATTTGTCAGAAAAAGCTTTCATTTCATTTATATTTATAATTGCATAAATAGGCTATCTACTAACATTTGATTCAGATTATTAACTGAATCTTTATTTTTCAGAAAAGGTCAAAAGCCTAAATTCGATCTTTATAAATGATAAATAATAATACTATATAAACTTTGAAGATGAATGGTTGGTAAGTATATGTCGATACGACTTAATGAAAATATTTGGAGATTCAAATTAAAGCTGTTTTTAAATTTTCTCAATTTCAGCATGTAAAACCTCATGAACATAATGAAAGTGTTCGCATTTTAATTGAATATCTTCCGTCTATTACGATATCGGCATTAAATGGATTTATTCCATTTGTGTTTTATTTTATCACTGACGTAGAAGATTACCTGCCTCAAAATAAAGTGATAATTATATTAATCAGGTAAGATTTTTTCTTTTATCATAAAAGTTCAGTTATGTTATCTTTATTTTCTTTACAAAAGTACATTTTCATAAGACTGGTTAAAACATTCTGATTTCTACAATTTTACTACAATTAATCTTAGGTATAATTTTCTAAACTTATACCAGAACTTAATGAATAAAAGTGAATTTTACTCTGAGATATTAGATTTATTATAGACTGACTTCTACACGTGTACTGAACCATAATAAGATGCAGTTTACAATGGAAAAGAGAACAACAACAAATTAGCATATGGAAATATACCTAAGTTTATGTTTTTAACACCCAATGCAATTTGCATATTGATTTCTTAGTCTCGCACTTGATTTTCCTGAAGGCTAGATGGTCTAAGGATAACGGTATATCACTGTATCTTTAATAGATTATTTTTCTGCCAACCACAAGAATTACGTGGCTTTTTTTTTTTACATAAATCGGACAAACGCAGCAATTTTTGTAAGCTTCGTAACACTAGTTATACAGTACTTACCGGCTGTTGTTTTTTTTTTCTTCGCCATTTTGTGTATGGAAAGAGGGTGAATATTTTGAAATTCTACTTGAGCTGAGATTTCTGTTTTGTTTCTTTCTTTTAGTAAAGAAGTTCTAAACGATAGCGTTAATCTTTTAATAGCTTACGACCAACGTAAGACTACTTTAAATAAAGCCAATTGGCTGATTGACCAAAATAGGTACACATTCTAGTCTTCATAACTCAAACTAAAAACTCTTCGTACAACATAAACAGTATAATACAACAATTACTCAATAAACGGTCTATTTCAATATTTCGGTCATATTAACAGGTGTTGAACAGTTTTCTAGCTAACACATTTCTCAAAATCAGACTAGTAGATTTTTCGTTTTATTTTGGAAATTTTTATCATATCATGTTTAGGCATCAAATATTTAAACACGTTTTATTGAATTCGACTGAGAAAGCTTCTCCAATCGTATATTATATTTTTCTAATCAGAGTATGCGTTGGTGTATATCATGTTAAGACTTTTAAAGAACTTTGGACATTTTATAAGATTGATCTGGATGTTGGGCAACTTGTACTCCAGCCTAGGATATACATGATCTAGATAAGGGAAAACTACATTCTAATAAGAGTTTATATTATTTGTCTCGAAGTTGTCACGAAAAAAGTGTCTCCTTATTAAGTGGTCATTCGACGTAGATCATTCAGTCAGTTAAATGCCATACGCGATACACGCTTGGGCGATCATGTCTCGAAAGAGACATGACTGACTGGGCAGAAGATTATCCCCCAGTAGGTTGCCATTGCTTTCTGCGGTAGACTGGTTGCCGACCAAGGCTATAGAACCCAATCTGTCCTATTATTTAACCCATAACTGGAGGGAAGAGACGGATTAATACCTTTCCTAAGGGTATTTGCGCGTAAGTGAATGCAAGGAATTCAACTGGAATTCGAATTCGGTTCCCGATTTCTCGTTCCGAGCCGATATCCACTGTGCCACAACGTAGATACTTCAATTAATCAACACTCTTTACTTTTTATGGTAAGTCGGGTTTGCTTATCCAAAGGTTCGCGTTGCTGTCAAAGAAAAACTTAACTTAACCCTAGTAACAAATTTTAAAACCTGCGAAAACTATACTTTTAGCAAAATATTCAATCATTGAATGTCAGATGCTCTTTTAACATACAAAAATATTCATGCTGTGAGCTCTGAAGTTTACGAACTAGTTTCATTCCTCTTGGGTCCCAGGTCTCCCGAATCATGAATTCAAGCTAACAAGTTGCTGCCTACAAAGAAAACTGAGGAAAGAAAAAAATAAAACCTATTTGGGTTAAAGAAATTGATGGTTTTAGCCATTTTCATCTTTATTCTACCTACTATACTGATGTAAAACCTCGGAGAAACATTAATTTAGTTTTCTTATTAGTGCTTTTTAGAAACGTATAAAGTGTGGGAAAAGTTTCAAACAACCTACTCAATATTTAACATTGATACCTACATTACATATCACTGAATTGCTGAATTCTTTCTCTTTTCAACAGTGTGCATATTGTGGTGTGTTACAAAACACCACTAAATTATAGCAGATATAAATCACACTTGTACATTGTAGTGAGCAAAATCTTTATAGTGAGATAATGTGATTTTTGGTAGGATAGTTTCAAGAATTACAAAAACAAATCAATCCATGTCGATTCACTCGTTACTCCAGAAGACAAAATTATTCTTGTTTCCCTTCGGATAGAATTTATGATTGGTTGCTTCTCAGAATCAAAATTCTTCACTTAGTAAAATTTCTCATTTCACTTACACAAAATATTACTGCGATAGGTTTGCATCAATGATAAAAATGACTGCATAAATTTTCATCTTCAACTCACAGAAGAATTTTCTAGGGGTGGGAAAGATGACACAGCATATTAGCAAACGATGAACAAGCAACAGTCACCATAAGAACTTTTTTCATAAAAATGTTTGAGCAACTATACTTTGTATTTCTGCGAAAAACTGAGAGAAATTGTCAGGCATTAAGGTAAGCATTATATCATGTCTTGTATCTTCAGAACTATTCTACTCCGTCTTGCATCTCTAATATTCTTGGTAGCCAGTCTCTACAAAGAAGTTATGTGCACACCTAAAGACAATTGTAATGTTGGAATAGCTGACTGTCCACCTTTAAGGGTAAGTACTTGCAGGAAGTTTTTTGTTGATACCTACAAAGAAACTTTGTAATTTATAGTGATATGTTGCTGCTGAAGTGTGTTAGAACATGTTATTTTCAGTGACGACACATTAATTTGTTGCGTGTCATATTTTTTATATGATTAAAATGTACAAAAACAAGTGCATAGTTTCTCTTTGCTCGCTTGATTCTGATAATGCATGTCAACAGTTTTTTTAACATCAGAAAAAATGCATATGTCAATCAAAATTGCTAGGCAGCGGAACTTCTTGTGAAGGCTCAAATTATTTTTTATTTCCAACGATAACCCCCCACACACACACACACACTTTGGGGTACGGAGGGAGTCAAAAAGGGTTTATCACAATTCCATAATCAAAATATTAATTTATTAGGTTAAATGTTTAAGCTTTCAAATGTGAAACATTTTCTTTTCCGTAGTGTTGGGAGACATATATTGGACAACAATTTTACAAGTTGGTCATTATGGATTTCTTAATCTCATTCAGCCTATGCATCATTGTGGAACCAATACGCAAGTAAATTTTTCTATACTTGACTATATATCTTTTTTGTGTGTAAGAAAGAGATTTCAAAATAACACAAAAGTATAATTTCTATCCCTTTTAAAGCTTAATCTTTCACGTGATATTTTTGTTTCTTTTGATGCGAACGTACTACATTATTCAAAATTTGCAGAAATACGGCATATTTCTGTTTAAAAGTAAACTATATTTCATTTTAATAAGTTATTGTATCAATATTGCCTCACTGTTTTGAGCCCTCAAATGCATATCCTCTCACCCTGTATTTTTTAGAGCACTCGTAAAAAAATATAAACACATGAATTACTATCATTTGCATTACTATCAGTGCATTTTTTAACTGCTTAAATTTATCTAAAATTGCGAAATTATACAATTATGCTTTTGTGTATAAATTCTTCGCACTGATAACTTATATTTTATGCTTAAAGTGTTGTGTGATCTTCATAGATACTTTTTTCAATCGCTTGGTTAATAAAATAGTATTTGTAGTAATTAGTTTTATAGTAGCGTTGATAATTGGTCAGTTCTTATATAGAAAATAAACTTCCAATGATTAAAATTTCATTTCATCTTTTCAACGATACTTTTTTTGGGTTCCTTGATATTTTGCGTTAACTTATTTCAGAATTACCATATTTGTCATTTCCATAACGTCTATATGATCTGCTACCTATAACATTTCTTTCAAATAGACTAATGGTTAACCTGTGATTGTCATCTTCATAAACTTGCTCAGCATTTCATGCTAAATAGCTTCTTTTAATTAATCATTTTTGAAAATCTAACATGGAAACAAATTGAAGAAAAAATGTCACTAAAGTGCTAATATCTTCGAGGTGAAATTCTGTGTAGAAAAACAACCATTCAGCGCTGTTTTTATAAATCCTGTTCCTTTAATCACACCTACTTGCACTAAAATAGAATATATGCATAATTGATTCTATCAGGAAAATACAAATTTTATATTCAAATGCATCTGTTATACGAACGATAATGAGGCGAGTATGATTAAAGGTGAATTTTTTTTTTTCAAATTCTTGAATAAGACAAGAGGCGATTTTTTTCCTCGGTGTCTTAAATAGCACTGTATTATTATTATTCAGTTATATTTACTATAGTAAATAAACTCTGAAAACCTGATAAAACAAAACTACAGCTTATTTGTATCTTAAGAAAACATCTCTGTAAGGCGTTTACAAGTTTTCTTGATATTTCATTGTAAACCGTCTTATCTGAAATGATTGTTGTGTGATATAAAGTTCATGCATTTCAGTATCATTAAAAAAAGAAATTTTAAATCTGTTGATTTTATGAGTGTTGTCATTACTGAAAGTGAATCGCTTGTAGATTTTTTAGCTTCTTTTATTCCTACCGACTACGACTTCTTGCAAAGTCTCCAATTTATTTTCAGGGAAGAAAACTAACTTGAATTTTCCGAAATCAAGGCGATTGATTCTCATATTATTTTGTACATCGTGATGTTTTTTTACTGCATCTACACATTACTTTTTTCCTACTTCCTTTTATATGATACACAATGTTATTTTAATTATTGAATTCTGAATATTACGACACCAAAGCTGATAAACACTACTAAAACAAAAGAATACTAAAATATAGATTGTTTACATTGTTCGGACTGTTGACCTCATCTTTGTTGCCATATTCACGACGTTTCGGTCATTGTACGCTCCGAACTTTTTCAGGTGACTGGAATCTGAACTGAACCCTTTATTTAGATCGTTCCATGGGTCATAATACTTCCAGATGTTTCCATTAAACTCAACTCTGTAAGATTTCTTTAGGTCGAGTCTCTGGATCTAACCAACGCCGATTGGCCGATTTTAGCGATTTCACAAAAATCACCCCAATCGATTTAAATACGAAATATTAAATTTTATCTATTAGCTTAGAATTCAAGCTAAAACGAAAGCTTCAAGAAAGATTTTTCATTTTTAAAATGCAGTTTATATCTTAGGTATAGCTTAAATAAAGCTGATAGCCTAACGCTTCTTAATAACATTTATTTCTATTTTTTTAGCTGATTTTGTTCTTGCAACTCCAAGCCGTCAGTCTATGTAAACAGAGCCAACCATAAATAAACCCTTGATGAAATTCGAATTTGTATCACCATACAGCATTGTAATAGAGCTGCTCATAGCCCTGGAAGAATTCGGCATAGAGAAAATTACAGAAATAATAAATAAATTTATAATAGTGGTGAAACACCAGAAGATTTTCATTGCACTGCCTAAGAAACCAGGTGCAAACGAGTGTTAACTCCACCGAACGATCAGTTTAATGAGCAACATTACAAAACTGATCGTCCGTATCCTAATGAATCGAGCGAGAAGCAAAATCAGGCCAGAGATAGAACAAGAATAGTTCGGGTTCGTCAAAGACACCGGAACAAGTATCGCCATATTCATGATTAGGATACTCTTTGAAAGGGCAATACAAATGAAGAAGGACTTGTACCGATGCTTTATCGATAATGCAAAGGCGTTCGACAAGATGCGCCACAAAGAATTGGAGATGCTCAGCAGCCTCGACATATTAATTAAGATTCTCTACTGGCAGCAAACCTCCTGCATACGGGCAGGTAACGAATTCAGCAGATATACAAAGATAGAAAGGGGCATAAGACAAGGATATGTCTTTTCACCGGATTTATTCAACTTGTACAGCAAGACTATTCTGAGAACTCTAGATGTTATGCCAGGATTCGTCATCGGAGGCCACAATTTGAACAACATAAGGTACGCAGATGATACAGCGTTGACAGCAGACACGGAAAGGAAACTACAAGACCTCCTACAGAAAGTAGCTGAAGAGAGTGACACGAAAAGACTACAAATAAACTGCAAGAAGACCGAATGCATGGCCATCAGCAAAAAGAGCAACCCAAAATGGCAAATACAGGTGGGGAATACTAAAATCAAGCAGGTACAAAAATTTAAATATCTGGGGAGTGCTCTAACAGAAGACGGAAAGTGTGACATATAGATCCGAAAGCGAATTGGCATGGCGAAGAACGCGTTCCAGAAACTGAGTCAAGTATTAAGAGACAGGAAAATTTTGCTAGAAACAAAGAAAAGAGTACTGGATTGCTATGTGATGTCAGTTCTTCAATATAGCAATGAATGCTTGACAATATCATCAAAGATGAAGGGCAAACTTGAAGCAACTGAAATGTGGTTCTACAGAAGAATGCTGCGAATATCATGGATCGAGAATTTGAGTAATGATGAGGTTTTGGAAAGTATGGAAATAAAAAGGAACTTAATACATCAGGAAGAGACAGTTAAAATTCCTGGGACATGCAATGAGGAAGGGGGTCTTAGAGAAACTGATATGCCACTACCCGGCCGGTCGCTGTTGGTTTCGATCCAGATAGCTGGTCCTAAATTGACTCTGTCACCGTGATCTCCCTTGTCCAACGTTGTGTTGATTAATCACAAGGTAGTCACGTGAGTTCTCCACTAGCTGTCTCTCTGCCGAAATAAACCAAACCGAGAAGCGTGCATACAATTGAGTACTAAAAGAAAAAAATATATGGCACCAAGAAAAATAAGTGAACCGACGTCTGAAGTGTTGTAAAATAACGTCTTTATATACAGAATATACACAATAGTCTCTTGGATAATTCCCAATCCCTGCTTCTATCAAACTGGTAGCGGAACAAAAGTTTCTTAAGTAAATCGAATTATTCTCCAAAGCAATAACGAGAAATCTGGCTGGCCGCAGCTCGCTGCTCTGAACAGAGTTCTAAGTTCGTCATAAATCTACTCAACTTTATTCTTGTTTTCCGGAATGTCGCGGAAATCGCCGAAGTGCTGGGTTGTGGGTAGGTTGACGCAGTTCGTCTTCGGAAACAGAATCGAGGTGGATTTCTTGTTCCGGGTTGGATCACTCTCACCAAAAACTCTCTTCATTTGGCAATTTCAAACTTTGTCTGCAAAGTCTCTTCGTGTCTGTCTCTTAACTCTGGTTGGTTGATTGGCGACAGGCTTCTCTACGGTCGGCACCCAACGGCATGGCAATCATCTCTCTGTCTCTTTACTTCTTCAGCTGGGAACTGTCTTTGGCAGTTGGTGATTTTCTATGGTTGGCACCCAACTGTGTGGCAATTATCTCTTTGTCATTACGTCTCTGGACCGGGAACTCGAACTCTCTGCCACTCGAGCTGCAACTGATTTTGGTCCCTCGGGACCCTGTATTTATGCCCATGCCATGGTATGGAGCCGACGGTCGCTGGGTGTTTAACCCCTCATCTTGGCAACTAATAGAATGCCGAGGTTAGCTGCTACTCGTTGTTGCCTCTGGTTTACTCAAAGGGTTTCGTCTTCTTTCCATGACGTCAACTGTTAATCGTCTCCCACTTTCGGCGCTGGTTCGTGAACCAGCGCCGAAAGTGGGACCAATGAGATTCCTCTCAGTCTTATGACGTCATCTTCCCATACCCCTTTTCTGGGCTGGACTTAACCGGCGAATTTTCTTTCTCACGAAACAATTTCGGGGATTTTTTTTCTTAAACAATCGCTATTAACCTTTTTGAATTGGCTTCGCCCAAAACAAGTTGACAAGGGTCTATTGACATTGTTACTTAGATAAGTATTTTCCGCACCTGCAATTTTAATATCGATTTCTGAGTTACCGACATTTTCAGGCGACGGAAAATATTTTCGTTATCTGTTCTACCTTGGTGTCAAGTAAAATGTCTCTTCTCTGAGTTACTTCAACTCGGAATCAGATATTTGTTATCTTAATTCTTTTCACAATTCACGCTAGCAAGACAATTGGATACAATAATAAAAAGTAAATTTTTTTTCGGCTATTACTAATGCCCAGCGAAAAACAAGAATTGAATTTATTTATTTCTTTTAGGTTTAGAATGACAATTGTTAAGTTCCCATGGGTGGCTGAAACCAGCGTCCATTGTTCGTGTCACTTCCTGACATTAAAACATATCTAAATCTTTTCTTTCGTCTTCTTTCTCTGGTTTAAAATAACAACCGAGAATTACCGTTTGTTATTTTTTTTTTGTTTTGTTTTCTTTTCCTTTGCTCCTCATCGGAGAATAAAGAAAAATGTCTTTTAGTACGTTTTCCCCTGACTTATAATAGTAATTAAAAGATTTTCCAGTTATAGTTAATAATTAATTAATAAAATTAATTACCTCCGTTCCACACAAAATATTGTTATACTGATACTAACAGGCCGCATAGAAGGAAAAAGAAATAGAGGAAAGCAGCGGATAACATATTTGAAGGACCTGATCAGGTGGATGACAGAACGGGATTTGTGTGGTGTAACAGGAGAAAGCATGCTGAGAGCCACCAGGGATAGGGAGGCGTGGAAAGCCATGATCGCCTACGTCCTGAAAGAACAAGACACATAGAAGATCAGAAAATCCAGGCAAAAGGCAATTTCTTTAACCACCTGTCGTACTTCTAAAAACAGAGCTTTCAAACACACTGACGCTCACTTACGCTATCCCACTTCCCTGAGCATTTACAAAACCGCAAATAAATGACCAAGCTGCACGATGACGTGAGCATGCCAGGAAGAACAATACGTTCTTTTTTATTTGATTTCCACACGGAGAACAAGTTATTCTTACTGTCAGCACATCCGTTTTGTCATTGGTAAATTAAAATTATAAAATTCTCATCATTAGCAGCAGTTTATAACAATTAGTAGACACTTGTAGAAAATTGGACGAAAGTTTTAAATAATTTTTTATTATTTCTCAAGCTACTTGTCAACATTTACAATTAATTTCTCTTCTAGCTTCGCTGATGCAAAGATTTTTCTAGTACTTATCAAATCTAAATAAAAAGGTGATAATATACAACTTGGAATGTTTGAGTAATAAATTATCTCTGAAGACTGTTACACTTAGCCAGCGAGGTACAAGTATGAACAGATGATACATTTGAGAACTAAATGCTTTATATACAGTCGCTCAACCGTTTATAAAATTGCATAATTAATACATAAAAAATATATTTAAAATTCAAAATTTCAATTTGTCTAATCTCGTGTATGTAGTCCAGTGTTTTTTATTGTTGTTTTTTCTTCAATTTTACTCTTGTTTGAAGCTAAATTTGATTGATGACAAATGTTTTCTGAAGCCTGAATGAATATTTTCTGACGATGCATATACTTTGAATTTACATTATTCTTTTCTCCACACACTTAATAAATGAACTGAAATGAATTTTAAGCAAGTTGAACCATAAATACTTCTTGATATAAGAACAATGATTCACCACTAAATAACGCTGTTTACTTTTTTTCTCCAGGTTATTCTCTAGATGTCTCAATATAAGTTCCCTGGAACCTCAGTTCGACGTTCCAAAAAATGTATTGGATCTTGTCTATACCCAGTCGCTTTCTTGGTGAGTTATATACATATAAAGTGATAAATACAAACTAATGTATATATATTCCCTAGTTTGATATTTACTTTTAAAATGTGGTCAATACATAAGTAGAGCATAGATATTATTATTATTATTATTATTATTATTATTATTATTATTATTATAGCATACTACTATTAAGCTTCAGTGTTCAATACACTGCCTGATAATGGCGTATTGAACATCGAAACTTAATAAGTTCTGAGTTGCAGTATGCTATAAATATAATAACAATATATAATAAGCGTGACTCTTCAGAAATGAATTGAGTTCTTTCGTGTATATACGCTGCTTATATACAACGTTAAAATTTCCCTTCTCTGATTCCATGCGCCTATGACTTAGGGGGTAGCGACACCAAATCGGTCGAGTTTCGATTCCGACCAGAAACAAGTGAATGTGTCTATCCACACTGATGAGCTGTAATACAGCGAAACAGGCTTGTATGTGGATGACTAATATATATATATATTCTTTCCTTATCAGGCATTTATGTATATGTGTGTGTATGTGGATGACTAATATATATATACTTGTAGGCTTTATCGGTGCGTGCTGAATATTTGTAAATCGGCCATTTATATAAATGTGGTGCAGTGGCTATTACTTCAAACGAGAAAGCAGAGAGCCGAGTTCAAATTTCAGTTGAATTCGTTGCATTCAATTACGCGCAAATGCACTTAGAAAGTATTAATTTATCTCTTCTCCCTCCAGTTATGGATTAATTAGCAGATTGGGTTCTGTAGCCTTGGTTAGCAACCACTCTACCACAGAAAGAAATGGCAACCTACTATTCATGGATCGATAATGACACTATCGTCTAAGCGTGCATCACTTAATGGTGTTATATACTGCCGCTGTTGCTATTGGAAATAACAATCGTCTTTACGGATAAATGACAAACTACCGAGACGTATATATCAAAATACAAAATTATATTTTCATTCTTTGTCGATGACGGTTGTGTGGAGTGGTAGTCAGAACGAATTACGCACATACAAGGGAGTAGACTAACGGCAGTCGTCTCTTCTTATCTCTTCCTTGCACTCTCTCTGAGTTTTATCGGTATTTTACCCTTGGCCCGAAAAAAACAGCAATCTTATATAAGCTGAAATTTCCACGTATTTTACCTTCTCGAATTTCACTTAATTGCGTCACCTATGGCTAAGAACATCTAAAAATGATTTTCACTGATTATTGCCTTTGAAGCCACCAGCCGTCAGTTTTTTTTTATACAGAATTAAACAAAAGTAAATTAAGAGAATTTACCACACACAGATTACAATAGTTTACCTTCTTTGTCGGAGATACTTTTATTCAGCAGCCACTACGAGCATAAAAGCAGATGTTCTAAATATGTGTGTTTGGGGGCTATTTTTATCATCCACAAAATGATTGCACTCACTTTAATAACAGCTTTGATGAGTCCTTTTTTTTTTTTTTTTTTTCATTTTGTAATTTCACTTCTTCATTCTGTTCATAACAAAATTTAGAGGTAACGTTTTCAATTAATTTTAAATAAATTAAAAGCATGGTGAGGTAAATAAATGTTTGTTTGGTTTATATATATATATATATATATATATATATATATATATAGGTACCTCCATTCATTTTGGATAGCTAAGTTTTAAAATGAATTCTAAAAATAAAAAAATGCTTTCTTGAAGAATTTATTTTAGCTTTAATTGAAAGCCAAATGATTAAATTTACTATTTCCAGCAAGTAAAATACTTTGATGTATTTTCAATAGGAATTATATTGATTGGAAGAAACTTTTACGACTTTTCAAAAACTATCATTTTTTACGTCCATTTCCGTCAGATTGACCGGTTTGTAAACAAAATTTAATAATACCTGTTTAAATCAGTTAAGTTAAATTTAACTTTAAAAATAACGCGTCGCAGATGTAGATTTTATTTTTTTTACAAGATAAAGCTTCTCTGCTTTATCTTGTAAAAAAATAAAATCTACATCTGCGACGCGTTATTTTTAAAGTTAAATTTAACTTAACTGATTTAAACAGGTATTACTTGCTTGTAGCATTAAATTTAGAATAAAAGTATTTCTTAATCACGGAATATTTTTCTGACGCGTTAAGTGATTGATGATAGTCAGATGTATGGTTAACCAGAATTGACATCATCGTTCAATTATTGTTTCTATGAGCAGAAGGAACTGTGAAATACGTGACCTATAAAGTGATACATGAAATACGAAAAATAAAAACGACCTTTTTACACACAAAAAAAAAATTAAAATTATTTTAAAAATCGTTTGGCTCGAAAATTTGTATGAAGCTTTTCAATTTTCGATTAGTAAATATCAGACAGTCAGTTAAGCGCCATATGTAATACATGCTTGGGCGATCATGTCTCGAAAGAGATATTAGTGACTAGGCAGAAGATTTCCCCGCAGTAGGTTGCCATTGCTTTCTGCGATAGACTGGTTGCCAAACAAGGCTATAGAACCCAATCTGTCCTGCTATGGATGGAAGGAGAAGAGACTGATTAATACCTTTCCCAATCGTTAAAAGCTATCTGCTGGAATAGACCTCTCTCTTCAAAGCAGAAAGTGCTGCTTATTTATAGTGTGGAAGAGTTCATTTGTGATAGGTAAATTACCATAACAGAATTATAATAATTAAAAAAAAAATTTGTATACAATTCATGTAAAATTGTTTTACAATTCTTTTAAAACTGCATTATTCACCGAAATCTTTCATATTCAGACTATAATGTTATATATATATATATATATATATATATATATATATATATATATATATATATTTAAAAAAGAGGGATCATATTTTATTAATAAAACTGGATACAGAAGTATCACAAAATTTAAAATTTGATAGGCGCCTTTCTTCAGAAGAAAAATTGTCGGTTAATTAAAACTGATAATAAGAATATAATATAACTGCTCATAAGAAATTTTTTTATTAGCGACCGAAGGTAAATTGTAAGAATAAGGAGAGCGGGAGGAGGAATGATTGGTCGAAAGGCGACTAGTAAATTTTAAACGTTGTGATAGTTCTGTATCCTGTTTTATTAATAAAATATGATCCCTCTTTTTTATGTTTTATATCTTGGTGTGGTAATGGCAACATGTTATATATATATATATATATATATATATATATATATATATATGAAAGAAAACTCAACACGTCATTTAAATTGGTTATGAATTATAATTCATTTCAATCAGCTTAGCTCACTAAAATGAATTATAATTTATAACCAATTTAAATGACGTGTTGAATTTTCCTTTAAACATATATTGCTCTGGATAACATCTATTGAGCTTTCTATATAGATATGACACTTAATATTTTATATTAAGTTGATCTTGTTGGATTATCCTCGCCGTTTACGGACTGGGCATCTATACCTATATATCCAAAATTATTCAAAGTAGCTTTAAGTTTTGAAACTGAGTCTGAGGAACAAGGAGTGAGTCGAAAAATTTGCGAAGAAAGGTCCTGGAATTCTCCAGATATTCTTTCCTATTCAAGTATTTTAAATATCTTAAAAATATTCTTTCCTTACTAGGCATTTATGTATATGTGCGTATATATATATATATATATATATATATATATATATACACACACACACATAAAAGCCTGATAAGGAAAGAATATATATATATTAGTCATCCACATACAAGCCTGTTTCGCTGAATCACAGTGTGGCTTGACACATCTACTTGTTTCTGGCCGGGATCGAAACTCGACCGATTTGGTGACAGTCGGAGTCGCTACCCACTAAACTATAGGCGCATGGAATCAGAAACGGGAAATTTTTAACGTGTTGTATATAAGCAGTGTATACATACGCCAGTCATCGAAAGAACTCAATTCATTTGAAGAGTAACGCATATATCGCAGAAGTGGAAACTATTTTAAAATTTTCTTCTCTGTACCAGTAAAATAGTTGCTGGTTTGACCAGCAGATGGTAGATAAAAAAAAGTGCTCAATGCACAATCAAAACAAAAAAATTGAATAGGCAGAGCTAACAATATATCAGACTTCTTTGCCTGAAGAGACAAGCGTGGTCGAAAACTAGGTAGCAAATAAGTGGTGTGTATTTCGTTCATTGATATACATATATATATATATATATATATATATATATATATATATATATATATGCTCTCATTACAATTGAGCTCTCTGGAGAAGAAAATTTTAAAAACAGTTTCCACTTCGGCTATAATGCGTGACTCTTCAGAAATGAATTGAGTTCTCTCGGTGACTGGCGTCTGTATACACTGCTTACATACAAGACGTTAAAATTTCCTTTCGCTGACCCATGCGCCGATGGCTTAAGGAGTAGAGACTCCGACTGACACCAAAATCGGTCGAGTTTCGATCCCGGCCAGATGCAAGAGGATATGTCTAGCCACTCTCATGAGCTGTGATGCAGCGAAACGGGCTTGTATGTGGATGTTTAATATATATATATTAAAAAGCTTACCTCATTAAATAGTATTATTGCATTTTTATTTTACTATACGGAGCAGATTTTCGGATAATAGATGATTTACATTCTCAAAAGAATCCTGCGTTTAACTAATAAAACAAATATTCGCAACAAAATTGAATTTCTTGAAATGTCATGAAATTACGTGTTGGGATTAACAGATGTATAATAATAATAATAATAATAATAATAATAATAATATATATATATATATATATATATATATATATATATATATATATATTCTTACCAAGATTTTCAAAATCTAGTAATTTAAAAAATAATTTCATTCATTTGTGAATAAGTCCTGAAAGTTTCCTTAAAATCCGAGAGTTATTTGATTTTTTTTTTACAAGAATTTCCACATTTATGTATTTTTCACTGGAAACAAAGGCGTTTTACCATGATTACATTATCCACAGTAAAGGAATAACATGAAATAAGTTTTTAATTCGTTAAATAAACATATAAAGAGTGCAATGGATAAATTGTCGTCTAAATTACGCAAAAATGAAAATAACACTGACACCTTATTTTAACAGATATATTTACCAAAATTACACAAAAATATTTTAAAATACTAAAGAATAAATTTATTCAATAACATTTCCATTAGCTTCAACCACGGCCTCCAGACGACTTAAGAATCACCTGCAACTTTTCTGGGTGGTCTCCTTATTTAAATTGGTGAAAGCTACCAGGATCCTTGCCTTCAGCTCATATTTGGTGTTACAAGGAGTTCGGCTGGTCTTTCGCTCAACTGAGCCCCACACATAATTAATTAAGGGGCTTTGCAATTTGGGTAGTTAAGTGACCAGATATTACGGGTTATGTGACCACAGAAATTCTCTTACAGCTATAACTGGGTTCTCCTGCTTGTGTGACATAATGCAGAGTCCTGATGCCAGATATAGGGTCTTACAGCAGCCACATTCTTGACCCAGGGCAACACTACCTCTTCAAGGCACTTGATGTAGGACTTGACTCTTGGACCCTGTGGGAAGATAATGGGGGCATAACGTCGTCATCAGTAGTGATCGATTCAAAAAGCGCGCCGTTTTTAATTTTCTGGCAGTGTTAATTGCGTCAAGGTGCTCTTTTTCTTACGGACAGTACCCAACTGACCCTATTATACTGTGCCGTCATCAAAATAAAATAAAAAAAACGTACATGCGCGAAATTGAAAATATAAACTTACGACAATTTACTTACCGAACCCTTTATATTTGGGTTTTAGAGAATAGGCGAAAAAAATGTTGATGTCGATTTGGGTTACTGTTTGTCAGGAAAGCGATTAAGTGTAGGGTGTTGTCGGGAGTGATCGGTTTCTTCGGTTGGTTTGGCTGAGGTCACAGGATAAGTCAGGAATGGATTAGCTGTTAATTGGGTTTGACGCATGCTTTTCTTTAATGCTGAAATCAACATCTCTGATGGTTTTGATGGGCAGACGGTTGAGTGATGCCGAGATGTTGAAGCCGAAGGTGGGTTTAGCGTGTTGATCGAACGTGGTCACGATGGTGGGTTATTTCGTGGTAGGGCGCGTTGGCTACCGAGGTGACAGTGGTGGCGACGAGGGATTAAGTGTAGCTAGTAGGCCAGTAGTGAGTCGAGCGGAATGTTTCAGTTAGATTCGAGTCGAATCAACAAAAGGAGGCCACTGTGATGACGGCGACGGAGGCTTGTAGTGAGTCGAACAGAAAGTTTGAGTTGGATTCGGGGCGAATTTTTCATCAACAAAACGGGGTGACGGTGGTGATGGTGACGGTGGTGATGGTGACGGTGGGGCTTGTAGTGTCGAAGCTGATCTCTGTTGAATCCCATGTGTGAAGAGTAGGCAACGGTTGTGTTGAGAGAAGCGGTCAAGGTGGTGACAGTTTGTCGCTACAAGAGGCTTGCTTTTAACTAAATTTGGCAGTCCCCAGGGTCTACTTTCTTTCCGACAGGAGCGTTTGCGATTGGCTACTATATCACTTTCATTGTGGGGTCTTATTTTTATGATCATAGTTCATGGGCCCATGACAGGGAATTTGCCTGACAAAAAAAAATTACCTGTCGAATGTGTCCAGGACACCGAACAAAGTCAGATGAATTATAAAACATCTTTACACAATCGTTCCATTTTATTTATTTATTTTTATGTCATTGCTGTTAGTTTTTTATACCGTAATTCTACCCGAGCGTGTCTGTCATTGACAATTGCACTCATAGATATCAGTACATTAGGACGGGGGAGAATAAAAAAAAGGCAAATGTCTTTGAATGCATTCTTTCTTTTACAGGTTGGGATTCTTTTTTGCTCCTCTTTTGCCTTGTATGGTTTTGCTGAACTTGTTTTGCACATTCCATCTTAAAAAGGTAAACATCCAAAAATTTACAATTCTAGAATAAGAAAAGTAGTTATTGTAAATTTTTTAAGTACTTCCTTAATCCTTAGAATAAGTTTTGGAAAAGGTTAGCAAAATTTTGTAATTCTTTCTTCATTTTCTGAAGATCTGACATTATTTTCATCATCCCATGTTATTTTCCTGATTACACTATTCTTGATACACCACAATTTACCAACACATTACCATTTATCATACACAGGACATTTTTCTCCGAATGCCTGATACATCGCCATATTTGTCATTGATTAAATGCTACTGCTTGGCTTTACATACCTAATTAATAAAACAGCTGCTTTGAAACGACCATCTAAAAAAAGGAGGGATGAGCGTCAATCTCAAAGGTTTACTACTTGAATGACGATTTGTAAATTACAAAAAGAAAATTAAGCTGAAAGAAATAACTTAGAAAATTTAGTGGCAATAAATATCATCTAAGAAATGCAACTAAAGTATTCTAAAATTTACTCTCAATCCATAAACCAAAATCTTCCTGCATTCCTGCCCACAAAAATATTTTGTAAGTTACCTACCATTCATAATTATTTGATTTTTAATATTTTCAAAAGAAACCAGGCTTCATAGGAGATACCAAATAAGTGAACGTACAAATAGGGTTACGGTTTTAACTTTTATAAATTATGCCCGATTTACTGTATAGTGTACGGTTACATTATACCTGGTTCAAAACAAGTTTAAACCTGTTAATTTTTACAGCTTTTTTTCTTGCTGCATTTTATGTTTTAATATTCTCCAATCATTAAGAAATATGGATCAGGAGAAAACAAAGATCAAGCAAATTCTAACTCTCATCTTATCCTTGGTAGCTTGTTTTATATGAATAAAGATTATGTGGCCAAAGAGGACCAACAACTGACATACTTTCTTCTCTAATTTTATCCATGTCATATTTGCATCTCTTAGTTTCACTTGTGAGAATAACAGAGCAATACAAAAGTAATGTTTATCTATGTTTTGTAGATTATGCAAAGTATTTGATAATGTACGCCACCAAGAACTGTTTGAACTGCTCGGTAAGCTTTATTTATTCGGGAAAGATAATATAATTCAGAGCTGGGAGAAAATCATCTGCATGCAGATAGAAAATAAATTCAGGAAATAAACAAGTAAAAAGTAGTATAAAAAATGTATCTTCTCACAGACATATTCGTCCTTTACTGTGAAAATTACATGTCCTACTAGGATTCATTATTGGTGGCAACAATCTTACCATAAGATATGCAGATAACATAGTATTAATAGCAGACACAGAAAGGAAATTCTGTGTAGTAAAAGGAAGAACGAACCATCAATTGTAAGAAGAGAATGTATGATCATCAAGCAAGAGAAACAGCCGAAGATGTGAACCATGAATTGGAGACACTTAAATCGAACAAGTGTGATAATTTAAATATCTGGGAAGCGTTTTTACAGACGATGGAAAATGTGACACGGTAAACCGAAGGCCCATTGGAATAGTGTAAGTGCTTTCTAAAAACTAAGCAAATGATCGACTCGTTTTCTACGGCTTAATAACTCTTTACAGATTATTTAAAGCCAAAAAGTTTTTTTGTTTATTTTTCGATATAATAATGATTTAGTCATACAAGTCTTACTAGTTAACCTATAGATGTGAGAAATAGGTGGATTCATACCTTTCACAATGGTATAAAGTGAATATAATGAACGCAACTCGACTCTCTGATTAGTAATTCTAGGTCATTCTTCTTTATGCCACCTGCATACCCATTCTTACGACTTCTGTGATCGTACAAAAGCTGGTGTTTCAATGTGATGTTGTCGTAAGACTGAAAGGTAACTAAAAACAAAGAAAGTGTACTGAACACTTATACCGGAAAGGAACAGTTTAAATTTTTAGGGCACAATGTAGAAAGACGGCTTGAAGAATTTGACACTTACAGGATATAATGAATTTAGAGAGCAGTAAAAATACCACAAAGGACAGGAAATTGTCCAAGTCCTGAAGGTTCACTGTACACAGAGAAATCTCAGTTTTAAAATGTAAAAAAACAAAACAATTGTTTCGATAAAAAATAACAAACTTCTCAAAATTTATTACGGAAAATGTATCATCTCAGAAATTCGAAAAGCTTAAGCTAAATAAATATAAACATGTACACACGCTGTGAACATATAAAACTCAGTTCTACTAATCAGAAACATGACCACTCATTCGTCTTCTTTTCATTTAATATTCGCCTTTTAATTGAAATATTTCTTGTTCAAACTCGTGTTAGTCAAAAATGCGAAAGTTTATTTGCTTTTGGTTGATTTACGATGGTAAACTGAAAAGTTCATATAAAGGAATGATGCAAGAACTGTGAAATCTTGCATATATTAATTTCAATTCTTCTTATTAATAACTGCATTGTTTATTTTCAAGTAAACTGACATCTGGCTGTTCAAAGAAAGCTTCAAGTGTAAAATTAGTAGAGACTTCTCTTGAAAATGGACAAAATATGGCTTTCTAAGGCAGTTACGAAAGGACTGGAAGACCAAACGCCCAGGAAAACTGATGAAAAGGTTGTTTTGTTTTTTTTCATCGGGTCAATGCTCCTACACACAAGTCTTTGGTTTCATTGTTGCTGTGCTTGATCGTGTCTTTGAACTGATTGATCACTCTCCCGATTCTTCTGATTTAACTGTCGTCTATTTCCCAACATTCGAAGTTTGAAACCAGTATCTCAATGATGATGACGTCATATCGACTGTTGATTACCTTTTTTTACCAACAAGAGGAACGGTCTTCTTTTAACAGTAAAAGTTAGTTTAGCTGGAAATAATGCATTTATTAATAAGAGTTGAAATTAATGCATGCAAGATTTTACAGCTCTAGCATTACTCTTTCATAGTCAGCCTATGAACTTTTCAGCTCTTTCTCGTACAAGAACTATAGCAAATGTCAGAACATTAGAGCCAAATTAGGCTACTAGAAGAGGCGTCGAATTGATTCTCGTATGTTCTGTTTTTATAACTGAGAATTTAAGATTTACCCCCATATACCAATTATATCTTTTCAGCTCTCAGCCCTCAAGTGGTGTGCTGCCCTCGAAAAGCCTTACAAGGCTTCCAAGTCGCAGTCATTGTTTGCTACGGTCCTTATGATCTCATTTTTTTTCTGCTGTTTGCCGATTGGATACATAATCTGCTAGTAAGCATATTTGTAAAGTCATCTAATTATTTCACTTTTTGCCAAATCTATTTTTCTCCTTCGCTAGTATTAACATTCATTTTCGAAAATGAAGAGTTTTCAATTAATTTTTGCAGTGTGCCTCCATCCCGGAGTTGTGGCCCATTTCGTGTCTACAACAACATGTATGACATACTAACTATCACTGTAGAACTCTGGCCATTAACCGCATCTGTGATCATCCGATTCCTCTCTTCTAGTGCCTTCGTATTAACTATAATAGTCATTCTGATGTAAGTATCTGTTTGTTTGAACAAAACTAGTGTTGTGGATGTCTACTTTTTGTGCTTTTATTTCAATGATTTGCTTTTTCATTAACGTACAACGCTTATGTTTTCACTGCAGGTGTATCTGTAAAAATAAGGATATTGCTCTAAAAGTTAATGATTATTTACAGAATATATTCACTTGAAACTTTTTGGTTTCATTTTTTAAATTTATGCAAAATTCAAAACATAATTGAAATACCTAGCGTTTAAAGAAGTATTCAAAAAGTCACATAAGATCAACAATCACATTATTTATGTGAAGGTTAAGAAAAATAAAATCTAAAATAGCTTTTAAAATTTGCGAATCTAATAGAAAATTCTTAACGAGGTATACAAAAAAAATAATTATATTCCACTGCGATTCCATATTTAAGCGACATTATATGCTAGCTAATTATGAATTATTGTCTATAGATTATCAGATTATCTTATTGTCTATATATTATATCAGAGAAAAATGAGAAAAATCTAAATCATCCATCAAAACTTTGTAACTGCATTTTTCAATCAAACATTGATTTTTATTTGCTGCAGTTATTTTTTTTTGTTTTGTTTGTTTGTTTTTTCTTTTTAGATTATTCCTATATCACTGTGCGCAGAGAGGTTCGGCTCAAAACGAGACAATTAAGTTACTTAGAAATCAACTTAACGCGGTGAGAAATTAATTATTAATTTTATCTCAAAGTTTAAATGTGTATTAACGTTTTTATATTATTTTCGTCAATTTATTTCGCGACATTAACAGAATAGTCTATTTTATTCTTTATTTAATATTTATTTTTGTCATGTCCCAACTTTGTGACAAATTTCACTATTCATCTATTGCAAAAATAGCGACCACATAATCTCGTAGCAATATCATTTTTCTCTCAAATACTTTATTTCCCAAGAGTGTATATGTTATCTTTATCAACACAGATTCAAAAGCAAGCGACAATCCGTCTTGCTAAAACTATGGTGAATACGAAATTAAAAGTAACTCTCTTCCCTGCTTACAAATTTCACAATCCAGTGTGAAATCTAATTTTGACCAATAAGAAAAAAGATTGATTCTGTACTGAAAGAAAAAAACGAAGCCAAATTTCACGATCCGGTGTTAATTATTTTCTAACCAATGAAAGGGAGCAATTTACAAAACTGAGAGAAGTTAACAAACCGGTGCAAAAAAAGTCTTTTGCTAATATATAGAGAAAGAAAGGTGAATCAGTCAGATGGGAACAAGATCATATACGACACCGCCAAGATGTGGCAAAAGAAATTTCAACCTGCTGAACCCAACATGTCTCGACGACATAATCCCCTCTCTTTTTCTTTTTTGCGTGCTATTTTCCTTTATCTCTTCATCTTCGTCCTCACCATTCTCACCGTCAACAACAACAATAAGGCTCTTCAACTGACTTCTAAAAATTAACGTCGATAAGTACAATTTTCCTTTATTGATTTACCTTCCTTTTAACTTTCTCGTCGTCCGCTAAAAGAAGGAAAGGAACACAGACTTTATTACTACCCTGTTAATCCTTGCATACACACATTCGCTACCTACAACTACAAACTCTGGATTCATTTAACTCCACACTACACTTTCTCTTTGAACATTTACACATTAATAATTTCACATCCTACAAATTTATGTTATCCTGTTCCGTTAATAAAATTCCGCTTTAAAATACAAACGAAATACTTTTATTCTTCCAACCCTCAACCTTCTGCTAATCTTAAGTTGTAGGGAGTTCGGTTATATTTGGCAAAAGGCCGCCAAGTTAATAAATATGCTCGATCTCCCTAATTCAAAACTGTTCAAATTCGTTCTTGGTTGGATTCTAAGTATGCTTGTCTACTTTGAAAGTTAAAGGAACATGTTACACTAAATACTCTCTTATCGTAATTAGTTTCATATTATGATAGACGAGCAATCGTGAAAGAAGTGAGAAAGTGTGGAGTTTTATAGAACTTATTTTGAAACAATCGGCTAGGAAAAATTTAATACCATCATTTTGTTTGGAGTTGGTGAGTAATTATATAACATAAGAAGAAAAAATGAGAATAGTGTTATGCCGTCGATGTCTTCGTGTCTTCAGAAGATTGGGAACCCATAAGAAAAAGAAAAATAGCTCGAAAAAGTAAAACCGGAAGTGGAAGCAGCAGAAACACAAGTTAGAAGTTTTGTGTGGTCGGAGAAACGACAGTACAGTGCAATAAGGAGTAAAATTCAGAGAACAGCCAATGAAAAGTTGGAAATTAGTGTGCTACGAGTTTGCTCTGATCACATACCCACTTGCATATAACTAAGAACTCAAAGATAAGATGTTGTAAAGAGACAAAATAAAAATAACAATCAATCTCGAAATCTTAGAGAGCTGAAAATCCACTTTTGGGAATGACTAGTGGAAATAAATTTTCCTAATTAGCTCAAAATAAGCCACACTTGAGGAAAAAAAGTGAAGGAAAACAGACATGAGCATTCTTCAGAACAACTGATCTACATATTTAAAAAAAATGAATGCAACAATAATTTGGTTCAAGCAAAGAAAATTAGCAAATATGGAAAAAAATGGATTAAAGTCTTACTTGATAGTTACCTTGGCCATGCCTTGTCAGAGATTTTTCTTTTTCCTTGGTCATATCATCGAAAGAAAATACAGGTTAGAGATAGACAGGCTGTCGCTCTGATGTATTGGCTCCAAATGACTTAGTTTTAAAGTGTCGATCCAGACTGTCACGTGAGTTATCTCTTGCTTTTTAGCATGTGTATAATTTAAAATTGATTAAAGAGCCGGCAACCAAGTTTTGTAACGCTAAACTCTGTTTCAATAACCATGTGCAAGAGTAAAGTCTTAGGATGAAGAAATGTTCTAAGGAAAGTGTAAGGACCAAAGATTTTTCTCAAAAATCTGAACCCTTAACTGCCAAGTCCATATTGCATTTTCTATAAATGCCCTCTTTTTTAATCGGTTGGTGATGAGAAATCATAAAGAAAATTATGAATTTTCCCACTAAATGTGGACTAAGCAAGTTCCTTCTTGGAATGAAATATTATCTATTGTATAAATTATACAATTATGGCACAAAACCGTGGGGAAGGCTGATCATGACTGACTAATCTACACTTTTAATTTTTGTAATTGACTCATCCGCCTCAAGAACATGTCCTTCTGCACTTGACATTTATCAAAATATCACATATTCACAGGGATCTATGACATTTTTTTTAATCGTTTCACCCCAAGCAAGGCATTCCACTGCCACTATTGCGCTTGGGGCTACATAGGGGAAGGTAAATAGAAAGAGTGGTTAGACATAGGAAATGTCAGAAGGTGGGGGTGATAGGTAGTTGGGAGGATGGGAAGAGTGTTTGAAAGAATGGAAGCGAGTTATTGAGTTAGGAGGTGTAAATTGACCTTACATTTAAACTCCTGGAGATTGTAGCCGTCGGGGGAAGCGGTCATGTGGAAGGGAATTCCACAGTCGGGAAGTACGAGAAAAGAAACTGTTGGAGTAGAAGTTGCGGTTGCATTTTATCGGTTTCACTGTAAAAGGGTGGGATCTAGTTGCTAATCTAGTATCTCGTTCAAATTCGTATTTAGGGGGCACCAGTGATCTAAGTTCATCGGAGCAGAAGCCATGGAAGTATTTATAAAAGGGACACAGGGAAGCCACGTCGCGCCGGTGCGAGAGAGACTGCAGACGGTCTGCCAAGTCAGTATCGATCACATCACAGACCTTCCGCTGTACCTTGTCGAGAAGCCCAAGGAGAATAGCAGGGGTACCCGACCAGATATGGCAACAGTATTCAATACACGGACGGATGGTAGATTTATAAATGTGCAGGATAGATTCAGACGGAAAAAACCTCCGGGCCCTGCACAGAGAACCGACTTTGATAGCAGCGGATTTAGCAATGGATTCGATATAGTCATTCCACTTGAGGTCCGCTGAAAGTGTGAGACCAAGGAGGCGCAGTGTTTTACTCTCTGGGAGGCAAGCCTGGTCCATGCTAATGGGAGGTAGGTGCGGTTGTCTATGATGGTTAATTGATAGTAGCTTCGTTTTAGAAGCATTAAAATTTACGAGCCATTTCTTACCCCAGTCCACTACGGATTGGAGTTCCTTTCCAAGCTCGGCTGCAAGGTTAGCTTTGTCGCTTACACCAGATATATATATATATATATATATATATATATATATATATATATATATATATATATAAGTAGGTATTTGAAGGCTATCACAATGAAAGGAAGATAAAGAAGGTGTTGGGTATTACCTATTTATTATTCAATAATATTTCGAGATCAGAATCTCATCTTCAGAATGATAGGAGAGCTTGATTTCACATCCGCTGGTGGACCGTACCTTTAACCGAATGGTCCTCTTTCCCTGCTACTGCTGTTGTTAATTGTAGTGTGTGTGTGTGTGTGTGTGTGTGTGTGTGTGTGTGTGTGTGTGTGTGTGTGTTCATGGTTTATATAAGTGTGCCCGATAGTAGGATTTGGCTTTTTTGCATCTTTGTTAAAGTGATAGTGGGTGGCGTTTTACGATTTGATGATATATCTGTCTACTTTAATTTATGGTTTAATATGTGCGCGGTGACTAGTGGCAGGGTTTGGCATTTTTGCATCTGTCAGAATGGTAGTAAGCACCGTTTTATGACCTGATATTATGTCTATCTGCTTTAATTAGAGGCATGTTTATTGCTACATTTTCTGCACCCCCTAGTATTCGTTTGTGTGTGTGTGTGTGTGTGTGTGTGTGTGTGTGTGTGTGTGTGTGTGTGTCGTGTGTGTGTGTGTTTATGTGTGTTTACTTGTATTTTTTTTCACTTCTGTGTTCATTTTATATACACATACATACCTTTTCCTTGTATCGTGTGTGTGTGTTTTCTGGTGTATGGGATATGGGTGTGTGCGTACGTACGTATATTTTTTTTTACTACATGCATTGTATTGTTGCCAGTGGTTATATGTTCGGGGTATGCGTGCGTGTGTGTTCCAGCTTATAGTGTGGTATACTTGTTGCTATTGGTCACGTGTTTATAGGCATGTATTTGTGTACATTAGTCTGTGATTGTGCCTTACTGTTGTGGCCGCTGTGTGGCAGGTGCGTAATAGTGTTGATTATTCTGTTATGTAATCTAAATTGAGTTCCTGTGTATTGTTGATCTGTGGGTGGAGTTTAGCTATTATTAAAAACTTGTGTGTAAGCTTTCTTGCATCCGCTCTCTTGAATATTGACTATTATGTTTTTGTCTGTGTTTTTGCATTTTTTTTTTTATTTAGTTTTTTTAGGTGCTTGTGGAATGATAATGCTTGCATATGTAAGTGTTCTTTGATTCTGGTGTGTAATGGTCTGGTTTTGCTGTTGACATAAAATTCCTTGCATTTGGTACATTGTATGTGATATACAACAAACCTGGTGGCATATACCGGTGTCAGTAACAGGGCAATTGGCCAGTGTAGATAGTGTCATTTCTAGTATGTTGTAGTTGTAATTGAGGTGTCTCTGAAGAGTTGGGTCGTAATGGGCCAGTTGCATGTCCAGTCCCTCTCTGCGGATGACTACTTATTTTCGTGGTGATGTTTTCGCTGAAGTGTGGTAACCTCAGAAAGCAGGTGTTAGAGGGGGTGTAGCACCTTCAGCCTTTATTACTTTTAGGTCCCAGGCGACCAACAAAAGACTGGGAGTAACCGGTGGTCTTCAGTACCTTCTTTAAATGTGCAGTGTGTGTGTTTCTTGCATTTGCCCCAAATACGTGCAAGTTAATTTCTAATGTATCCGGTCTTTGCTCCGAGAGGGAGAGCTGATTTATAGTGGACAAACATGTCTCTGCTGGCAGGCTTTTTGTAGAAATCAGTGTGGATGTCGCCCTTTTTCCAATACTTTCAGCCTGAAGTCCAGTAGTGACAGGCATCCATTGTTATCGGGATGTGCAATGGTGAATTTTATGTTGCTATCCATACTGTTGAACATTGCCGCCATTCTATTCGCCTCATCACGTGAAGAAGTGGGGATGAGTAGGTCATCAATATATCTTGTGAATAAGGCATACGAATGACAGGTGTTGAGAGCACGACATTCCAATTGATTCATGTATGTAATGGCAAGTAATCCCAATAAGATTTTGTTGATTGGCCTGGAAAGAGATTAGATTAATAAATGTTCCCTATTTGTTCTTTATTTTATTCTGTATATATATATATATATATATATATATATATATATATATATATATATATATACACTGCATGCCAAATTATTATTGACATACCTTCTTTTTTTTTTTCTTTTTTTCCTATAAAAAATATGACAGAAAAATTTGATAATATACAAGTTTGTCTTTTTTATCCTTTTATTTTTAAATATGTATAATGAAATAAGGGCGGAGGGGATGAACCTAATAACGAATTCTGTATCCATTTTCACGACTTCGTAATATTTTTTAACTTATGCCTATCTGACACTGGTAACGCGCACTAGCCGATTACTCCAGAGCTTGCCAGCTATACTGGACTATTTCTAACTGCCTTCACTTTCTTAGCCTTATCTAGGGCGAATCGTTGGCTAAATTTGGTGGTGAAAGATCTAATCCTATCTAAGCCTCTCCCACCAGTTATTCTCAATAACCGCTCTCTCTAACTCCCGCTACACTAAAGTACTCAGCTGTTGCCGGAAATCGCTCCTGTTCAATAAGGACAAGTTGAACTTCCAATGTCCAGTTATTCTAGGCCTGAAAGTCTTACGTCATCCAAGCACCATCAAGTTTGTGGCTATTTGCCTAGAACGTGGGACAATCTAGCAGCTCTAGATCGATCCTTCTCATTAACATTCTATCCTAGTAGCTGACCATCTGGGTAGATGGCCACTTAAGAGAAAACGTCCATATTCTCACCTACCTCCCATTAGCATGGACCAGGCTTGCCTCCCAGAGAGTAAAACACTGCGCCTCCTTGGTCTCACACTTTCAGCGGACCTCAAGTGGAATGACTATATCGAATCCATTGCTAAATCCGCTGCTATCAAAGTCGGTTCTCTGTGCAGGGCCCGGAGGTTTTTTCCGTCTGAATCTATCCTGCACATTTATAAATCTACCATCCGTCCGTGTATTGAATACTGTTGCCATATCTGGTCGGGTACCCCTGCTATTCTCCTTGGGCTTCTCGACAAGGTACAGCGGAAGGTCTGTGATGTGATCGATACTGACTTGGCAGACCGCCTGCAGTCTCTCTCGCACCGGCGCGACGTGGCTTCCCTGTGTCCCTTTTATAAATACTTCCATGGCTTCTGCTCCGATGAACTTAGATCACTGGTGCCCCTTAAATACGAATTTGAACGAGATACTAGATTAGCAACTAGATCCCACCCTTTTACAGTGAAACCGATAAAATGCAACCGCAACTTCTACTCCAACAGTTTCTTTCCTCGCACTTCCCGACTGTGGAATTCTTTTCCATACGATTGCTTCCCCGACGGCTACAATCTCCAGGAGTTTAAATGTAAGGTCAATAGACACCTCCTAACACACTAACCAGCTCCCATTCTATCAAACACTCTTCCCATCTGCCCAACCCTCATCCTCGCTATCCTTACTCATCTGTCACCTTCCTCCTGACATTCCCTGTGTCTAACCACTCCTTCTCTTTACTTTCCCCTATGTAGCCCCATGCGCAATAGTGGCAGTGGAATGCTTTGCTTGGGGTGAGATGATTAAAAAAAAAAATATCCCTCATATTTTTCTCTCGAAACAGAATTTCTATTCTTTAAAATGTAATCTTTAATAACATTTTTGTGATGATTTTTTGATCATTTTGCTGTCAGTATAACTTGCTCTTACTGTCTTTTTACTTGTGTTGTCCAATTTGTGAAAAATGTACTTGCTTTCACCTTGTGTACCTGTGTAGTATGAGAACAAATCCATTCCGTTCACGCTATAAGAAAAATCCTCATTTTGTGTGTAGTCTTTGTCATCTCTGATACGTCTCCATGCTAATACCAGTAGCCAAATTTATCCTTATCACTTCTTGTCATAGCTGTATCGTATCTCAGTTGCCCTGTCACCTCTATAAAGTCCCCAAAACAATTCACGAATTTTCTTATCAAGACTGTTTTTTAAATTTATGTAAAATTTGAATACTTATTTGCATTTTTTTGAGTTGTTAAATTTATTTTTATAAAATTTTAAAAAAAGACAGAGACTTTGTTGCAAAGTACATTGGTAACCTTTTGTTTGCACTTATTGGATATATCAAGCTCAATACTGCAACTGTAAAAGTATGGAAGTTTCAAATTTCTTAAACTTGTTAAAATTTTAAGAAAATATTGATCGTGAAAATGATTTCATGTCAGCCGTAAAAAGATAGTCCACTAGCTTCGATTTAGAAACACTTGGTCTATGTGTTACTGTAAAATATAATCAATATTAGTTGAAAATTATTCATTATTACTTATAAATGATAAATGTTTAGAAATAAGCACTAAATATGTACATCATTTTATTTTTGGTGTGTGCGTGTACATTGTGCTTATACCTGAACAGGTTTGCATAGAGTTTTGTTTTAGAATAGTTTTGCTTTTTGTCTCAATTTATATTTTTGGAGACATATTGATTTCTCTTTTGTTTTTTTGTTTTTTCAGGAAAGAAAAGAAAAATTTTATTTCATGATGGAAGCGAATAATATGGCCACTGTTGTAGCAGAGTATCAAGCATCAAAAACACAGTAAAAAATGGTTATAGAGAGATATCGGGACATCAGCAGAGAAATTCGTAGATTAGGACAATAGCTGAGAAGATACTTAATCGCAAGCATCCTGTGAAAAATATCACCCCTTGACACACAAGTAGATTAGTTCATTTGGAAGAAATTCTCACAAATCGCATCTTTGTTTCCGTAACCAGGTTTATAATTATACAAATTTATCTCAATATGGAGTGATTTTATTATCATTATTATTATTATAACTATTATTATGATTATTGTTATTATTATTATTTTCAAAATTATGAAATTAAGTTCGACAAATGATAGCTTTGATTATTATATTCTCCCAAATTAATGAACTGAAATCTTCATCCCCATATCAAATACTGTCTGTGGTTTAAGATCAGAAGTAAATAAGGAATCATTCTAAATGTAAATCGCATTAACTTTTCTAATAAAATTTTTACACCATCTTAAATTCACTGTTTTCAATGCTGACTATTCAAATTTTTAAAACACATAGTATAATCATATGACAGTATATGCACGTACGCGCACACATACACACACAGACACATACACACACAGAGATGCACAATATTAAGCTTTGCTTTTTTCATACGTAATATTAACCTAAACTCACAAATCGTACGAAACTTGGTACACACCAATATTAAGTTGAACATTTTACTACTTCTTTAAATCAATGAAAATTAAATCAATTTAAATACTTATAAACACACTAATGTTATGTGTTACGTTTTTATATTTTTTGTGAGAAATTTGGTAAAGCAGTGGTAAAAAGAAAACGTTTGAAAGCAAATCGGTATTAACAACCAAATTGTATGACATTTGATAAATATATTTATGGTTGAATGGGGATTAAACTTATAAAGTTGCTCCACATTCAAAGTTGATTTCGAAGTTACTTACTTATTGTAACTTTATTAAATTTGTTGAATAAAATATTTTCCTTTTATCATTTGAACAGAATTCTTTGCTATTTATTCAAAGTTTCTTGGCATATGGCTATGCAATGATGTTGTTAATAAACTATACACTAAGAAAGTATGATTTAAAATGTTAGAAATTCTGTGAAATTTGCTCCTGTTTCTCCTTTAGATGGCATTGATGGTATAGGATATACATCCTAAATTTTACGGCCAATAAGTGAAGCACAAACAAGTAAATCGTACTAAATTCAGTGCACAAATTCTTACAATTCGTACAAACAGAGCTCCAAATTAAATAAGTGGTTTCTGGAACCTGATTGGATAGAAAAGTCACGTGATGTGCTTTCTACGACATCCGTGTGGTTGAACGCCAAATGACCTGGAAAAGAGTTGGGGACTCGGAATAGTAAGTACATTCCCGCACAAAACTCAGATAGGATTTGGAACCGAACATAAACCATAAAAACAGTTCGCCATAAAAAAAAAATAAAAAAAAACGAGGACAATCAACGACAAGATCTCGAACAAGCCTCTGCTTCGATACATGTTACCATGACAACGACAGAAAAATAACAGTCAGTGGCTAGATATCGAACATCAAGGCCTTGCCTCGACACACGTTACCATGACAACGCATCAGCCAGTGGTAAGTTTTCTACATTGAAAAACATACAAAACAGTAAGTCATGTCTATTCTCTTTCGTTCACCGTAACTGATACAGCACACAATCAGCTAGCAGTCACACGTTTTGACAGTCAGTGCTACACACACATTCATTGGCGTACATACTGTTTTCTTCACTTATAACAAACTCATTTCGAACTTTGGAGACTCTACTTCTGGAGACAAATCATTATGAACAATCGAACTTTAAGTCTTTGCATAGCTGCAACAAACAACAATGAAATTTAATATGTAAATATATGTATCTGCCTGTATAAATGACAATGTGTTATTTTGCTTTTCTTTCTTTTCCGTAAAGATCATTTGTTTGCATTGTTTATAATTTTGTGTTGTAAATGGTGACCCCTAGGTGATTCGAACACGTAACATTCTGCCCCACCCCACAATGATAAATTCATTAGTTTTCCTTACAAATTTAAATGAGCAATATTTCTGTCTTATTGAAAATTCATACCCGCCTTCATACACACTTTTTTTTTCTTATAGCATGCATTTGTTTTTAATACCATTATATATGGCAGGAAGTTTCACTATTGTAGAGGATTATTCCGCGTTTCCTGCTTAAGACTGGGTTTCTGGTTTCTTCTAAATATTCATTCCCCGACATCTGACTGTTCGAAGAAGTTTGTTCATCCTGTTGGTAAAAAAAAAGTCAACAACAGATATTACGTCATCATGACTGCAATACTGGTGCCCAGTCAACTGGTTTCCCATGTAAGGGAACAGATAACCGTCAAATCAGAAGAATAAGTGGGCATTGATCAACCAGTTCAAAACCACAGTCACGCACAGCAGCTATTTTTAACGTGGGGAACCTGAGTGTGTACGCCCAGGTACTGGTCAAAGCATTACCTATCCACCGCGGTGGATAGGTTTAAAACCGGTCCTAACTGGTCATAAACTGGTCTAGGGTTATGCCGAGATAACTCCGATATTTACCCTTCTCCCCCACTTGAGAGAGATGTGACACTAGGTCTTTTTTTAACGTGGAGAACCTGAGCGCGTACACCCAGGTACTGGTCAAAACGTTACCTATCCAACATGGTGGAGAGGTTCAAAACCGGTCTTAACTGGTCTTAAACTGGTCTCGGGTCATGACGAGATAACTCCGAATTTTCGGGCGAAACGAGGCTGGTGATCAGCGAACGGGTTCGGTCAACTACTCCCAGATCGGTGGGAGTAGAATAAACGCTAAATAATAATTGATCCCCATGCCGTTTGGTGTTTTGGGGAGCGCAGCCTAATTCGATGCATATTACGACAGTTTTAGGTTCAGGCGTATTTGCTAAATTGTTTTGTGTCGCAGTTGGATTTTCTTTACGGCGGGTCTTAAAATCCGCCATTGCTTGTAAAGGGTCAGGGAAAGTCTAGTAGCTGCTGCTGCTGCTGTTATGGTCGTTTCTTTTGGGAGCGACTATTTGTGGCTGCGACAGCACAAAGATTTGATAGAGATGCTCGAGAACCTGGACATTTTCGGAAAAGACGTTAGGATAATCAAGAATCTATATTAGCAGTAAACTGCTTGCGTACTGATAGAAAGTGAATTCAGTAAGTATACAAAAATGGAAAGGAGCGTAAGACAAGGAAGTGTCTTCTCACCGGATCTATTCAAATTATACAGCGAAACAATTCTGAAAGGATTGTCAGGATTCGTTATTGGTGGCTACAATCTCAGCAATGTAAAATACGCGGATGACACAGTGTTGATAGCAGACACGGAAAGGCGAATGCAGGACCGTCTACAGAAAGCAGCAATAGAAAGCGAGAAGAAAGTACTAAGTATAAACTTTAAGAAAACTGAATGTATGGTCATAAGCAAAAAGAAGACCCTAAAATGTCAACTGCTGGTCGAAAATCTAAAATAAAATAAATACCTGATAAGCATGCTGACAGAGGGTAGAAAGTGCGATGTTGATATCCAAAGACACACTGGCATGGCCAAAGACGCATTTCAAAAGCTAACCAGCGTACTGAAAGTTAGCAAAATCGCAATGGAAACAAAGAGAGTGCTAGATAGCTATATGATATCTATTCTTCTGTATGACAGTGAATGTTGGACGATTTCTTCAATGATGAAGGAGAGGCTTCAAGCAACAAAAGTGTGGTTTTACAGGAGGATGCTGGGGATATCATGAACTGAGCACGTGACTAACTACGAGATGTTGGAGAGGATTTAAACGAGGAGAAAACTCATACTTAATATAAGGAAGAGACAGATGAAGTATCTGGAACATGTAATGAGGAAGGAGGACCTGGAAATTTTAATACTCACAGAACGGATAGAAAAAAAGGGAAAGCAGCGCGATACCTCAGGCCTGAGAAAATGAATGGCAGAGCGGTGTTTGGGAGTGATACCAAGAGGAAAAATGTTGAGAGCGACAAGAGACAGAGCTAAGAGGAAGTCCATGATCGTTTACGTCCTGAAGGGACACGGCACTTGAAGAAGAATTTAATTCACAGTCAATCGGCTGTCGTTCATCACGTGTAGTGAACAAGATTAATGTTTTTCTAGATAATGGCAGGTGCAGTTGCAGGACGTCCAGCTCCCTAATTTTGCACTGTTAATAAAGCCGGAAAATCAGCCCCTAATTTAGTAACCATGTCAGCATGAATATCATGGGGGTTGGGCTAAACCCTTTTACTGCAGGTACTTGATAATACCATGAAGTTAGATGCACTCTATTTTTCCAGTTCCTTCTAAAGCTTTTTCATTCTCTTTTATTTTCAGGAGTCCCTTACGTCTTAGTGACATTATCGCCATATGGGATGAAGTGATTTATAAAATACATTCAATTATTCACTTCTTACACTATACAAACTCTCATACTTGTGGTAGCAGTTTGACTTTTAATGACTTTTTATGAGTGATATATAACAGTCAATTTAGAAATAAATTATATAAAATCGGGCATTTTGTTGCGAAACTTTTCGCTCTAATGATTATTTGGAATGCTATTAACCATATAAGACACACATACAGTCCAAACTGTGGCAGAAATATCAATTAGCTAGACGAAATAATGCGCAACTAGATAAAAATGAATCGTTCATTCTAACACACGCTAACACAATCGCGAATTCATGCAAATACAAACTCCATTCGAAATTGTGAAAAGCATTTTGTATCCACTAGCGAACTGACATATGACGCTTAAATTAAAAGAGGGGCAATTAAACTAAAATGAGGGCCAAAAATATATGAGTCGATGAGCACTCAAACTTTAGCTAAAATTAACATAAAAGAAGAAACTAAAAGAAAAGAAAATTACTTGCTCAGAAATATTAAAGTTATTATTATTTAACCCAGAGAGCCGCTGCACAACTTGCCAGAAGAGTGATGCATTATTGAGGCATTTTAACCCAGGCGCCAAAGTCCAAGCATGTCCATTAGATAATCTCGAACAACTCGTCTCTAACTAAAATATTATTCCCGAACAATGGAATGGTGTCAAAGAGGTCAGCTTTAGACTGTAAAAAGAATCTCAAAATGCTTCGACACTCGTGGTAGAAAGAGCATTTGCCCTAATCAATTTCCCACCTCTCACAAAACACAGACTTTGCGATATCTCTCAGCATGGGAAGTTTTCAGACCTGAAGCCTTGATTTCACGATAGCTGCTAGTCTGGATAAGATCCATATAGCTGTTCTCAAGAACCTTAGCCTAGAGCTATTTCCAATCTTGGTAAAATTGTTTAACTGCTGTCCGAAGAAAAATATTTCTATAGAAGATGTCATCTGTATGTCCAGTTTACAAGAATGCGAATGAGCGCTCATACCCGTCACAATATTGACCTGTCAGCCTCTTAAATCTCATCAGCAAATCTTCTAAAGCTATCAACGACAACAGCGTTGTCTATCACATTAACAGAAATATCCTCTTGAACAACAAACTGTTGAGTAGACTTAAGTTTTCTCCATTTCGATGAACGGCTGTATTCTGACATATCTCATAATATTCACCTTTTGTTACCTTTCTACTGTAGGCCATTACAATAAGCTCATTTATTAACCCTGTACCTTGAATGACTCTAGGGCCTTTTATTAGGTGAATAAAGGTAAAATTTTAAAAATCAGTGGCTTCATTTTTCACCTCGGAAGACATTCTCTTTAGCCTAGATCTAACTACTGTGAACGGACACTCGCCGATGGCTTCGATTCTGCAGCTGGTCTTCAAGTCGACTATTACAACGATGTTCTTCCCCGCCCACGTTGTGAATTTTGATCTCAAGAAGTAGCGCTGAAATTTTGCTTTCTGACTCTTCGCCAACTTGAACCAGATTGGACGCGCGCGCACATTTGGGTTAATGAAAACGGCACCAAAAATAAATTGAATGACGCCCGAAAAAGTCTTTATATACATACAAAAAGAAACACAAAAAATAGAATACAACAATCGCCAATCCCCTATCTTTACTTAGCCGACGACGGAGCAGAAGTTTCGTCTAAGAGAAGTGTTCATTTTCTTAACATTAATTAGTTTTTGGTTGGTAATGTCAGTTTACTCCAGTCGGAATTGCTGAAGGTTGGTCTTTGTGCGTATGCTGGGCAGCGATGGAGGTGGTGATTTTTCTTTCAGCTCGGCGCAACTGCTACTGCAACTGCTACAATTGGATGCGACCGGCTCTACGTCGTTACATCTCTGGGCCGAGATCCTACTGGACTCTTTCTCGACTCTGCCGGACTCTGGTGGTCTCTGCTGGTCTCTCCGGCCACTGCTGGTTTCTCCGGCCTCTGCTGGTCTCTCCGGCCACTGCTGGTTTCTCCGGCCTCTGCTGGTCTCTCCAGCCTCTGCCGGTAGTCTCTCCGGCCTCTGATGGTGGTCTCCGGCCTCTAGGGTTCATTGTAACGAGTTGCTGATCCATTTCTCTATCTCTTTCTGATTCTACATATGCTTCCAGCACTTCTGGCTCCACAAGGATCGCTCTCTTTGTCTTTTTTTTCTTGGTTTTTGGCTCACTTCTTTCCCAATTAGCAACCTCAGCTAACTTTAAATAATTGGCATGAGCTCTCTTTGGTCCCAAAGTACAAATAAAACTGAACCAATTTCCCATCACTTGTCCAGTTTTCCTTCTCTCAATTAAATTTTATAGTACACAGGATCTCCAGCCCTAAATTGTAGTACTTTCCTACTGGCATTCACTCTGCCATTTCACCTCTTTTAGATTCTATTTATTAGCCTTTTGGCCTGCACAAGCAACCTATGCTGTTGTTCTATCATCAACTCTTTATATTTGGCCCCCAACATGTCCTCTACCTTAACCTTAGAGTTTTCAAGGTTTAATATTTTTTAGTCTATTTTACATCCACTCTCTTTAAGCCCTCTCTCTCCTTTTTTATCTAAACTTATTCGTTGCCTGCTTCTTAGGGGTAAGGGTCTACCTACCTCCTCCCCTTTCTTTACTTTAACGGTCTTAGTGGCTTCGTTCACCAACAACATGGGAACTATCTCTGTTGCATTTACCACCGTCTCACATGACTGACTCGATCTCTTCAGATTGGCCTTGTATTGAACTAATTGTATTACCCATTTTTCACTTTTTTCTTTGTCATTAATCTTTCTCTGCCTGATACTGCAGTTGCAGTTTATATCTTCTTCTGCCACTACTGTTATATACTTGTTGGGGGGAACCTCCCAATGGTATCTTTACTCCGTTTACCACCAAGAGAGTAGGATCAAACTCAATTCCAGCCCTGTGCCTATGCAGCCAATCTTCTCCCAAGATCATTCCTGCACACAGCTCGAGGGTGATATCAAATCTCTGGAGGCTCTGCGTTCCTCCTCCTTTCAACGGAAGATGAACCATTCTCCTTATTCTCATGGAACCACCATCAGCCTGTGTGATTTCTATATTCCTGTATTCTTCTTCCCTCAATAGTGATACTGACGCTCCAGTATCTACTATGGCTTTCACCACTGAACCTCCTACGACTACCTCATAGGAGAGCTCTCTTTCTTGTGTCAACAAGGAGAATATTTTTGCTCTTCAACACCTTCTTGGATATTTCTTTGTAAAATGACCTATCTGCCAACACCCACAACGTATTTGTCTTCCATTCATACGAGCCACTCTGCTTCTTATTTCTCGGGGCGACCCTTTTGCGTTTTCCTGGTTCGACTCTCCAGATTTCATCTTAACTTTTGGTACGGGACGGGTTTCCCTTTTCAACTAACATCATTTGGCCAGCTGCCCTCTACTTTCGCATCTCATGCATCTTTCTTGCAGGTGATCCGGGGGCAAACCCCATCTTGTGCGACATTCTGCCGCACGGTGGCCTTCATACTGGCACTTCCAACACATCAAGCCATATCTACCCGGTGTGGGTTTATAAAAGCCGTGTCTTCGGGACCATTCTTTTCTTCCGGGATCATTCCTCTTCTTCTTCTTTTACACATTTGTGTACTTCGGTCCTTTTTACTTTCTGTTCCATGTTCCCTCTTCTACCTGGGATTCCTACCTAGGTCCCTCCGCCCAACTATCTGCCGCCCCAGGTCTTGTGTCCTACTCTGCTTGACTTTGTTCTACACACCCTAGCTCTCTTTAGCCAGTGCCACCGCCACTGCCAATCTTACGGGTCCCTCTTTCAACACATCATGCCGGATGCGCTCATCCTGCAGCGCCCAGACATACAAGTCCGCCAACTGAGCCTGTATTGCTGCATTTTCCCTAACCTCTGCAGGATAGGCCAGAGAAGCAAATCTCTCTGTCGGTTCCCCCAACCCTTCTGGTCCTTCACCCTTGTCCTGTACTAGTTTCATGAAGCTCCTCGTGACCTCTATCGCTGTGCCTTCATTTGCGTATTCCCCCACCAACCGTTTTTTTATTTCTCTCCAAATGAGGTGAGGATTTTCTTCCAATATTCGGCCTATAAAATCTGACGGTTTTCCCGTCGCGGCATGGAACGCTATGCATACCGTTTCTCTCTCATTCAGCTGGTAAATTAGCTAACTTTTATCTACGGCCGCCAACCAATTTTTTAATTCCCTTGTGTACCCCAAAACTCGGCACCCTTGGTCCCCACCCAACAGATTCCTTAACTCTGTAGGTGTGGGTGATTTACCGTACATTTCAGATGTTCCGTGGTCAGACATTTAAACAATTCAATGAACAACTTATAAAAACAAGAAGGAAATCGATTTTTAGCAAAATGGCAACCAGCAACAATTTCAGGAAGAAACCAAAAGTATCCTACCTGATACCTGGCTCTGGGTTGATTTTTGCTGTCGCTCGGCTCTGGGTTATGCCGGGTCTATCCTGATCACGGCACAAGATATGAACGGACGCTCGCCGACTGGTTGTTGATGGCTTCGATTCAGCAGCTGGTCTTCAAGTCGACTATTACAACGGTGTCCCCCCCCCCACACGTTGTGAATTTTGATCTCAAAGAAGTCACACTGAAATCTTGCTATCTGACTTTTCACCAGACTGGACGCGTGCACACATTGGAGTTAATTTTCACCGAAGCTTTACGGAAACTGTCGAAGGTTAGTCTTTGTGTGTATGTTTGGCAGCGGCGGTGGTGACTTGTCTTGTCTTCAGCTCGACAAAACTCCTACTGCAACTGCCCGTGGCCCCCTCGGGGCCCTGTATTTATGCTTGTCCCAGATTCACTGGTGGGAGGATGACGAACATACAACTCTAATCTCTGGCCAATGAAATCACTCTTGCCACCTTTCTCTTTGTTCTTTTCTTTTGGTTCAACCAATGAAGCAGCTTCTTGGTTGGTGACATCATTTCTTTCGGCTTTTTATCAGTATAATTCTTTTCCAACTAAATATAAATTCTATTTTATTTTAAATTTATGGAATTTAACCTGTTTGCTTTTATCAAATATTTCCTTTTATTTGGGACAATTCTTTCTGAATTCAAAACCATGTTTATTTAAAAAAGAATTTCTTTTATCTGCTGTATAACTCAGACTTGAAAATTTTGATTCCACTTATCAAATATTTCCTTTTGTTAGTGACAATCCTTTCTGACAAGTAAAAATTATTTTGTTTAGATTTTTTTACCTTTATTTGCGGTGTCCTTGTTCCGACATCAAACTATTTCCAATTGTCAATAATAACCTCCTTGGCTGTTTATCAAATAACTCAACCGAAAAATATAACATCGTTCATATCTCTCGGCCTTGGGTTTTGCGACCCCTTACCTTCCTCTGACCATAACAAATTTTATTACCAATGTTCATATCAGAACAAACAACTTTTTTTAGTTGGTTCTTTTCGATTTAGAAAAATTAATTATACAGACCAAAACACAATTTATCCGTCTTATTTGCAACAATTAATAATACCACTAATTACTTTCGTCCGGCCAGTGTTATAATTCCTTTATTTTACTAAACGCATTGTGATAGCCTTCAAGACTTACCCTTACAACTAATATCCACAATGCTTCAAGCAAATTGCAAAACTCTCTTATCCCTATTTTTTGTGAAGTTCACTGTTTAATATAATCGAAAAACTGTAAAAAAAAAACAAAAAGAGAGAGATAGACGATATTGAACAAGACAATAATAATGTTTTCTTTACATTATTGTGGTATATTTTTAAATAGTTGTAAAATATGAAATTTATTGAATTTATTTTTTACATTAACTTCGTGGTAAAATCTTTAATAAATCATTTTTCATTAATTTCGCAGTAAAAAAACATTACCTTTGTTTTTAATGTCTTTACGAATTCTTAAAAAACTTTACTCGCCATTGTTGAAGAACAAGAGCATTGAGAAAAATATTAATTTATATTAACTTCGTCATAAAATTCTTAATGAAACTTGTGAATTCCGTACTAAAACATTGGTTTAAATTCAACTTATTTCAGTATCTTGCAGGCTTTGGTAAAGACGTCGACCCCACAAACTTTTTAGGTACCTCTACTAATTCACTGAAAAAAAACAGCATATTATGAAGAAAAAAGGCCCCAAAGTTAATAAAATTAAGTTTTTCTATCAACATGTTTATGTTATTATTAAAAGGAAACAAAGTATTTTTTACTTATTTTTTTAAAATTAAATTTGAATCCTTTCTAACACGTTCGAAACTTTGATAAAAATATCTTGTTTTGATTTTCGCCAGCAGGTAACTAAATCTTTAATAGTTTACAATGGATAATGTAATATTACGTAACTTTTTTTTTCGTTGAAAGACACATTAATTTGGAAATCCTTGCAAAAATCAAATAATTATGGAATTTTAATGAAACTTTCAGGACTTATACATGAATGAATGTAATTCTTTTTTAATTTATCATGTTAAGAAAATCTTTATAACATATATCATCATCATCATCCGTTACACCCAATGGTGTGTAGAGCAGTAACAAAGCTTCTCCACCTCTGCCTATCTTGAGCCAGACTAGTCAATGAAACCCAAGAGTACTGCATGGCTTTCATCTCATTCTTCACCATACTTCTCCATGTCGTTCTTGGCCTTCCCCCACCCCATTTCTTTTGCCATCTGGGGTCCGGTGCAGTGCTGTTCTTGTGATTGACTGTGGATTTTTCCGGTGCACATGCCAAATCCATCTCCACCGCCTTCTTGTAATGATGGTGCCCATGTTCTCTTGCTTGCATTTCTTCAACAGGTCTTCATTGGAGATCTTCTCTGGCCAAAAATGGTGCTGTACTGGATCCAACAAGAAACCCTAGAGGAGAGATCAAGAAGAAGATGCTGCAGACAAAATCTATAGAGACCGAACCACCAAACAAACACAACATAACATATAAGATAGATAGATAGATAGATAGATAGATAGATAGATAGATAGATAGATAGATAGATAGATAGATAGATCTTTTTTTTAAGCAGTCGGCCTTTGTTTTGAAAATCTGTTCCCAATAGTAAAATAGTAAATGCAATACAACTATGACATTATTTATGACAGATAAGCTTTAAATTACTTTTATAAATAATATATATTAAGGACATTATAGGCTGAAGAAAAAACTTTCAATGAATAATGAAATTTTTAAAGAATTGTTTTAATATTTTCTTTTTTAACTATAATAATTAATAAAATTTCATTTTTTTTAATTCTACAAGGCCTTGTGGTGATTAGGTTATTAACCTACGTTATTAAGTTATTAAGTGAAAACTATATTCACTAATCGAAAATTGAAAAGTTTAATACAAATCGTCGAGCCATCGTATTTTTTTTTTTTTTACTGTATTTGAAGTTTTATTTTTTTAGTATAGTATTATCTGCCGTACTTTAAAAGGTCATGCGTTTCACGGGGTCTTCCTCTTACAGGAAAAAAAATTAGACAATTATGTCAACTCTGGTCAATCATACTTAGCTTATCTAGCAGTCATGACACATCTAACTGTCATCACACATCAATCACTTACGGCAAAGGTCAGAAAGATCAACGCTCCGTGATTAAGAAATAGTTTTAGAGTAAGTTTCATGCTATAAATAAGTAATACTTGTGTAAAACAGATTAATTTAACTTTAAATTTGCAAATTTTCCAAATATAACGTGTCAGCGATGTATATTTTATTTTCGCAAAATTTTTAAAACCGTGAATTTTGTTTACAAATGTGCCGATTGCTCAAAAATGGCCGAAAGATTAACTTTTTTATTCAAAATTTAAGATTCCAATCAATATAATTTTTGTTTGAAATACACCAGAGTATTTTGCATACTAGAAATAGTAAATTTAATTATTTAGCTTTCAATTAAAGCTAAGATTAAAGCTTCAAGAATTTTTTTTATTTATCTAAATTCATTTTGGAACTTAGGTATCGCGAATTATCGTGAAAAAGTGGAGGTATCTTCTTTTGTTGTATACAAATGTGGGACGTCGACAGCAGGATCGTTGTCAGTGTCAGGCAGGGATGTCGTCGGAGTTAGCAGAAACGGAACAGGCTGGAACGTTGTCAGCGGTTGGCAATAACCTTGTCAGCGGTCGGTCAAAGACTACCTAGCTTGCGCATACTTGGTAACAGTGTACTAAGCCATGACCACCGTCATGACTAAGCTTGTCAAAGCTGGTCAAAGCTGAGTAGTATTTTGCAACTTCTTCCTTAGTGGTACTTTCCGATTATCTTTTCATCTTCAACCTTCCTTTACTCAGCTAAAGAAATATTTCGCTCTCTTTCTTACTTTTACTTTCTACCATAAGGCTGTCCCCTATTCATATGAGCCTATTTTTCCTTTTTCTTGTAAGTACGTTTTTTGACATTGTCATCACAATGTCAACAGACTTTTCTACAATTTATCAAGTTTTCCAGTTTGCCATAACTCCAAAATTTGACCTATTTTTCTTGTTTATTGCGGGCACTAATTGTATTTATTTGAGCCGCATACTTTTATTTATTATTGTTCAATCAATACAAGACCGAAGACTTAAGGCAGAGGATTACTGAATTAGATTGTTGTAAGTGTATAAAGAGAGGAGGAAGTGGTATGTGTAGGATAGATATCGACATGAAAAAGTCAAGATTATAGTGGTTAGGGAAGCATCCCCTCAGGAGTCTGTTCCACAAATTGAGTAAAACTTTCTCTTTACCAAAGGAATACAAAGAAGATAAGGATGATTTAGCGCTATGTAAGAAGCATAGCATATCTCAGCTGTGGAAACTTGATCTCGTAAATCCAAGAGATATTGTCCATCTGAATATTTGCTGTAGTAATAGTGATAGAATAGTGAGTGGCTAGCAATGTTTCATCTCTGGGAAAGGGATTACAGAATGAAACATAATTACTCACCCACAAGTCTGCATAATCGTTTATTTTTTTATTTTTTTATTCTAGTGTAGCGTTACAGTTCATACCATTTGTGAAGCCCTCTTAAATTACTGATAACCATGTGACAGGTTCAGTTCTTTCCCATGTAATAAGATAACTACTGACTGATATTGATACACAAGTTTGAACAGTGACGATAAGGTAATATCAGCCCAGATATAACAGCAATGTTCAATTCTTGGTCTGATCTGACTCTTGTAAAGAAAAAGCATTGCAGTAAGAGTTATGTACAAGGGACTGGCTATTCTTACAGTATCTTATGGTACGAATATTCGAGCAACACTTGAGGTCTGGTGTTGCTTTAATCCCAACAGACATTCGAGGTAAGCAGCCTCATTGGGAGTACAGATACTCATCAGGACTGGAGTAAATTTAGGTTCTGATTGGTTCTGATTTGGAGGTTTGGGATTATACACTCCCTTTAGATGTGGAGAGCGCAGTCAGCAGAGAGAACGGCTGCCAGGCTCTAGTCTAGATTTTTGGAGGTGCGCTCTTAAAATTGTGATATCATCTGCATCTGTATTTATTAAGGATCTGAGATCCTTATTCGGCAGATCTTTCAAGATATCTAAGGTCATTGCTCTTGAAATGAATTTATTATAATTAATTTCACTGATTCTATGTGCGATGATCGTTAAGACATTAAGAGTAGTGAACCTACAGGAGCAAAAACCATAATGTTTGTTGCTCAGAAAGTTGTTTCTGTTGCGGTGATAAACAACTTTCTTGTTGATGATAGCTTCAAAAGTTTGCTGATGACACTAAAGAGGCTGATGGTGGTAAGTGCTCACCCATATTCTTGTAAACAAAACATACAGCCAATACCTTCCCAAGATGTTAGAAACATTTCTCCTTCAGGCAGCAGTTAAACAGCTAGATGTAGCTCTGTGTTAACCACTATGACATTGCTAAATTGTTCCCTTTGATAGAGATAGTAGTAGTTTTGAGCTATGGCCACAGCAACATTCGTGCATAAACCAAGGCTGGCTATCTGTCTTTTGTAGTGGATAAATATGTTCATGTTGGAGTAAATCCATTCATAAATTAGGGAGGTTGTTCTGGAAGCTTCATTTTTTAAGGAAGCTGAGAGACGTGCTTCTGCAATGTAAGATCTGAAGCTATCCCAATCAGCTTTCATGTATTAATAGATTGTTCAATGAAATGGTACATCTGATGAAACGCTTAGTTTGACATACAACATTGAACAGTCTAAACAAACTAAAGGAATAATGCTTCAGCGGAGCATTGGTCAAGATAGTAGGTGAGAAACAGGTTTAAAAGGTTAGCATGATACCCAGTTATATCGGGAACATAGAGTAAGCTTATTCACAAGCTGGATCAGCTTGTAAGCAATGGAGGAGACAAGTAGTTCATTCCTTTTGTTGTGGAGTAAATAACACACATCTGGTGACTCAAATGAACTCTAAGTAGACTAGAAAATTGTCCATTGCATTCTGTGTTGTTTTCTTTCAGTGACAAGCGTTCGACAACATAGAAGGACTTTTTGTTTGGACAATTTCTGTTAAGTTTTTATTTCTAACGTTTGTTTCAATAATTTTCTTTTGTTGAATAATCATTTTCGTTTTCAGTTTTATTTTTGAGCTTCGGCCGAATTTGTTTTAATTTTTTTCTTTTTTTTTTTACACGGTAGTTTGTTTTAATATTCGTATTTTTTGGTTGTTGTATCGAACTTTATTAGAAGGCGAACCTTCTTTTGCCTTTATAGTTTATTTTAATTTTTGTATTTTGTTCTGCATTTTATTTTTGATCTGATTTGTTTTACTTTGTTTATAACTGTCATCTTGTTTGATATAATTTTTGGCCTTAACAAAACAAATACCCTGTTTTTTAAAAAGGGAAACTTTTCAAGGTGGTCGACAAAAGCCGGTCCATAAAAAAACCGTGTCTTCCACAAAACAGATCCACCAGACAAAAATAATGAGGTTGTACCCCTCCAAACGACCGAAGAAAAATAGATCCTCCAAATGGGGGCCTTATAAAGGAAAGAATTTATCAACTCCCGCCGTAGAGGAAAGTAATGAAAATAATGATCTAGAAAATAATAATAATAATAATAATAATAAAAATGTGGAAAGTGAAAACAAGTAACGTACCAGTGATAGTGGGTGCACTTGGAATGATAAAAAAATGAAAAAGAAAAATCCCTGGAAACCAAGGTGTTGGTTTCTAGGATCAAAGTGAAGTATCTGTTAACTTTGGATCGTTTTGAGCTTTGCTTCGGTTCAGCTCTGTTGGGTCGTGTGGAGTGTTTTCAAAATAGTTACGTCGGCGTTTGTAACTTGTTGGTGATCGTTACGTCGTGAATCGTTTCGTCGGTGATTGTTTCGTCGGGGATCGCTTCGTCCGGGATCGTTTCGTTGGGGATCGTTTTTATCGGATTGGATCGTGCTCGCGTTCGTTGAATCGGTTCGTGGAGAGTAAAAGCCTCCGTCGTTAGGTGGACGATGACGGAGGCATCGGTATCGCCAGCTCCTTCCACCTCGGCGTGGAGTGGTAAGGAGGATGAGTGGCATGTCCCGCAGGCGGAAAGTTCAGTGGCGTCGGACATGTCAGCAACAGAAAGAGAGAAATTCGGTACCCCCATTTCGCAGGCTACGAAAAGGCCCGAATCGCCCATCCCTTCTACCTCTGGGTGGAAAGGTGGGAACGTGAGAAAGGGGGAGGAGTATTATAATGGACTCCGTGATAAATATGCCCAATACATTTCGGGCACTGAATTGTTATCTGTTCCGGAAGCACTTTCAGCCATAGAACCTAGAATCATCTCCCTGCTGACTAAAGACCCCAAAACTCAAAAGTTTGTGGGGGGTCAGCAGGGAGACTATCGAAGACGCCATCAAGACGTTGAACATCAAGGCCAAAGCCGTGGCAAGGAGGAGTCATGCCATGTGGGATGTCCTGCTTGGCACCAGTGAAGAAGCTAAACATTTAGCCGGGATGACACTAGCAACAAAAACACTAAAGTTGCAAACAGAATACATGGGGACCAGGAAAACTCGTGTAACCCTTCATGGCGTCCCCATGGATATCAGCGAGGACCATGTGGGTGCCTTTTTTCACAATATGGAAGGGTGGCGGAGGTGACCTCTGTACTATCGAAGTCAGGCTTCATGACGGGAGATATCACCCTGAGGTGACGGTAACGAGGAAGGAATTTACCGACATACCCAACATCCTTACCTGCAGGGGTCGCTTCATTTATGTGATCGTAGAGGGTAGGAGGCCGTGTTGTTGGGCGTGTGGAGCGACAGATCACGTGGCCAAGACCTGCCCGACGAAAAATCCAGCACCGAAGTCGCAGTCTGTGCAGTAACCAGTCGAGAAACCAGCATCAAAGCAGCCAGCCAAAGTTAAGGAAGGAGAATGGCAGACGGTGGGGGAAAAAAAACTACCGGAGGGGTCGACTTCACCACCAAGGTCAACTTCAGCTCCAATATCGTCCCCACCAACAAAGTCACCTCCGCCGCCAAGGTCATCCCCCAAGCAGAACGTTCCACAGGGTCAAAAATCCCCGCAGAAAACCCCTCAGAAAACTTCTCAAAATAAGAAATCTACAGAGAACTACCAGTGGAATCAACAGAAGAAGAAATGGAGACGCAAAGACCCTCCTCACTCAAACGTGGTAGAGAGGAGGAAGACCATCTTGAAAGGCCCAAGAGTCTACGGAAGAGCCGAAGCATTGAAAAAACTGTACCAACTCCAAAAGCTTCGTCGTTGCAGGGGGAAGAACTAATGAAAGTAGACACTGAGGGCATATCCAAGTAGTGGTCGGCGCAGAGGCGCAATTTACTAAAGCCACTTCTCAAGCTTTCATCAGTAGACGGCAAGTCGACTGAGGACCCACAAAACTTTCCCCAGGCCCCAGGAGTCATTACCCTCGTTCGCAGTACCGGGGGTAACCTGCGGGTCTGGGACCACATTGCATTAGTAGAAAAACTCTACCCAAAAATTGTAATGTTCTCCTGAACTCAACAAAATGTCCAAAAATTGTTCAGGGAGGTTCCCCGTTTTAGTCCACCTCTGCTTATATAGGGTGCTAAAACTAACGTACCTCACGGACGTCGGCGGTATTGTCATAGACGGACGGATTACGTCCGATACTGGTACAGGGTCCCTAGGACAATCCGTCGGGGTCCTAACTGCCAAAGATTTTCAACACCTATGTGACTAGAGTAATTCTCTCCTTTTTTATTTGCAGGTCTAATTGATGTCTATCAAGATAACCAGTATAAATGCGAGGGGCTTGAGGGATCAGGGTAAGGCAGCGCGCCTGCTTCGTGACCTCTTGTCCTTCGGCGTGGATGTGGCCGCGATCCAAGAGACTCACTTTGTTTGCGACGTCGATTCTTGTGTGCTGTCTAACGACTTTGTCGTCTATTCAGCATATGGGAACCGGCAAGCCAGAGGTGTTTCTTTGCTGGTCAAGCGTACCCTGGACGCGAAGGTTGACCCTGTCCATGTCGGTGCCGAGGGCCGGTTGATCGTGGCCGATATTGCAGTGAAAAGCAAGACGTTTCGTCTGATTGCGGTTTATGCGCCCAATGATCAAGAGGAGCGTGTCGAGTTTTTCCGTCTGTTGGAGCCCTTCCTGGTCGATTCCAAGCGACTAGTCCTAGTGGGGGACTGGAATGCCATCCTGGACCCCAAGTGGGATAGAGGGTGGGGCGCTAGCGGGAGGAGTGGTGATCGCAGCCTGGTTGATCTGATCGACGAATTTGGTCTCGTCGATAGATACCGGCTCGATCATGCGAGTGGGAGAATATGGACGTGGACGCATAGTTGGCCTTCTGCCAAGGTATCTTCATACCTTGATAGAATGTTAGTCAGAGAAGCCGAAATAGATTTCTTAGAATGTCCGACGTTTCACTGGTTAGGCTACACGGACCACAAACTTGTTTGTACCCGTGTGACGTTAGAATTTAGGCCTAGAATGGCTGGTTTCTGGAAGTTCAACCAGTCCTTACTGGACAGGCGGGACTTCCGGCGCCAGCTAATTATTGTAGTTCAGCGGGCGTTAACTGGGGGAGTCATCGGGAATAAGTGGTGGGATAGACTTAAGGATAGGATTAGGTCTTTCACCACTGAATACAGCCAATGGCTCAACCTAGATAAGGCTGCCAAGGTGAAGACGCTTAGATCTAATTTCTCCCGGGCGGAGGCTGGTGGAGATCCCCTAGAGATAGCTTTAGATAGGGAGGCCCTTAAGCGGTCGAATAGCGATGGTTACATGGGCCAAGTAATTAGACATAAGTTAAGCAAGATGTCCTCCGAAGCTGTGAACATGGGCGCGGATCTGCGCAAGGAAGAAGTTCGTCGAGGCGGCGACCGGTACATCCGTGAAGTACGAGACCCGGAGGGGCACACTCTTAGATCGACTGATGACATGTGTGAAGCGTTTCGTCGGCAAAGCAGAGTTTCGCAACTATTTGGCTGACTTCCCCCCGGCTCTTGCCGGCTGATGCGGCTAGTTGCGAGGGAGAGATTACGGAGGACGAAGTCTACGCGGCTTTTAAGAAGGTTGGCAGTGGCAAGTCGCCAGGTTTGGATGGTTTGCCCTATGAATTGTACTTGAGGCTGTTGCACATTTTTGTCCCGATCTTGACTGTCGTGTTCAACAACTGGTTCCGGCAGGGGTCCATCCCCAACCGGTTCACCAGGGGTGTGGTCACGCTGTTGAGAAAAGGTAAGAATGTTGGGAGGGAATTAGATGATTACAGGCCCATAACTCTGCTAAACACAGAGTTAAAGATTTTGGCCAAGATCCTGACGAATCGCTTGCAGCTAGTTGCCGAGTCTCTGTTGGGACCTGATTCCACTTGTGCTGTGAAGGGCCGAACAATTCAGAGCAACCTGCACTTGATCCGCACGATCCTAGAGGGTGTAAAAGATGACGATGAAACTGCGCTGGTCAATTTAGATCAGTCCAAGGCATTTGATAGGGTTGACCATGGCTACCTGACGGCTGTCCTGCAGGCTGCCGGATTCGAAACCGACTTCTGCCGCTGGATTAGTCTCCTGTATCGCTCCTCCACGGCTGTGGTGCAAGTGAACGGAAAGCTGTCGAGCGCTTTTGCGCTGTCTAGGTCGGTTCGACAGGGTTGTCCACTGTCGTCCTTACTTGGTGTTGGAGCCTCTCCTTCGCCGGCTAAGGGACAGGACGTGCAGTCCGGCCCTACGTGGAATCGCTGTCCCTGGTGGTGCTCGAGCCAGGGTTTCCGCGTACGCCGATGACGTAACGACTTTTGTGTCCTCCCGCAGGGACATAAGAGCGGTACAGAAGGCGCTTGAACGGTACGAACAGGTGACAGGGGCAAAGATTAACCGCGACAAGTCTTCCAGCTTGCGGTTAGGCGCCTGGAAGGGGATTCCCCTCCTGGGGCCCTTCGACTGGACGGACGGGCCGGTCCGCATTCTTGGAGTGTGGTTCGGTCCGGACTTGCAGTTGGAGAAGAATTGGTCTGATATACAGGTAAAGGTCGGCGCGTCGGTCGAAACTTGGCGTCGAAGGAGTCTCTCCTTAAAGGGTCTGGCGGAGGTGTGTGCTACATACATCGTCCCCAGGATCCTTTACCGGATGTCTGTACTTCCACTTTGTGGCGAGCATGAGGAAGTGATCGAGCATCTGCTATTCTCCCTTCTGTGAAGAGGACGCAGACATCACGTCGACAAACGTTACCAACGAACGTCTCAAGGGGGTCTGGGAATGCCGCACTTGGCGAGCCACAAACTCGCCCCGAGATTGGCATTTCTCAGACGTGCGTTATTGGAAGACTCGTTGCTTACGGGGGTAGTGAGGGAGCCTAGCCTTACTATCACTCCCCCGGTCTCGAGGCGCTGCCGCAAGCTTCGAGGGCAACCGCCTTTCATTCGCGAGTGCCGGAAGGCCTTGCGGGCCATTCCACGGTCTAGTGACCTTTCTCGGCCTAGGAGACACTTCTATCAGGGATTATTGGCGGGTGTCGCGAAGGATCGATTGAGGGAGAAGCTCGGCATGACGGAGGAGGAATATCGCTCTCATTGGTCTTGGGCGCCAGGATCGGATTGGCTCAGCAACTCTGAGTTTTCTCTGACCTGGCAATTGGCTTGGAATGACTTGTCTCTCAATGACATTTGTTTCATAATGGGCCTGGCGGATTTTCCAGATTGTGAGCGTTGCAACCTTGGTTTAAAGGAGACGTCGCCGCACGCCTTCTACCATTGTTCGCGCGTTCGCCCGTTATGCGATCGTGTCAGCGAGTTGACTGCTCGTATAGCACCGCGAGAACTCGTACCCATTGATCGTGCATACGCCTGTGACAATGTGTCGCCCCCGTATTCTGGAGTGAAACGAATGGTGTTTCTATCGCTACTGGCCACAGCTCGAATGGCGATATGGACGACGCGATTGGAGGAAGTCTTGCGGGGCGCCGGTCTTTCGCATCAGGATCTAATCCGGTATTTTGAGCACCAGCTCAAAATGAAGATTAGAACTGATCGGAAACGGTTGGCTCCGACAGAGTTCAGCAAAAGGTGAGTAAATGTGGCGAGCCTGGTTCGTGTGACTGGGGCTAGCCTTGATTTTCTCTTTTAGATCTGGTAGTCACATCGGGTTGGATTCCTCTGGAACCCTCCCCTTGGTTAAGGTAAGTCCCTTCTTGTGTATCTAGTTAATGTGAGTGAGTGTGTTCCCCGGCCTGTTCCCAGGCTTTGTATCTTTTGTTATGGTTCAGTTTGAGATTCCCAGTTTCCGTATTTAATTTTGTCCCGTTTTGATCTCGTCTGAGTCAGTATTATTCTTTCCCCAGTCCAATTTATTTTCTCCTCCCCATTCCCGGTAGTAAAAGAGCCTTTTGATTTTGTCCTTTGGACAGAATACAGCGGCCTCTTTTTTTTTTGAGGGTAGGTTGGGTCCAACTAACATATAGTTTGTGTTGCTATTTTTAGTTTGAAAATCTTTTGTTTTGGGGGTTTTGTGTCATGTCCCCCCCCTCATGTCATGTCATATTAAAGTTTTAAATATATTTTTGTATGTATTGTAAATTGTGAAATTTTTATGTACATTTGGGGCGTTTTTAAGTCCTTGTTATGCTGTGCGGTATTTTGGTGCACGATAGGTATGAGTGTCGATGGACAAGTTTTTATGGTGATTGAAAAAAATTGTAACGTATGTCTGGGTCGTGAATCGGATTAGCTAGGTATAAGATAGAGTACTGTATGACCAACCTCAGTTTTGTTCCCCCTCCCTTTTCGGCCTTGTGCCATAAGATTTGTAAAAATCTAAATAAAAAGAATCCCTGGAAAACTCAGCTTAAGACATATACAAAAAATTGTTTTGTTAAGTACAGCCCACACACTAAGAAGAACTTTGTCTATGTAACGTTAGGGATGTTAGGGAGATATGAAAAAAAACAGGAAATGGAGCCATAACAACACACCACGACCTGCCTTGGGTCTTCCTGCAGACTTGGTAGGTAGTGCGACCATAGCAGAAATCGATTTATAATGAAAAATGACATAATAATAATAATAAATGTCCCAGCCACTAGTATGGTAGTGGACGAAGCCAGCAGTGTAGTGGCTGGAGAATCATTCTCTATTTGGAGTTCTCCATCGAAATGCATAGTCAATGTGGCGAAGTTCGTTGAGCGAGCCAAAAGGTAAGCTCATCTGGTTACCGATGTTAAGTTTTTGATAGACTTCGAAGCATTGCGAAAGCTAACGCGAACAATTTATTGGTGCACGAAAAGAACAGTGGAACAGTGATGAAATCCCTGATTTCCTTTGGGGTAAAACTTCAACATATAATAAAAGTTTCGGGTTTTTTCATGTAGAACATACTGTTACACATGCCAGAGAACTTTGTGGATATGACATCTCGTGATTTAATCACAAAAGATTATATCATTCTCACAGAATACCAAGGATGACGTCGGACCAAGGTGACGGTCTACGAAACTCCTGAGTATATTCTCAAGCACTTATGGGCATATCTTATGGGCATATCTTATGCAGTATAGCCAGTTGGTGAATTGGGTTAATGGGGGTTCAGGTTTGTTAGATCGCGAAGTTTTCACTTCCATTCCCAACAGCTTGGCGATAGGCAGGAAGTAAATGTGGGGCGTGACTAGTTACCTCACCTCTTCCTTCCCAAAGAAGAAGGTCTCTGCAGGCCCGCCTGTGTCTGACCAAGATCCCTCTCAAACTGAAACTACTTGTTCCTCGTGGCCTATAATGGGCCTGTCTGTGGCTGATATCCGGTGGTCAAAAGGCTCCGGTTGGGTCTCTTCCAGAGCCCATATTGCCTGTGATAAAGAAGACGAAAAATACACAAGAATAGCAAGTCGTGGGTAGAGTGAGAGGGAAGACCTAACCTGCGAGACTTAGTCCCTTGACCACCCCTCGGCACGAACAGACTCATTCTTAAGTGTGAGACTCCGGCTAGCTACGCCTAAAACTTACATAAATTCTGCAAGAAATATAACCCGAGGTATAAGAAATTTGAGAATAAAAGAACTAGCTAGTTAAAGGCTAATATGTCAAGACAATTGGGTCAGTGGGAGTACCTCATCCTTCAGCCCATGTATCATCTTTCCCAATCCGTCAGAAAATGTCAGCCCCTCCTCCAGTGACTAAGTCACTACCCCTAACTCCTCCAAAAATGACCTCCTCAAAAAGGTGCCCACGTTAAGTGCTCGGTCACACTCCCGATACAGAATAAAATAAATCTTGTTCACTCAGGGTACCACGCCCTCCACTCTCTGCTGTCTTTTCAATCACACAAACGTCCGACCGTTCTCCAATGACTAAGTGACTGAACTCATCACCTTCGAATCACAATCTTCCGTTCCTGCCCAGTCACCTCTTCCAACACCACAAAACACTCAAAAGACGCAAAAAGCCCATCTGTAGAAATTGTAAAAAAAAAAAAAAAAAAAGAAGGTCGAAACTACCCTACAATACCGGGGAAGGTGTTTGCTGTATGTTCCTGGGCCAAATAGAGAACAAAGCAGTATGTGAACCGAATACAAACCCTGAATAATTGCTGTCAATACAAAAGTTTGGTGATAAGAATGTGTACGACCCGAGGATTTTTCGGGGGAGAAGCGAATCCTTACCGTTATTAGGACTGGCTTGAGGTTCCGGCAGACTTGGGGTGGTGGAGGAGGCAGTTAAGAGCTTCAGCATCATGCCTCCTTTGGCAATCCTCAAGAACGAGGAAACGCAAAAACTTAAGCAATTCTGCTCAGGAAGTGTCTCAGTTTTTGTACACCCCACCCAATATAATGCACTTGTTAACTTAGCTGTCGGATATCGGTGATCTCGCACTTGAACGTTATACTGAAATGGGCCAGTGATCAATGGGAGAGGCAGAGTTATATTAGCAGAGTCAACGACATCTAGAGTAGAAAGGGCTATAAAATATTTAGATAGTGAGGAAAAAGCTGCCTCCTTGCTTGTCAAGAAGGATCAAAATCTTACAGTTAAGTCTAGATTAAAAAGGATGTCTTCCGAGATAACCAATATGACTGCTGAATTGCGAGCTGAAGAAATTTGGAATATCGCAGACCGATACATTGCTAGCGTCACATTGCCGGATGGGCGTACCGTGGGTACAAACGACTGCATATGTAAGGCTTTCCAACCTTATTTTCAGAATCTTTTCAAACTTGTTGAGGAGAAATACGATTGTTTTTGTCGAAAATTAAATACCTATGACAAATCATTGACGAAAATGGTCATCAACCAGATCCGTCGAAGGCAAGTGCAATTAAGAATATACTTCCCCTCCCAACAAGCGTTACTAGTTTACAAGCATCTCTGTGACTAGCAAACTAATATCAAATTTATGTACCTATTATGCAGAACTTGAGAGCCCCACTGAATGACTTACTTTTTAAAAGATTCAAAGTGAAACTGGGCTGATAAGTATCAGAAGGCATTCGAAGAAAAAAAATGTACTAACGTAAGAAGAGTTAAGATTAGCGCAAAAGCGGAAATCGCAGTGGCTTCAAAATGCAAGTGATAATGGAATAGAACCAGTAATTTTATATGAATACAATGATGGTAATATGAAAACAGTCGCACATGCTTCGAGTCTGCTACTATCAGCAGAAAAAATAAACTACAGTCAGATCGAAAAAAAAGGCGTTAGCAATATTTGCAGTAAAAAAATTTCACAAATTTATCCACGGAAGAAGTTTTCAGTAGCAGACAGACGACAGATCTCTTTCATCCCTTTATGCCCTGAAAAAAATTCTTACGCATACAGCAAATAGATTACAACACTGGAGTACTATCTTATTAAATTATAATTTATCAATGAAATACCAACTGACCAAAACATTAGAACATGCAGATGTGTTATCAAGATTGATACCAAAAAATACTAAACCATTTGAGAACATTGCAGCACTAAAATAAGAAATAGAAATAAAAAAAAATACATTATGCAATGCAATACATGAATTACCAGTTATTCTGGAAGAAATAAAATAAAAAGTATTTATTACAGAAATAAAATTTAAAAAAATAAACTAAAAGAAAGAACGCAATCCAGACTTGAACGCTTACTCAACTTGTGATGGAGTATTGATGTTCACACAAAGAATTGTAATATCTAGCATATTACAAAAGCAAATATTAAATGAATTTCATACTGGACATCCGAGAATGTCAAGGATGAAATCTCTTCAAGAGTTATGTATGTTAAACCAAATGGATAAAGACATTAAAAAATTAATAAAAGCCCGTAGAGGTTGTGCGAAATTGCCTACCATAAAAATATAATCTTGGCCAAAGATAGATATGCCGTGGTGAAGACTGCATACGGGTTTTGCAGGTCCAATAAACGGATCACATTATCTGATCATAATCGATAGATTTACTAAGTAGCGGGAAATTTGTGGGTACAAAAACTTCTACAGTGACAATGAATTTTTTACACGAACTGTATGCAAGAAGTGGCATTTCAGATACCATATTCTTGAATAATAGTACACAATCCATTGCTTATGAATTCGAAAATTTTTTAAATGCTCTCCATTGAACATATTACTAGATCACCGTATCACCCAATGCCAAATGGACAAGCTGAATGGTTTGTGGGTATGTTTAAGTGACCTTTATGAGCAAGTAATGAAAAGTGAATGAAAAAGCACTAAAAAATCCTCTTGAGAGTTTACTGTATAACGCCAAATTACAATACAACGTCAAGCATATCGCCATCAAAATTAATGTTCGCAAGGAAAATTAAATTAATGTTCGACAAGTTATTAACAAGAATAAAAGAATAAGAATGGATAAAAAAATTGAAGACTGGCGAAAAAGTGTTTTTCGGATTGTATAAAGATAAACAAGAAATGTGGAAAGATGGCGCAGTAATGTCAGGAATCTGAAAGATGATAATAATTGTTAAAAATAAAAAAAAATGAGACATAAGACATAAATAGCTGAAGAAAAGGTTTACTGAAGAAAGGCTTGAATGAACGGAAGTACTGTATGATGTTTTTGATGTGCCTATACCCCAAAGAATTCGTTGACCGTACAAGTACGATTTCCAGAAAAAGGAAACAAACAAAAAAACTGGAGGTTGATCTTAGACCTAAAAGATAAGTTCATTGGCGAAAAGAAGGGATGGTCATTAATAAATAAATAAATTATTAATGAAAAGAAATCTCAGAAGAGGGAATGCTGTGGAGTAAATACCCTCAAATGAGCGAGTCTAGACGCTTAATTAAAAAATAAACAAAATAAACAGACACAAATACATTGGAGTCAGTCTTCAGATTATTGCTTACAGACGTCACTGCAAGTGCCTAAGCAAGTCTTAATATTATAACATAGAAAACAAGTCTCTCTCTCTCTCTCTCTCTCTCTCTCTCTCACACACACACACACACACACACACACACACACACACACACACATATCCTGTTGTCATGGAACAAATTTTACAATTTAACATGCTTTTTTTGTTTTTCGTTTTTTAGTTATTTCATCCCAAGCAAGGTGATTAAGACACAAGGAGTTACTTAGTGTGAAAGTATATGAGAAAAAACATTATTAAAGAGATAGGCCAATAAATAATTTAAAGGAGACAGAAGATGACGATTGACATTAGATTGAAATCTTTGAAGATCAAACTTGATGAAAAAGCAAGAAGCCCGAAGAGTATCACAAGTGAGAAGTATGAGAGAATAAGCTCTTAGCACAAACCATGATTAGAAATTTCTACTGTAAAATGATGAAACCTAGGTGCCAATATAGAATTGCATTTAAATTCATAAAGTCAAGTTACCATAGAAAAAAACTCATACAAATACCATGAAAATATTTATAGAAAAGGTACAGGGAAGCCACATTATGGTGGTGGGAAAATAACTTGAGCTTAGATGCCAGATCATTACTGATAACATTAGAGATTCTTTGGATTTTGTTAAGCATCTCTAAATAAAAAGCTGAAACACCAGGGTAGACGTGGCAGAAATATTCAATGCATAGACTTGTAAAAGTGTAAGATAGATATTAGTGATAAAAAACTGTCTGGCAGTGAACAAACTTTCTTAGCAGCAGACCTAGCAATTGATTTAATACAATAATTTTTCTTCATTTCAGTGGAGAACATTAGTCTGAGAAGGAACAATGTGTTGCTCTTATGGGTATTAGCATCAGTCACACCGATGGAAGGCAAAAAAGGAATCTCCAAGACAAGAGTAGCTTCATTTTGGAGGCATTAAAATTAAGAAGCCAAAATCTTGCCCCAGTTAACAAAACATTGAAGGACATTTTTGAGATCAACTGCCTATCTGACCTTATCAAACCAATTAGGATTACCATTAAAGCAGAAGTAAATAATTGCGCCATCAGAATAGATACTGAATCAATAATTTTTTTTTTTTTTTTTTGAAAAGGTCATTGATTAAAATTACAACAAAGTAAGATTTTACATTAATGCAGGTGTCCTGGAGGATACTTGCATTTATGTAAAACAGAAACTATAGGAGTGAAACCATACAAATCAAATTTCATTGTGTCATTAGGTAGGAAAGCTTGAATTGAATTAAAAACTTGCCTGAGAGAAGCAAAAAATTGAAAGACTTAGTACTGGCAACATCAATAACATTAGAATGATTTCTTCACCTGACATGATGAGCATTAAAATCACCAAAGGTTTGAGAAACAAAATAAAGTTAAAAAATAAAATAAAATTCATAAATTTATCCTACATCTGTAGTATGACTGCTTATTGATTATATAAAGATGTTATTGAAAATGTTATTACTCACCGTATCCTTACAAATTCAAAGCAAACAAAAACTGATTCTATATCATGTTTTTCATACACGTCCCCTAAAAGAAAAACTGTTGGTTTGTTGATCTTTCATCATATGATCTCTTGTGAATACTGATTTCTCTTTTCTTTCTATATCTAAACAGTTACAAACAACCTGGTGTACTAATGGCCATTTACTTATACTTCATCAATAATTACAAAAAAATGCTAATAACAGTACGATAATTGACAATAATAGTACATTGTAGCTCTTTGAACACAATAATTCAATGTTTATATTTTCACAGCTGAGCTTGCAGGGATACAAGTTAATTTAATTGATACGGAATTATTCTTTGAATAGGCAATTTATTATGAAGTTATGCTATATATATGAAGGTAGAAACTATTTCATTACTTTTATTATCAGTTCATTTGAAAAAAGGAGTCTTTTCATATACGTTATTGGCTGTCACGCTGAGATTAATGACAAAGCTGATTTAATGTATCTTTTTGTGGTGCAGTGGATATCGGCGCGGAACGAGAAACCGGGGAGCTGAGTTCGAATTCCAGTTGAATCCATTGTATTCACTTTCGCGCAAATACCCTTGGGAAAGGTATTAATCCGTCTCTTCCTTCCAGTTATGGGTTAAATAGTAGGACAGATTGGGTTCTATAGCCTTGGTCGGCAACCAGTCTACCGCAGAAAGCAATGGCAACCTAATAATCTTCTGCCCAGTCAGTCATGTCTCTTTCGAGACATGATCGCCCAAGCGTGTATCACGTATGGCACTTAACTGACTGACTGAATATAAAACGATCCATCTAGCAAATCAGTTCATTCAACAATCCCGGTGCTTCCGCTGACTAATTTACAGGTTAATGTGAATTAGATATATCCCAGTCATATCCACAAGCTCAGATCAGATTAGATCCAGGGTAGGTCTATTGGTTCTTGTCATATAAGAATAATGTGTGACTGCCGACACTTGTGTTCGAATATAGCTTGTCGAGGAGTAAACAGTCAACCTTGTTCTCAAGCAATTAGTAGTACTGTGCTGCTGGGATCACATGACACGTAGTGGTCAGACGCTATGCACTTGTGAAGTATCTCTTTCCTCAATCTTTGGGGTATCTAGTTTTAGGTTCACAATACGTTGACATTCTTCCGTTATTTTCTGAAGAGTTAATTTTGGATTCATTTCTAACTTTTCAAGTATCCTAGATCTTATTGCTTCCTCCTTATTAGCAGTTAAACTATGTACGAATAGTAAACATTTAAATAAATCTGAAGTTTATTCATTTAACTTGAACTTCTCACATTCTTAATTCATAACTCTTGTATAAGTGACAAAATCTGCATCGTCACACTTTACCAAGTTTAGACATTGTCATCGTGTATTAAAATAATGAAGTCCTATCTATGGCAAAGTTTATTTCACCTGGTTTATTTGGCAAAATAATGTTCACACACTTTTCATGTTCAGCAGGGGACACTTTCCTTAACAATAACTAAACTTGCTTTTCATCGTTCCAATGCGCACAATCCCTTTTGAAGATCCCTTCGTATTTTTGTAATAGGCGAGAGAAGTTATCCCTTCTTCTGAATTGCATATAAATTCACTTATTGAATTTACAACAGTATCTATCTGGTATGAATGAATCTGAAGTTTTCTCTTTTCTTGTTTTAGTAAAACAATTAAAAAACTGCAGCACCAAAATTTGCATCATGAAAGCTTTTAGTTCCTCCATATTTATTGTACTGAAATTCTTTTGTAGATTAATTTTTGTTGTTTCCTTGTATAAGCTCAAACAATTCTTTGTGCAAGTCAAAACGATTTCTTGTCACCACTTTTGTAAGTTGCATAAGTTTCGAATCCACGTTGCCACTTTTGTAACCTTTCTAGCGTTAACAAAATCACTTTATCATTTTCTTTTGTAACCTTATTAGGTTCAACAAAACTTGACATTAGTTTTATAACTTCTACTTTAGTAAAGTCACTTTGTAAAATATATTAATATTTTCCTTGTTGATCGTTTTTAACAAAACATGTATATATTAATAATTTTTATTTAATTTTTCCAGTATTCTTATATGTTTCCTTTTTGCTGGAGATAAAGGAGTGTAAAAATGTTCCATAGTTTAGTAAAAAATTAGGGAACATTTTTACATCTTTTGTCTCCATCCAGCAAAAAGGAAGCATGTATGAATATTGGAAAAATTAAATAAAAAATTAATAAAATCTTCCTTGTTGATCATTATATATTTATTTTGGTCTCTGTGCGGGGCTGAAACCGTTTGATTTTAACTCTGTTCGGTTTGCAATTTCAAAACTTTGTCTGCAAAGTCACTTCTTGTCTGGCTTTAACTCTGGTTGGTTGGAACTGTTTGACTTTAACTCTGGTCGGTTGGGTGGCAATTTCAAAACTTTGTCTGCAAAATCTATTTTTGTCTGCCTTTAACTCTGGTTTGTTAGCGATTTCAAAACTTTGTTTGCAAAATCACTTCTTGTCTGTCTTTAAATCTGGTCGGTCGGCGGCAGGCTTGTCTACGGCTGGCACCCAACGGTGTGGCAATTATCTGTCTCATTACATCTTCGGCTAGGAACTCTATGGTAGGCAGCAGGCCCTACGGTTGGCGCCCAACGGCGTGGCGTCTATCTTTGAACCGGGAACTGACTGGAACTCTCTTTGGTCCCTCTGGATTCTGTATTTATGCTTGTCCATTTTTACTGATGAATGTGACGACGGATACTGTGTGTGTTATGCAAACCCTATCCTCACCAGTCTCCGTCTCATGCATCCAATGAAATCACTTTCTCTCCCACCTTTGGGCAGAGTTATTAATTGACGTCGATTTCCTTTTCTTCTTTTTCTATCCTCTTTCAGCCAATTAGGGATTTCTTCTCGTTCGCCTGGGCGGAACTACCATATGACATCAATTTCCTTTTCTTCTTCTTCTTCATCTTCTTCTTCTTCTTCTTCTTCTTCTTCTTCTTCTTCTTCTTCTTCTTCTTCTTCTTCTTTCAGTTAATGTTGGATTGTCTTTATCGTCGGCTGGGCGTGACTATTACATTCCGATGTAGTCATTCTTATAATTAATTGTCCTTTTCTCTCCGTCAACAAATCAACTTAACCTTTGCACTTGACTGAATTCCCAATCCGAGGAATTATGAATAAAAAATTTCTCTCTTTTCACTTTATCTATAGTTTACAATAAGTCGAGCCTAACCTTTTTGAACGTTTTATCTTCTAATGGTGTGTTTTGCTTTGCATATCGCTAAAATAGGGAAATTAGGATTTTCTGTCCTATTGTTTTATTATTCTGACACTGATTATATTTCGCCCGAGTTTTTTAGGAAAATATTAAAAAAAATAAAAAGTCTGATTCTTCAATTATCTTCTCTTACACAGATAGCGTACTGGGAACATTCATTTAACACTGTCCATTGGCACCTTGACCCTCATTCACGTCAGCTATCGTATGCCGAAAATTTAACTGGGAATGATAGTAAAAAAATACAAAATTCCATAATCACTTTCCGTAGCTAGGAATTGATTAATAATGTCTCTTTCTTAGCAAGGTGAATGTTGACACCTAACCTCTCCAGCTGTGTCGTCGAGAATTTAAAAAACAAAAATCTTTCTCGGTTATATATTATTGCTCGTACACAATACTATTCCTGTCAACAAATTTGCCTGATATTTGTGACCTCGACTAGCTTCGCTGTTTTATTCTAAATAAAACAATTACACTTGTTAATCTTTTGATTCACACTTTTTTTTAGTCCGTTTGCAATCTTTTGGAAAAGTGAATCGTTTTCTCAATCAAAAAAAATATCGTCTTTTTTATTTTCCTCTGTTCATATTGGAACAAAGTAATTTTTTCTTAGTTAAATCTTTTCTATCTGTAATGATTAATAATAATAAAACTAACATAATTCTTTCATCCGTACCATGTTAAAATATTGTTATAGACCTTGATCTGCCTTGTGAGACATTTCTGATCACCCTTTAGTCTTTGGGAAAAATGTTAAGTTTTGATAGATTTTTATGATTAACTGAAAGAAATGTTCAAGTGATGTCAACCAAAATTGCAAAACAAAAAAAAATGATAGCACATTTGATCAGATCAATCAGTTCCCAGGCCTGAATTTTAATTGAAAGCAGCATCTCCTCTATTTTACCTTTAGCACCAGACATTTGTAGTGATGATATTACTCTAAAAGAAGTTAGTTGTTTTGTTTTATGGCATATCACCCTCAGTGGGTCATTTAATCCAACAAAATTTTGAAATAAATTCATAGCGATAGTTTGGTAATATATATATATTATATACATTTGAACCATTTTTCAATTACTCATATTTTTAGTACAATCCAACTTCTTTTAGGAAATTTACAATCTTGGATGATTTGTATTCATATAAAATTTCCTTAAATTACTCACTTGGTAATATTTTGTTCATACTTGATCAAAATCTACACACTAACAGTATATGTTTAACTGTAAATTTCTCTTGGCATGTAGTGCATATTGGGGATTCTGTGCCCTCTAGTAAATAAAGGTGGGTAATGTAGATGTGGCCTATGTGCAGGCAGGTTATCACGACTTGTTCTCTTCTATTTTTGAATTTGAGTTCTATTCTCCAATAGTAGATTTAATGTTTTGGAGTTTGTTATTAATGAATGTCTCCCAATGATGTTGCTATTTTTTAATGATAAATTTTCTTTACAACCATCTTATAATCAGAGTATGGAAACTTTGTGTTTGTTATTTCATCCTTCAAGGCTTTTTTGCCTCTAAATCTGCCTTGTCATTTCCCAGTATCCCAAGATGGCTTGGAATCCAACAAAAGATTCTTTCATTATTTTTAAACAAGTGGTAGATTCTGTTTAGTACTTGTGTGGTTAAAGGGTCACTGACATTTTTATTTTTTAATGCAGTAAGTGAATTTATTGTGGGTCATTGTGGTTATTATGTCAAGTGCTAAATTAATAGCAATTATTTCAGCACTATATATTGAAGCTATGTTTGTAATTCTTTTCCGTTGCTTATTCCGTTTTAGTATGGCAGCACATCCTACTCCATTTTTGCTTTTTGCTCCCTCTTTATATATAAAGATGGTCTAAGTGATTATTATTAATATTCAGTATTTCTGACTGGTATACAACAGGGTTTGTTTTGAATTTTGGATATCTTGTAAGGTCTAAGATTATTGTATTGAATCTCTCAGTTTTTCTCCTATGATGTTTTTAATATGTAAAGTGAAAATTCTGTGTATTGTGGTTAGAAAATATTACTGTAAGCTGGATTTAGAGGGCATGATGCTAGCTTTAGTTAGTATTGGAGAGCAATTTTTTCACATCTTAGTTTAAGAGATGGTTCATTTGCTTCCATGTATAAGCTTTCAACAGGAGAGGTGCTATATGCACCAAGGGCTAGTCTAAGTCCTTGATGGTGTATAGTTATCAAGTTCTTTCAAGTATGTTTTTCTGGCTGCTCCATATATAAAGCAGGCATAATCAAGTTTTGATCTGATTATAGAGCGATATACTTTTAATAGTATTTCTTTGCTTCCTCTCTAATCAGTGTGTGCTATGGTTCTAAGTATTTGCTTTATTACATTTGGATCTCAAGTATTTAATATGGGAAATAAAGGAGAGTTTGCGGTCAAAAATGACTCCTAAGTATTTGTACTGTTCTACAACTGGAATTTCAGTGTGATCAATTTTCAGTACTGGGTCATGGTAGAGTTTATGTTTGTTGCAGAAGCAGACACATTTCATTTTTTTCTGTTGAAAATTTTCGTCCATTCTCTGTGGTCCATTTGTTGAGTTCACCGATGCATATCTGGAGTTTTCATATTTCTTGCTCTATAATATATCAGGAAGTCCTCCACGTACAAAGCACAATTTGTTCCGCTATTTATGTTTTTTACAATAACATTTATTTTGACATTAAACATCATAACATACAATATACTACCTTGCGGTACAACCATTTCTTGTTTTTTTTTCTTCAGAAAAATATCTCCTATTTTAACTCTGAATCTTTTATTTTGTAGGAAAGTTTTTATAAATATTGGCATTTGATCTTCTTGCCCAAGTTTTTAAAGTCTTTTTTACTATGCTGTACTTCTACAATGTGTCATACGCCTTTTCAAGATTAAAGAAAACTGCCACTAGATGCCCTTTATTAATAAAAGCCTCTCTGATAAATGTTTCTAAGTAGATCAGATGATCCATAGGGCTTCTTTGATTTCTAAAACTAGATTGATATTCAGTTATTAATTTGTTAATTTCTAGATACCTGATCAATCTGGCATTTATCATTCTCTCTAGTGTTTTGCAGATACAACTGCTAAAAGTAATGGGTCTGTAGTTTTTGCATTTGTATTGTCTCTCATGGGTTTATGTATTGGTATAACTGTAGTTTGTTTCCATATTTTAGGGATGTCACCGCTCTTCCATATACTATTGTAGATTTGTAAAAGGTAATTCTTAGATGGTTTGGGTAATTCTTTTAGGAATTGATAGTGAATTTTTTCCGGTCCAGCTGCTCTATTGTGGGCCTTGTTGAAAGATTCCATCAGTTTTGTAGTAGAGAAAAGCTGTTTGTAGCTTTCAGTATGCCACTACCCGACCGGTCGCTGTTGGTTTCGATCCAGAAAGCTGGTCATAGATTGACACTGTCACGGTGACCTCCCTTGTCCCACGTTGTGTTGATTAATCACATGGTAGTCACGTGAGTTTTCCACTAGATGTCTCTCTGCCGAACTAAACCAAACCGGGAAGCGTGCACATAATTGAGTAATAAAAGAAAAGAATATAGCAAACAGCACCAAATATGCCTTGCCAGGCCGTTCAACCAAACCGGGACACTGTCACCACAATTGAGTAATAAAAGAAAGAAATATAGCAAACGGCACCAAATATGCCACTTTACACAATTGTGAAAGAAAGAAACTTGCGCCTAAAAGAATAAGTGGACCGACGTCTGAAGTGTTGGAAAATAATGTCTTTATATACAGAATATACACAATAGTCTCTTGGATAATTCCCAATCCCTGTTTCTATCAAACTTGTAGCGGAACAGAAGTTTCTTATGTAAATCGAATTATTCTCTTAAGCAATAATGAGAAATCTGGCTGACCACAGCTCGCTGCTCCGAACAGAGTTCTAAGTTCGTTATAAGTCTAGTCAACTTGATTCTTGTTTTCCAGCATATCGCGGAAATTGCCGAAGTGCTGGGTTATGGGTAAGTTAGCACGATTCGTCTTTGGATCACTCTCACCAAAAACTCTCTTCATTTGGTAATTTCAAACTTTGTCTGCAAAGTCTTTTCGTGTCTGTCTCTTAACTCTGGTTAGTTGATTGACGACAGGCTTCTCTACATCATCTCTCTGTCTCTTTACTTTATCAGCTGGGAACTGTCTTTGGCAGGCGGCAATTTTCTATGGTTGGGACCCAACTGTGTGGCAATTATCTCTTTGTCATTACGTCTCTGGACCGGGAACTCGAACTCTCTGCTATTCGAGCCGCAACTCAACTCCAACTCAAAACTTTGTCTGCAAAATCACTTCACGTCTGTCTTTAACTCAGGTTGGTCGGCAGGCTTTGTGGTTGGCGCCCAACAATATGGCGCCTATCTTCGTCGTTACATTTCTGGGCCGGTAACTGCGAACTGCCTCGAACCGCTACTCAAACTCCGACTGCAACTTCAAACCGCCGCTGGAACTGATTTTGGTCCCTCGGGACCCTGTATTTATGCCCATGCCATGGTGTGGGGCCGACAGTCGCTGGGTGTCTAACCCCTCATCTCGGCAACCAACAGAATGCCGGAGTTAGCTGCTACTCATTGTTGCCTCTGGTTTACCCAGTCTTCTTTCCATGACATCAATTGTTGGTCGTCTCCCCCTTTCGGCGCTTGTGTACAGGACCAATGGAATTCCTCTCAGTTTTATGACGTCATCTTCCCATACCCCTTTTCTGGGCTGGACTTAACCGGCGAATTTTTTCTCTCAAGATTTTCTTTCTCACGAAATGATTTCGAGGATTTTTTTCTTAAACAATCGCTATTAACCTTTTTGAACTGGCTTTGCCCAAAACAAGTTGACAAGGGTCCATTGACATTGTTACTTAGATAAGAATTTTTCCGCACCTGTGTTTTTAATATCCATTTCTGAGTTACCGATATTTTCAAGTGACAGGAAATATTTTCGTTATCTGATGTCAAGTGAAAATGTCTCTTCTCTGAGTTACTTTAACTCGGGACCAGATATTTGTTATCTTAATTCTTTTCACAATTCACGGTAGCAGGACAATTAGATACAATAACAAAAGTGAAATTTCTTTTTTGGCTATTACAAATGCCCAGCAAAAAAATAACAATTGAATTTATCTCTTTCTTTTAGGTTTAGAATGACAATTGTTAACCTTCATAGGTGGGCCGAAACTAACATCTATTGTTCCTGGCATTAAAACAAATCTAAGTCTTTTCTTTCTTCCTCTTCTTTCTCTCCTTCTTTCTCCGGTTTAAAATAACAACAGAGAAATACCATTTGTTTTCTTTTCTTTTACTTTGCTCCTATTCGGAGAATAAAGAAATATGGCTTTTAGTACGTTTTCCTCTGACTTATAATAGTAATTTTTCCATGTATTTCCTTTGCATTCTTTGATGATTTTTCAGGCTTTGGCTCTGCTATTTTTGTAGGTGTTTAAATTTTCTCATGCTGGGTTTATTTTAAATTTTTCTGTGTAATCTGACAGCTTTTTTGCATACCTCATTGAACCATTTTGAAAAAGTGGAGCTTTTTGGGATATGTTTTTCAGCTATTTTTAACAGTGTGTTGGTAAAATATAGGATGTCTTCTTCATTGTTTTTATTGGCTTCTGCAGTTAGTTCGACTAAGCATGAAGTTTTAAATCCATCCCAATTAGCTTTTTCTAAATTCCATCTCAAAGTTTTTTATTATTTAGTATGTTGATGATATTTTCTAGTAGAATCGAAAAGTGATCACTTCCACATGTGTCATCATGTACTTTCCAGTTATAATTCAGGAACAGGTTAGGGTCACATATTGTTAAATCTATTGCTGAATACGTACCTGTTGTTGGGTTTAGGTATGTGTTTGAGTCATTGTTATAGGTGCATAACTGATGTTTAATACCGATTATCTTATTTTGCCCTTTTTGTCCGTTTTCTTGCTTCCCTAGATCTCATTATGGCTATTGAAGTCCCCCATTATAATAAAGGGTCTTGGTACTTGTGATATCAAATTGTTTAGCTCCAATTCTTTGAGTTCTTCACTTGGAGGAATATATAATGAACACACTGTTATTGTTTTGTGGAGGGTTGCTGATATAGCAACTGCTTGCATATTGCTATTATTGTGATTTCACTGTGCGGGATATTATTGTTAATGGGTACTGATGATCTGCCACAAGGTCTATCAGCATGCTGCTTAATATAGTTCTACAATTGATAGTTTTTTATGTTGATGGTGTTATTTTTTTAGATGAGTTTCTTGAAAACATATGATTCCTGGGCAGTATTTTGTTATAAGAAGCAATAATTCATAGTCATTGACTCTTGCTCCTCTGATATTCCATTGGATGATTTTATTGTTCATATAATTTTAATTTTTGGGGTCTATGTGTTTTTTGTTTTTAGATTTCTTAGTTTTTACTTTTGTGAGTAAAGGCTCCTCAACCTCCATGTCTTCCAATAGATTATGCCTGTTTTTAAGCTCCACTGGAGCAGCTGGTTCTTTTGACTGACCTGATGTTTTCTCTGTGAAAATATTCCTGTTTGGGGAGGTCTTTGTCCCCCTTTTTCCACCTTGCTTGTTGGTAGATGGATGGAAGATATTTGGTGTTTTAATTTAGAGGTAGTCTTCGCAGAAGAACTTGGTATGTTTTTATCTTTTGTTTCACTATCCATTTTCGGTTCTTGTGATTCCTCTTGAGCTCCATAAGTCTTTCTAAAATGTTCTTGAAAATTTGACCACTCATTTGTAGTCAGATGCAGTAATTTGTCTATTAGTTGACAGTATTTGTTTTCTAGAGCTTTTGTTTATTGTTATTTATTTTTTCTGGAAAGGACACATTCCTTTGTGTTTTATTTGCACCACCTCTTTTTCTTTTCTATAAACTTCACAGTCTCTAGAGAACACAGGGTGGTTCTCATGAAAATTGGCACATCTCTTTCTCTCTGGCATTTCTTTTACGTATGGGCTGGGTTCCTTTCTGCGCATTTGCTACATTTGTTGTCCTCAGCATATATCTTTGTGGTGTTTAAATGACACTTAAAATACTGATAAGGAGCTGGTACATAGTGTTCCACTCTTTTGACCATGAAACCTATTTTAACTTCCCTTGGGACAGTGGGTGAGTCAAACATGTGTTGGTCCATATACTTTCATCATTCCTCTTAATACTAATTCTTTTGTAATCTGTGACACCGTCTTCGCAGTGCCACTTTTATTTCTTCTTCTCTTACTACAATCAATTCTTAACTTCTTATGACTCCCTTACAAGAGTTCAATCTCTCATGCAGGTAAGCCTTACATTTATATTTATGGAACTTTTCCATTTTTAGTAAATTTTTGGCATGTTTTTTCTCAGTTATTTCTACCAATAGATTTCCATATCTAATTTTTTTAACTGATTTTGGATTCACCCTGCTAGCTATTGTCCTTTCAATGAGAAAGGGTGATAATTTACTTAGAGGTGTATCTTCCATTGATTCAATGACTATAAATTTCGAGAATTCATTATTTTCTGTGTCAGAATCTGATTCTGAGAGGTTTCTTTTTGTTTTTTTTTGTTTTTAGAAAAGCCATATTTAAGTTTTAGTTATTCATTGGTCCTATGCTCCCTCACCCACCATAGAGTCCAACTTGAGTTGGGAATTAACCAAGGAGAACACCCAGTTACCTTGGTTGAGATGAGAGATATGTTACCAGTATACTCGAGCTGCTGAGTAAAACTCTGAGCCCCTATCAATTTCAGTTTTCAGTAACCAATACCAAGTACCATGTAACATATCAGTGGTCACAATCTCACTCACTCAACTGACCCTGAGCTGCCACCTTCTACCACATATAAGAGGATTGGGCATTTGCCATAAATGCAAATTGAATAATATGGTTGGGCCTAAATATATAGATTCAAGGGCTTGTCCCGACTAACCGACTGATCAGATCAGGCCTATCTAACTGCCCATCAGACCAAGTAAGGGCCAAAGTGGTGTGTTGCTAGTCATTGATCACTCTGTCACCAGATCAATGACTGTGCAACCACCAAGATTCCATACTAGTGCCTTACAGATCACCACCCACAGCCAACAGGTAGCCTCATGAGGGGTAGGGATCTTACCCCTCTGCAGAGGTGCAGTTGGTGTATTCTACAGCCCCAGCCAACAGGGTGAATCTAAAGAAAGAATTAAAGCATATAAGCAGTAACATTAAAAGTAACAACTTTGACTGCACTGTATAATAGGAAAGAATATTGAAAAGTTTTGAGTTTGAAAATGTGTTTTTTTGACAGTATTTGTTTATTTCTACTATTATATTTTATATTTCAGACCGTCCTCGGTCCTTCATCAGAAACAAATAATTTTAAAATTTGAATTAGTAACGTATTTCGGGAGATTTCGTGAGAGCATCAATGAAGAGTTTGTTTACATCACATGACGCATTTGTTTACATCACGTGACACGTTTGGGGAGAGAGTTTTGGTTTTTACATCAAGTGACGTTGAAAGCGACAGAATTTTTTTTTTTAAGTTATGTTTGTAAACGTAAACCTAGCTTTAATAATGTTTGTAAATTTGTTTTAGATAAACAATTTTTTTAATTGGATCTAAAAAATTTTTTAAAATATTTTTAAATGTATCTAAAAACGTTTAGTTATTGAAGTATTTGTAAAGATTCAAAGCACCTAAGTCCCTATTTAACCCTAGCTTGTGTGTATTTAATTTTAAAATCCAGTATTTTTCTTTCTTTCTGCGTGCATATGTAGAACTAAAATTGGAGTCTATTAATAAACATTTGCAATTTTCTAAGGTGTGACCCAGTTGATTGAAATGTGCTCCTAGTGGGGAATATTGATTATTTTGACGTATATTAAGTTTGTGATTATTGAAGCGAAATCTAAAGCTATTACCGGATTCACCAATATATCCACTATTGAGACATATTGAACAAAAGAGGAAGTATATAATGTTTTCGCTGTCACAAGTGAAGCGTGGTGGCTGCAGTTTGATTTTGGTGTTGGGTACAGGGAATATTGTGTCGTTTACCAAATGTTTACAAATTAGGCACCTGGGTTTCTGACATTTTAAATTCCCTAATAGGTTTGTGTTTTTTAGATATTTGTTAGAAGTGAGGATAGTTGATAGGTTGGGTGTTTGTTTCATTGCATTTATGGGTGGTTTATCGAAAATGTCTTTGATTTTTTTGTTTGATTGGAGGTTCTTGTAATCATTTTTTAAATTTTTGATAAGTGTGTATGAATGTTGATTGTGGTTAAAAACCATGGGGATTCGGTTGTTGTTTTTTCTTTTCTTGTATGTGAGAAGTGTGTTACGATTTATGTGGATGGTTTTATTTAGTGCTTCTGTTATTATTTTTATTGGGTATTTACATTTTAGAAATTGCTTTGTTAGGTTGTTAATGTTGTTTAGAAAATCTGGATGGTCTGAGTATATGCGTTTCATTCTTAGAAATGAGCAGTATACAATAGATTTTTTTAATTTAAGGGGATGACAACTGTTAAAGTGTAGGAATTTATGTTGGTTTGTGGGTTTGTTGTATAGACTGGTGGAAAGTGTATGTTTGTTTAATTTTATCATGACGTCTAAGAAAGGGACGGATGTGTTTGAGTACTCCATGTTAAATTTAATTGTATTATGAAAGTTGTTGCAGAAAGTAAAAAAGTTTTTTAATTTTTCTACTCCATGAGTCCATACTAAGAAAATGTCATCAATGTATCTAAAATAATGTGATGGTTTGTATTATGAATTGTCTAGTATCTTTCTTTCTAGAATGTGCATAAAGATATTGGCATAACTAGGTGCCATTTTCATGCCCATTGCTGTGCCACTGATCTGTAAATAGTGTTTGTTGTTGAATTTAAAATTATTGTGTGTTAAGATGAAATTTACTAATTGGCATATATCTGTGATTTGGTTGTTAGGTACTTTGCTTTTAAGGAACTCATGGCAGGCTGATACTCCTTCAACATGTGGAATGTTCGTGTACAGAGACGTAACATCCATCGTTACTAGGATATTATCATCGCGGACTAAGTTAATGTTTTGTAATTTGTTGAGAAAGTCAGTAGTGTCTCTAATATAACTAGGTATGTCAAGCAATAAAGGTTTTAGGATATTGTATATGTATCCAGATATAAGTTCTGTAAGGGTACCAATGCCTGATATTATGGGTCTGCCAGGTGGTGTGATTTTAAGGGCTTTTGAAATTTTATAGATATCTTCATTGTTTGATTGTCTAGTATGATGTGGGTTGGATGAAGAGGTGTTAGGGTGTTTTTCTGAGATGATTTTGGGGAGTTTATGTAGTTTTGGGATAGTGTAGAATGTTGCTGTTTTGGGGTTCTCAGGAATAAGAGCTTTTATTTTATTTTTTGTGCTGTGATTCAGGTTCTGAATGAGAAGTGATAATTCTGTTTTGTAAGTGCTGGTCTGATCTAGAAGTAAGGGTACATAGAACCTGTTATTTTGAAGTTGTGATTCTGCTTCTTTAATATAGTTGTTGATGTCTAAGATGGTTGTAGCTCCTCCCTTATCGGCTGGTACGATAATTATGTTTCGGTTGTTTTTAAGTGTATAGATGGCTTGGTGTTCTACTTTGGATAGGTTGTGTTTTTTTGTTAGGTGTCCTTTGTTTTTTAAGAAGTTATCCATGTGTTGTCTGGCTTTGTTGGCATATTGAACCAAGTGTTGTTTCTGATGAAGGACCGAGGACAGTCTGAAATATAAAATATAATAGTAGAAATAAACAAATACTGTCAAAAAAACACATTTTCAAACTCAAAACGTTTCAATATTCTTTCCTATACATATTAAGACAGTATACGTGGATCATCACTATGCACTGTATAATAGGTATCCCAATCTGCCCTAATTTACAGTGTGAAAACATGTTAAAATAGTGAAATTTCTTTCAATTTTAATGGCTAAAAAACTTGATTTATTTTCAAAGCTATTCTGATAACATTATGTAAACAAATGTGATCTTTTCTCTCTATAAAGATATAAGACTTTTTCATGTGTGATGACTAGTTTTAATTCTACATCTCTTTAAATTATGTAATGATTTTAATGACCAGCATTTATTCCATTTTTTCAAAGCTGACAATTTCAGAGTGGTGTTTTTTAAACTTGTTGCACTTACAGTTGTCTGTCTACAGTACACATATCAAAATGTGTAATCTTGAAAGGCTTGAAATGGGGTTTGAATTATAGAAAGAAAAATATATATATATAAACTGGATATATTTTTAGCCTCTTAAATTTTGCACTCACATTTGTTTGTAATAAATTTTTAAAAAAATGTTTTAAAATATTTTAAATGATAATTCATTGCATTTTCATTGGTAAATGGCAATATTTTCTCTAATATTCAGGATTTCGAAATTGAAATGAAACTGGATATATTTTATATAAACATAAAATAAAAATTAGCTTGATATATGAAGCTCAACTTTGGTGCATAGGTCCATAAAAAATTGAAATGTAATTAGGAAATTTTCAAAAAGCAATAAGTTTCCATTATATTTTTTAAACAATTATTTGATTACTAATTCTAGCAATTGTGTCCTATTTAAAAGGTAATTGTTATGTAATTGTTACATTTCTTTTTAACAAAAAATTAAAAATAAAATGGATAAACAGGAAGTAATGAATTAAATGTCATCTAAATTATGCAAAAATGAAAATAACACTGACATCTCATTTTGATAAATAGGTTTTGTGTAATTTTGGTTAACATATCTTGAAATACGAAAGGGTAAATTTATTCAATAAAATCACCACTGGCTTCAACCACATCCTCCAGAATCTCCTGCAACTCTTCTGAATGGTTAAGTTGGTGAATGCTTCCATAATACATGCCTTCAATATTTGTTCATACTTCTGAGAGGCGGTAGTATTTAAATTGTTTGGACTCTTTGGGCTCTTTTTTTGTGTTATTCACATTTCATTACCTTTGTATGCTCCAACCTTTTAGTTTTTTTAAGTGATTGGAATTTCAAACTGAACCCTTAATTGTGATCATTGGAGTATATGAGCCATGCCACTCCTGGATGTCTTAGTTATCTCACTTTAACTCAACTCTTCAAGTTATTTGTTCACCACTGCTGGGCTATGTGTCCTTGAGGACATCAGTGTATTAATTTTTGGGACTTATAAACCTAATGTCTCAATAACAATTTATATACCAGAAAAATCAAATTGCACTCTTGAAGCTAATGGTTTTCTCTAGCACTTCATACTACTGGTTCCCAGATTGTATTCATTTCTATTCTTGACCAGCTTAGGAGATTTTTGTGGCCTAGCATATGCACTGATTCCTTAAGTTTTTGTAATTTCCAGCAGTTTTCTCTATTATTTCAACTTATGAATAAAAGCATTGGTTAATTCCACTGACTTGACTCAAAGAATTGTGAGTTCAGTACCCAGCTACAGCAGTGATAAACAAATAACTTAGAGAATTTAGTTAAAGGGAGATAACTGGAACAGAAACAATATACTCAGTGATTGAAATAAAGGGTTCGGTTTGAAATTCCAGTCACATGGAAAAGGTTGGAGTTTGCAACAACCGAAACATTGTGAACATGATGAGGACACCAGTCTGAACAATGTAAATAGCGTCCATGCCTTCAGTTCATCATTGGTATTACAAGGAGTCTTGTTGGCCTTTCACTCAACTGAGCTGTAGTCTGGGAGTTAGGTAACCAGTTGTAAAGTGTGATGTGGTCACAGAAATTGTCGGACAGCCATGATTGGGTTCTCCTGCTTGTGTAGCATGGTGCAGAGTCCTGTGGGTCTTTCATCAGCCACCCTTATAACCCTGGACATCACTACCTCTTCAAGGCACTTGATGTAGGCCCCTGTGTTGAGTCTGTGGAAAGATGAATGGAGGCATAACATCACCACCTCTAGTGATCACTTCAAACACCTTTGTAATCACCATTACTCATCCAATTCTTACCAAATCCTCTGCACTGTCTTCAGATTAACACCCAAACACTCAAAAATTTCTGTATCCAGCATGATTGCCAAGCAGTACATGTCTTTTCCAAATTTCCTGGCAGAGTGAATTGCATCATGGTGCCCAACTGACCCTACTATGCAGTTGACAAAATAAATACAATGTACATGCACAAAATTAAATGCAGAAATGTGATATCTTTATGTAAATTTTTTTCCTGAAGCCATTACCATAATGAGCTGTTATGAAAAATAAGAATAGCCTTTTTGTTTTTTTAGTGGATATCTGTTCCATTTTTCAGGTTTCCACACCAAAGTTCCCTATCCAGGTGTTTTAATCTTTTTCACCATGTATGTGACTTCATTTGCTGTACAAAAAGTTTATCCAGCCAATAAGGGTGACTAATTCCTGAACAATGTGTTTGAATTTCATAGTTATGTTGTCTATGGCAACAGAAAATAACTTTGATTTAAATTAACAATAAAGATACTGCAATTGAGATGCCTTGAAAAAGAATGCAGTGGAAAGGAAAGTAATATTTGTAATGCAGAGTGCTAATGGTTAAAATTTACTTTTAATCTACTGGTCAGTGGATGATGAATGCTACACACTGAGAAGTAATTTATTTCTAAATAGGAGAAACAGGCTGAAAAAGAAGCACCAAATTCATTGCAATGTATGGTGATAAAATTAAAAACTATAATGAAGGGAATAAATATTACTACAGTTAGTATTGCAGACTTTACATGGTGAATACATGTTGAAATAGTAAAATGTCCTTCCATTTCAACTGCTGCTATCTCATTTATAGTAATAAAATTTCTTTGTAAACAAAGTATTTTTACTTTTCTAAAAGTACTGATACAGCAAAATTTGTATTGCTGACATTTGACACAAAAACTACATTAAATATCTATTTTAAAAAATGCACTTATAATTTTTCATTGTAATTCTGAAGTTCCCTAAAATTAATTTTTCTTTTAAATGAAGATATTCTGAGAATTGAAGAATGTAAAGTTTAATATGACTTTTTAATGTTAACATTAAAAGGCTACTTTAGTTATGACAACTTATAAGGTTACTGTACATAAATAAGCATTATTTTCACTGTTTTCATAAAAAAAACAGCTCAATTATTCCTTAATTTTACTAATTTACTTTGAAACAAAAGACAAATACTGGAGTTTTCAGAAATTTTAGAATTTATATTCATTTTCTGTCAAAAATGCAGATTTGGTGAGTGACTGTAGCAATGTCTTAAAAAGTTACAACCTTATTTAAATGTTTTCTAGTTTTTTAGTTTTTTATAAATTACCTTTAGACTTATCTTTCAAATAGAAACAAAATTTAACTTCAAAGGAGACATTTATGATTTTAATTATTCTAAATTTATTTTAAAGTTTTCCTCAGTAAATGTATAGAAATACTTTATAATGATTAAATTTATAAATGATTAAAAGTTTGATTTTATTTTTACTGACTGACAAGAATGAGCTCAATTTAAAGAAGACACTGAATTTATTTTTCTATTCTATTTCAGTTAATGTTTTGAAAGAAAATATTAGCTGAAGCAACAGCAATTTGAGCTGACAGTTTGGAAATTTTTTTTTTTTTAGTTCAAAATTATTTTAAAAATAAATGCTTTATTGTTTAAAAAAGCATCATTAGAAAAAATATAAGAGAAAGATTTATCCATTGATGAAGCAATTTTGATTTAAAATAGTATTCAGCTGGTGATCTTCATCCATATTACAGAGAAAATTGCTCATCCCAATGTTCATAAAGTTCCAAGGCATATAACACCAATGGACACTTTATGGCAAGTTCAGGATGGTATTCTTTTAACATGTTTTTACCCTATTGTCAAATTGCACTTATAATTTTTTTTACATGATATAAATATGAGATTTTCTATTAATGAATGACTGAAAAACATTTATCTCTGTTCTATGAATCATCACAAGAAGTTGCATGGCATCAACTATTGAAATACAATCTATTTGAAAAGTCTATAATGTTCTTAGGTGTCATTTTAAATATTTTTGAGAATGCAATTTTTCAAGACTACTTATGTAACATTATGTTTATGATTTTTAACACATCTGAAGCCTGTATCTTCAGTTATACACTGTTGCAATTGGCTTCTGGCCCAATAGCACACAAAACGGAAAATTTAAGATTTTGAATGGTCATAATTTTGTTGTAAATTGAACTACCAAAATAAATTTTGTACTATGTTATTGTTTTGTCAAGCTCTCTGTCTGTATTAAATTTTTTGATATATTGAAAATAATATTTTAGTTTGGGATACACATGTAGATACAGATAAAGCCTGCAATATGTAATTAAGTGGACCTGTCAAAATTCCAGTGTTAACTAAGATTATCCATTATCACATGCCTCTGTTATAAAAATGAGATCAAGCCCATGTAATAGATCCTAATAAAGACTCAGTGGTGGTCATTTTGAACAGTCAGGACTAAATCAATATTTTACATGATTCCTCCAAATTTCTGAATACTTGTGATGATAGCAACAAAATAGAAGCAACAACAGAGATGGTTACTCAGTATATAAGAGCAACCTTATTTCTAAGTCTGTACAATCACATTAAATCTGTTGGCTCTCAACGTCCATAGATGTACAGTTTAAAGAAGTTACATAAGAATGATGTACCTTTTAGAGTAAGTGTATCTACTGTTGGTTCCATACAGAATGAATTGGCCAAATGGTTGGCTGTTTCTGAACTATTTTCTACGCATTGCATTTCAGACCCGTTTCAGTTTTCTATTTTTATTAGAAGCTTTTAGTGTCTTTTGACATTGTTAGTTTGTGTACAAATATTCCCCTTGAAGATATCTTACATATTTGTACTGATGTTCTCTTTACGGGTCAGCTGGGTCCTGTTCTAATTTCATAAACTCTGTTTTTGGAGTTTATGTATATAACAACAGAGGGGGTTGAGTATAATTTCAATAATACCATGTATGCCCAAGTCAATGGGGTTTCAATGGGCAGACACTTGAGTCCAGTATTAGCCAATATTTTTTGTTGGTTTCCATGAGAAACTTATTTGAAAAACGCTGTAAACCCTGTGTATATTTGCATCATGTTGATTTATTTTTTTATTTTATAAATGATGCTACGACTTTTTATACCCAACTCAATTCCCTTCATCCATCCTTGCAATTTATAGTAGAAGTGTAAAATAATTGTACTTTTCCTTTTATGGACATTCTTGCTGAACACAGAGACAGTTTGTTTATTACATGTTTATTGCAAACCTATGTTCACAGGACTGTGTACTATTCATTTGTTCCTAAGTCCCTTAAAATTAACCCAATATCTACCTTAGTCTATCAATTTGATGTTCTTGTACACTTGACCAAGAACTTGAGAATATTTCACACATTTTAAGTGATGGGTATCCTATAAATGTCATAAAATGTGTGTTCAAACATAAGATCAATCACTTTAAAGAACCAGCTGTTTTTGTACCTAGTCTTTGTCCAATTTATTTGAAACTTTCGTGGTTAGGTTGAAAAAAATAAAATGTTTGCTCATAGGATGTCAGCTTGCATTATTTCAAGTTTTTCAACTGTCATGTTATGTAGTGTTTTTAGAACCAATTGGGTATTTCCCTCTTTTGTTAAAGATGGTCTTTACACTTTTAAAAATGGTTCCATAGTGTATATGTTTAAATGTCAGTGCAATGCTGAATATGTGGGACAGACCAGAGACTAGAGACCCAAATTGGCCAACATGAACCTGCAAGTCTAAGACTAACCCTGCATATGATTCAGCCATAAGCCACCACTTTACTTGACAATCCAGACTGTTAAGGAATATGTAGTAACTTTTTCACTGTTTTGCTTAGAGCATACTTTGCACACCATCTAGATATACTTGAAGTGGTGCATATATATATATATATATGCATGCTTGGTTGTTGTAACTTGACATATCTCCAAATGAATAAGAACGAACTACCCGACGAGACATTGTTCTTTCAATGTCGAAACAAAATGTACAATTTTGTAGTAGTTTGCTCATGTGCTTATGCTTATGTAATAATAATAATACACACACAAACACACAATGAGTAAATTTTTGCCATTTTATATTTTTTAATATTGCCCATGCATGTTTTTGGTTTTGTTGACAGCACGGCATAGCAGGATCAGATGAGCACTGTCTGTGAGAAAGAACACCATATCACAATTCACTTCACTAAAAATTTGGAAAAGGCATGCTTGGCATTCATACTGGAAGTTCCAATATGAACATTTCAGATTTATTTGGGTGTCATTTTGTGGCCTATGCAAAGGATGGATAGAGAAAGAGTTGGATAAGTCTAAATGTGATTACAAAGGTGTTTAAAGTGACCACAGAGATTTAATGCCTCCATTTTCACACTGGCCTACATCAAGTACCTTGAGGAGATAGTGCTGCCCTGGGTCAAGTGGGTGGCTGCCAAAAGACCACGTGTCTGATTACAGTACTCTGCATCATGTCACACAAGCAGAAGAACCCAGTCATGACTGTCAGACAATTTCTGAAACCACATCACTAAAGTGAAAGCAAGGATTATAGCAGCATTCACTAACTTAAAGAAAACCATCCAGAAGAGTTGCAAGAGATTTCAAAATTGTCTAAAGGCTGAAGCCAATGGCAATTTTATTGAATAAATTTACTATTTCCTACTCAAGTAATTTTTATAGATATCTGTTGAAAAGTTATATCAGCGTTGTTTTCATTTTTGTGTAATTTAGACAACAATTCATCCATTTCACTTTGTATATATTTTTTAAAATAGTTTTAATATATTAAAATTTTTTTTTTAACTACCTTGATACAGAAGGTAGATAAGTGATATTACCCAAAGGTTAATTGAAAATAAAACAACTTGTTTAACATTTATTACAATTTTTTTTCATTTGTTTTAGTTTAAGATTCTTTTCAATTCAGCCAAATAAGTAATTTTTTTATTAATCTTGAAATTCTCATAAGTATAATGATGTTACATTGAAGGAGAATAACCTAAGAAAGAATTCTGAAAAAGTTTTTTTTTTAATGTTGAAAACAGAAGATTTACTAAATATTGTTTAGTTAAATTACTGTTTTATTTCAAATAACTATTTTCAAAAAAATTTACCTATGTAACTCTTTTTGTGTATAAAAAAAAGAAAATAGTGTTGTTCATAAAAACTTCCATTGTACTGTATTTTAATTTGTTACATAAGCATTAGTCAAGCAGCAATGTCTTAAGTGCAACAATATTTGCATATTTTTAAGTTTAACTAAAACATCTTGGTCTAAACAACATGTTTTAGTGTGTTAGCAAATGGGAAGAGCACCTATGCTTTGCAAAACAAACAAAATGGCATCATTATGTCAATCAGTTAAGTGCCATATGTGATACACGCTTCGGGCGATCATGTCTTGAAAGAGACATGACTGACTGGGCAGAAAATTATCCCGCAGTAGGTTGCCATTGCTTTCTGCAGTAGAGTGGTTGCCAGCCAAGGTTATAGAACCCGATCTGTCCTATTATTTAACCCATAACTGGAGGGAGGAGATGGATTAATACCTTTCCCAAGGGTATTTGTGCGTAAATGAATGCAAGGAATTCAAATGGAATTTGAACTCGGCACCCCGATTTGTCATTCGAGTTCATTATGTAGAATTTCTTAAATAAAAATAAAATAATAATAGATGATAACTGGTGTTTTTCTTGGAAGCAAAATGAAAGACAAATATCACTTCTAGTTTTTAACGACTTGATGGTTTGGAAGTGGAAACTACATCAAGCAAGAAAATCACAATCAGCAGAAAGAGATGAATATTTACTAGATAGAGACTAGGTTAATTCCCTGAAAGCCAAGCAGTCTTTTCTTCAGTTCTGTGTTTGTCATGTAATAGTATTCCTTCCTTTATTAGGCATAGGTTGCTAAAAATTAAAATTGGTTCCTGTTTTCCGGTTGAACAGTTGTACATAAAGCATGAGTTAAGATATTCAAGTATTTCTCCTCATGTTCATGTCTATATTGGCTGTCCCTTACCAATATAAGGAGCAAATTGTTTTTTTTGTTTTTTTTTCATTTTGGAATTCCTAAAATGAATCTTCGCTCTGATTAGTTAAAAAAAAACACAAAAACATGTAAATTTTATATCTTCCCACATACATACACAGCAAACCAAAGGTTTTGTTATTTAAATGTAAATCATCTGCACAACCAACATCAAACATTGTTTGATGAAGAGAATCTATCTTGAAACATAGAAAGTTCTGTGTCACAATGTACAATGAATTCATAACTGTGGTCCGGTGCTCATGCTATATATAGAGATTCTTATTAACATCCAAAGAATTTGCAATGCAATTGATCCTGACCTTTCACCTTAACTTCAGTCACTTTCCCACCACCATAATGTAGTTTCCCTGTGCCTTTTGTATAAATACTTTTATGGTAGTTTTTATGATTAACTTTTCCCTATGGTACCTAGATTTCATCAATTTAAGCACAGTACTAGATTTTACAGTTGAAAATGCCAAGATGTAACTGTATGTTCTATGCTAACAGTTTCTTCTATCACACTTCTTGCTTGTGGAATGCTTCTTGCACTCCAGTTAACAAAAATTTGAATGTAATGTCAATCATTATCGTCTGTCTTAATTCTTGTTCTTTTATTGTTCTCCTTAAGAGTATTTTTTTCTCATGCTCTCTAACACCCAGTAACCCCTTGCATTTTAGTGGCTTTGTTTGTCTTGCTTTGAGTGAAATGATTTAAAAAAAAAAAAAAAAAAAAAAACACACATACATCTCTATTAACTACTCTTTAAAAGAAAAAAAAAACTTTCATCACAACCTTATACAAATAAAAATGTACATAAATATAAGAATTTATACATTGTTAAAATATACAAAAATGATAACACATAAAAGAATTTAAAAAATTTTATTACCAGTTTTTAAACTATATAAAAATGAATGATTAGTCCAATGTTCAATAGTCCAATGAATGCCAATGTTCTTTCTTTTATGCTTTTTTTTGGACAAACTGAAAGCAAAACAAAAAAAAAAAAAATATATGAATCACAGTAAACATCAAGCTTTAAATTAGTTATATAAAATTAAATATATTCAAGGATCTACATTTCTTCTTAAATATATGGGTTAAAATTTAACAGCTGAGAAATTTTAATGAAATTTAAGGTTTACAACAGACGAAGGAGGGAAATGAATACAAGCAGTAACAGACACATGAAAAATATAACACAATAAAAAGTGGCTTTATATTCGAGTTATTTTTTCATGGTATGTTTCTAAAGAAATTCAGTTTTCTTAAATCAAATAACAAGAAAGCTAAAGGATAGTTGTTTAAAAAATATACAAAAATAATGTCTTTACAAGTCTAATCATTACTAATATCAACATAGGGATAATAAAGTAAAAAGAACAATTGTAGAATTAAAATTACTAACTTTATGAAAACAATATCTTTCAGGTTTTTACGATCCCAAAACTCATACATATAAAAAAAAAAAAATTATCTCTTCACATAAATCTACAAACACATAACAAATAAAAATTACAAAAAAAATGTTGCAATAATATGGAGCAATTATTTCTATAAAATAATGAAGTACTAATATCATTAAGCAAACATCACTGGATAAAGTGTTATTTGTTGAGGCAAAAGGAATGATTGCAATAATAGAAAAATTAGATAAAAATTACAAACTAGCAGACCAAAAATATTTTTAAAAATCATTTCAAAATTCACATAAAATAGACTATTATATAAATTTGACAGAGATGAATTTATCTACACCAATAAACAAAAAGACATGTTTAATTATTTATTATTTTATGCTATAGCCCAAGAATGAGAATTTGGAAATGCGAGTTTTTGAGTAAAATATATAAAATTGGCAATGTTAACATGAGATTTCATTATTTACCTATTTATATTCAGACGGCATTGTAGTGCAGTGCATTCTCGGAACAAGAAATTGGGAAGCTGAGTTTGGATTCCAGTTAAATTCCTTGCATTCACTTACATGCAAATACCCTTGGGAAATCTATTAATCCATCTCTCCCCACCAGTTATGGGTTAAATAACAGGACAGATTGGGTTCTATAGCCTTGGCTGGCAACCAGTCTACTGCAGAAAGTAATGGCAACCTACTGCAGAATAACCTTCTGTCCAGTCAGTTATGTCTCTTTTGAAACATGATCACCCAAGCGTGTATCACATCTGGCACTTAACTGACTGATATTCAGATTATTGTCCTAATCTTTGTTGTTGAGGACATCAGTCCACATGTAAATAGTGTAAACAATGATAACTTCTCATCCCAGAAATTCAGACAGATTTCATATTTGAATATTTCCTATCAAACATAAACTGATCTGTTCAGTGTATTATCAAAAAACATTTTTATTTTTGTTTGAGAATATAAATTCTCTCCAAATATGTATAAACAATTGAAGGTAAGATTAACTAATTAGAACATCTGAAATATACAAGAGAATGCAAATTTTGTACACTGATAAATCCTCTAAATAGCAAAGCCTACATACAGCTGATCTTGCAGAATAATTTGATCTTCACAAAGAAATGTCCATCTGTGAAAAGGTTATTTAGTTGAACAAAAGTAATAAAACTGTAAACACCAAGAAATGAAGAGACACAACCACTTAGTTCATTATTAATCAGCAGTTCAAAGCAACTAAAAAAGAACATTCCAAAGGGCTTCTTTTTTTTTTTTCATTTATACAGAATTTCATTACAATTAAAATTTTTTTTTCTATTTTAAATAAAAGTTTTCAAAAGTTTCATTTAAAAACTTGGATCACATGACTGATTTTTTTTTACAGTATAATTTTACATTGAAATGTTAACACCAGTTCATTGTATAATCTCTAATGTTAATGTGTTTTTAATTTTCTGAAAAACTATAGGAATTAAGCCCCTAAAACAATATTTATTCTGAATGAACATCATCCAAAAATAGTTGATATGATTTATACAGACCAATTGCAAAGGAGATTTTAATGAATCTACGAAAATTGGTTTATGTCATTTTTCATGTGTAATTAATTGTAGTGTAAAAAAAAAAAATCAGTGCTTATTAAAAGTGTAGATACACTTAATAAGCACTGATTTTTTTTTTACTTCTTTTTATTAAATGTTTTGTGAATATGGTTCTAATTTCTTCACTCAAATTCTGTGCTTGAAGTTCAAACTTACTTCTGCCCACCCCCTCTTCACACACAATGGGTTCAATTCAAACAGATTCAAAATTCTGAGATGTTTAATTCAAATTTTTTTATGCTTTTGTCAAGTATAGTTTTGAAATACTTTGAGTGAATTCTTTTTCTTCATTTCTTTGGAAGTATTTAACATTAAAAAGTACCTTTCTCAAGCAATCTTTCATTCAATACTCACACATCACTGCCATATTTACAGTTTGCATATTTTAATATATATTTCTTCAATAATTTACCTGATAATTACATTATATTCCATCAATTTTTTTCATTTTCCTTCAAAGTCACCACATCCATAAATGTTTCCATTTTACTATCTTTAATCACAACCCATCATCACACAGCTATCTTCTGTTTTCTTCAAATTTGTCTGTTCTTCAGGTAGATTTGTATCTGTAAAGCTTTGACAAACAGGAAGAGAAGCAAGCTTCCCCTTCAAGAAGAAAATTTTAGTGTTTTTGGAAATTTCTGTAACTTCAAATGAGAGATGGTCTCCTAATTTTAGTGTGTTGACATTCCAGGCAAGTGTTGGTGACTGAAAAATAGTGGCATTGAAAATTTTGTGTACAACACAGACCACATGACTCTCTTTGATCTCTTTGATTATACCTGTCAAGATGCTGCCAATCTGTGGTTGGAAGACAATGTATGTTACTTTGACTTTTAGGTAGAGGAATGGACGGTCAGCTATTAAAGAAGCTTCAGAGCTGATGAGATTTATGTCTTCATAAGCCAAAACTATGCCTTTTAATCTGGGGAGAAAAAAAAAAAAAAGAGCTATTTTTATGAATGTATAAATTTGAATTTGGTATTATATTCAAATATATTAATACAATTAAAAGAGTCTCATACAAAGAAAAGTTGATCTATAAGTATTACATTTCTGTGTTCCTTTCTCAAACAAATATCTTTTACATTAATTACATGTTTAAATAATGAAAACTCTATGGCCAATCAAGTTATACTTATATTTGAAAAGAAGTCAATCCATTTTAACAATTTGAGAACAACAACATTCCATAAATAATAATTCAGAAATGGTATTCTACTATTTTTGGGATATCATAATAAAAGTTAAAAACTCACATTCTAAAAAAATGGCATATATATTAAGAGGAAAGAAAAATTATAAAAAGAAAATTAAAGCTGAGGATAGAAAAAATGTTGGGAATAAATTAAAAAAGAAAGAAACAGTTATTCAAGAGAAAAAATCTCAGCCACAAATAAATTAATTATCTCAAGGATGCCGGCTGCTAAAATTCTTTGGTGGTTTATTGGAAAAATAAAATGACCATGAGACAGAATCTAGATGTTTGTTGATCATTCATGTTTCCCCCAATCTGTAAAATCAGAAGGTAAATTTTTGTAAAAATTGTTTAGCATTATACAAGTATTTTGCAGGTCCCTAAACATATTTATAAAGATACAGCTTCAAAGATCATTAAAGAAAAATTATATCAAGTGATAATAGATCAAAAACATTGCCCAAAATATTAAGAAATTCAATAGAAGTTGAGAAGTACTTTTGTGGAGAGTTGCTAAAACCCAATTTAGTAAAATATACTGTAAATTTTCAGTTTTTACAGGAAAATAAAATTTTTGCCATATATTTATTAGAAATTTAAATGATTTTTAATGCAGTACAAATTTTATAACTACTTCTATAGACAAAGTGAAGAAAAAAGAGCAGTATTATATTCTAAAATAAGTGAAAACAAGAGAAAAGGAAGCAGAAAAAAACTGAAAAGCATTAATGAAATTCATCAATTTAAAAAGAGAAAAACAAAACTACTGTGGAAGTTTTCAGTAATATTTTTAAGAAACTGAAGGCAAAATTGTTGATGCTGAAGATAGTGATGGTAAACCACAAGTTGTCAGAGAGTGTGACAAGTTGTGTCATATATAGACTAAATTCAAGGAACTCAAACATCTCGGTACGAAAACAAAGAGAGAAACGAGAAAGTTGTCAAGAAACTGATTTTATTGAATACCGCAGACCAGAAAGAAAAGCTTGAATATAGGGAGGTTGTACTCCACACAAAGTTCTGCTTTTGCTGCAGATTATTTTCAGCTAGTAATTCAAGTTTTAATTCAGTTGAAAGCTTCAAAAATTGGTGGAATCTGAATCCCATTCTGTACATGCCCAGGCACTCATTCAGTAGATAGAATCAAAGTTCTACTTTACCAAAGGCAAACTAGTCAAGCACAAAAAAGTGAGGTATGCTGCTGGACCAAAGATCCATTTAAACCTTCCACAGAAATCGGTTTAAAAGACCAACATGCTTAACAAAGCTTCAATGTTATAACAATGCTGAAATTCATTGATACTTTAAAAATATTTTTAAAGATATATTTCCTTTATTCCTAGCTATCTCCAGTTTCATGTGAGAAAATTTGACATGCAAGTTTAAAAAAAAAAAAAAAAAAAGGCTATGAAACATATATAAAACTTTTTTCCCTACTAATTGAAAGAATGAAAAAATATTTCTATTATAAATCTAACCTCAAGAATTTAAGCAAAATTGAAACATTTGCATTGAAAAATAGTGTTTAATTTGTGTAATTACTGTCACCATAAAATATCATTGCCTTTTTTAGGTTGTAAAAATGCATTGACTTTAAAAATCTTCCAAAATTCACCTAATTATTGGATTATAATTAAACTTTGGCATTTATGTAAAATCATTTTTAAAGCTAGATTCAAAAATTTAAAAAAAAATGTTTTTGAGCAATTGCACCTATTTTTAATTTGATATTCAATTATGCATAGAGGTGGATCACATTGAGGTCTATGTGTTTTAAAAGATAAGTACTTCAGAAAATAAATACTTAAAAAATAAATCTATATAGATGGCTTAGTGTGAAATTACAAAGTAAAATATGGCTCTCTTATTTTTCATTTATATTATAAGATTATTATCTGTAACCAAAATTGTTTTAATTTTCTATACAGATTTAATAAGTCTATTTTTTCAAAAGAAGTACCACTAGGATTTTATTTAAAAATTTGTTATACTTTAATAAATAAATATATAAAAGATATTAGGAAATTAATTTCTCCAAGTAATCTTATAATCATTTTTAAAAATATTACACAACTGCTGATTTGACATTATTAATCATGGCTGCACAGACCTGTAATCAAGTCAGCTTTTCAATTTTCATTTTTCTCATACTAGCTACATCGTAGCTAAGACACACTGGTTGAAAGAACAAATGTGCATTTCCCACATTATTTTCTTCAGAATTCATAGAAGAATTAACCAACATATTAAAAGTTATTATAGGTATGAACATATATTTAGAATTTACGTTATTGCAATATACAGTTTGAGCAACAAATCTTAATTTTTGCTAATAATAATTACAAAATGCTTTATTTTATACAAGATGAAGATTATGAAGATTACACAATTTCAAAATATAACCTAGATTACTTAAATGAGGATTTATTTATTTTTAGATTATAATAATAGATAGAAGCCTAGAGTAGCAGTAGGTTGTCAAATTCAACATGTGTAGGAAGGAAACTTACTCCTTCCACTTCCCTTGAACAGGAGTAGATGCTCATTCCTTGTTTCCTGTTTAGAAAGGGGTTTCCCAGTTCTTTTCCTCTCCTCAGGTCTTAACAGTGGTGCTGTCACAAGTTTTTTGTGATGTGTGGATGATGGCAACATCTCTTTATACTGAGGGTACTGGGTTGGCAATTTTCTTGTTAATGCTTCCTACTGGTAATTAGAAGCATGAACCTTTACATAGTGTCTTGAGAGGCTGCTCTGATTAATAGTTGAATATCAGGGTTCTTGTAGTGCCATGTTTCACATGAGTGTCCCTGCAAGTGTTTCTGTTAGGCAACCCTGAGACCAGTTATGCTGCAGTCTGTGCCATTTCCCTTCCTAAACATTGCATTTGACAATCAACTGCTACTCCAGGCCTTTCCTTACCAAAATAACTCAAAATCATGACAACACACAAAGATATAAAACTAAACCAGCGAAACAAAAAAACAACTAAAACCCTCAACATCTTTCTCTAATGTCTGTGGTATCTGAACCAACTTATTTAGTGTGGAATCGTTCCTCTACAAAAGGTTTCTGGATATCCTAGCTCTCTGTGAAGTTAACCTCAACTCTACAATTCTCTCCTCCGATTTCTCAATTCCTGGATACCTTCTTCTCTTTAGGAAGGACTCCAATGTCCACATGTACGGCCTGGGTGTTTATGTCAGTGAACATCTCTCTCCAGCTAGAAAGATCTCTCATGTGTCTCCATCTCTCTCTGCTAAACCCAGTAAGCTATCTCTTCTTTCTCTACCACTCCCCTTCATCTTCAGACTGCTGCAAGCTAGATAATACTTCAGACAAGGCCATTTCCCTTCATGCATTTGCTAATGTATTTTTGTTCAGGGACTTCAATGCCCATCATGTCAAGTGGCTGGAAAACTGTCACTATCTTTCTGGAATCCAAACTGAACTTCTCAATCACTCAATCTCTCACAAAAGTGGTTGATTTCCCCACATATTTCTCCAGTAATCACAATGGATGCACTTCTCTTCTATCCCAAATTCTTGCCATGCCATGGTGTCTGTAAATATCTTTCCTATTTCACCTCCATCCAGGAACCTCCTACTAGCAGAATATCTTACTGCTATCAACAAGCAGCCTGGAACTGATTTCTTTTGCAATGTCCCTTGGAACAAAAATTTAGTCTCCCTGTTCAAGGCTATGCCTCTGAAATCTCCTGGATAAAAGCCAGCATTGATGCTTTCATCCCAGCTAGGAAATTCTAAGTTAAACCTCATTCATTTCCTTGGTTTCCTCATTCATTTTCTTGATTGCTCAGCTGCCATTGCCCACAGGAATCACTTCTTCCGGCTTTAGTGGAGCAACATTTCTGATCACAGTAGTTGCCTCTTTGAGTCTGCTCATAGTAAATGTGTGTCCTAAGCTGATACTAAGCTGAAGCTGGTAGAATGAAGTAGTGTATAGCATCTCGCAAGCTTGGTGCCAAAGATTTCTGGCTGATCTGCAAGAGTATGCTAAACAACAGAAAACCCTCGATTCCTCCTCTACTTAATCATTTTGAAATCCTCACATCAGCAGCAGACAAGGTTATTCACAAATTCTTATTCAACTCCACACTTGACTCGTCTGTAGTACCCACACCTAGTTTCCCACCTAGAACTGAGGCTCAACTGAGTAATATATTTGTTTGAACATTATTTTTGATCAATACTCGTATTTGAGTAGATATTTTGCTTTTAATCAAACAGAATATTTATATATTTATTTCTACTGGCCTGATTATTTACAAGAAATATACTGTTTGATTAAAAGCAGAATACCTACTCAAATACAAGTATTGACTTAATGTTCAAATAAATAAATTAAATATGTTGGTTGTTAAATCCATTTTGTTAACCTTTGGAACTTTCCGTAATATATAAAAACTCCATCTCTGGTCTAACATAATTTTTAAGCTCGACTCCAATAAGGCAAGCAGAGGCAATGGAATTTCAGTCATCATCCTAAAAAATGTGCCCATGAGTTGGCTTCAGACTTCTCCAAACTCTATAACTATTGCCTCACTGCTTCCTGTTTTCCTGCTTAGTAGAAGTCCTCCTCTGTAGTTCCTGTTTTTAAGAACTTTGGCAAGTCCTCCGACTCCCCTAATTATCACCCTCTAAGCCTCTTACATTTTTTTGGCAAGGTATTCGAAGCTATTATCAATGGTGAAATAGTTAAGCATCTCCCACCCTTCTCTCCGACGAACAATATGGCTTCTACTTCACCAGCTGATATGCTAACAACCATCACTGAATATTGTTAAGAACAGCAAAGCTCAAGCTGTTGCACTTGATATCTCAAAAGCATTCAACAGGATTTGGCATGCTGACCTTCTGTGCAAGCTCCAAAGCCTTTTCTGGATGATTGTTTGACATAATTCAATTTTATTTGTCTATATTTTTGAGATGAGGTATTATTTACATTATTCGGACTATTGTCCTCATCTTTATTGCCATTTGTATGACATTTTGGCCATTGTAAGCTCTGGCTTTCTTCAGGTGCTAGGAATTATGACGAACACTTTATTACAATCACTGGGGTATATGAACTTCATTCCTTGCATATCCTTAAGGACACATGGCCCAGTGGATATAGATATTGGTTAGTTCCTGTAACTTGACTCTTATAGTTGTGAGTTCAATACCATGCTACAGCAGTAGTGAAGGGTTAGAGGGAGATAACTCATGACTTCCAATTGTGGCATTACTAGTACACAAGAAATGAGAATGATATACTCCGGTGATTGTAATAAAGGCCGGAGTGTACAACAGCCAAAACGTTGAGGATGAGGACAATAGTCCGAATAATGTAAATACTGTTAATTCAATTGTTTCTATCAAATCGTGAAATGAAGGTTGTTTTGAATCGGCAAGCTTCCAGATCCTTCATTACAAGAATATACATCCCTCAAAGCTATCCTAGGTCCTATGCTTTTTCAGATCATCAATGATCTTTCTAATAAAATCAGTTCTCAAGTAGGCATTTATGCAGATGACACCACCATTTATTCCCATCTCAAAAAGAAACTGGCAAAGGCTGACAAAGTAAACCTGGTTGCTGCCCTTCAAAACAACTTCCAATCTGTGATTGAATGGGGTAGAAAATGGCTCCAAAACAAAGCTGCTTTCCTTTAAACACCATAGAGAAACTTTCCTGACTACCATTAGAATGGATGACACTTGTCTCTTACATACTGTGCCTCCTTGGCCTCACTCTCAAATGACTTCAAATTAAATGACTACATTGAATCTATAGCTACCATTCGTCCATGCTTTGAATACTGTTGACATATCTTATCAGGTATCCTGCTATTCATCTTGAGGTTCTCAAAAAATTCTAAAGGAGGATCTGCAATATAATGACTTGGCAACCCACTCTCAGTCACTTTTTCATCCATGTAATTTGGCTTCCCACTGTTTTTTTTACAAGTATTTTCATGGCAACAACTTTGATTAGCTTTTTTACTGGTTCCCTGACCACATGTATTGATGCATGCTACTAGATTGGATCAAGGACTCATCCTTTACTATAAAAATAGTTAAATGTAACCACCTCTTCTACTCTAACAGTTTCTTTTCTTGCACTTCCCATTTGTGGAACTCCCTTCCATTTGCTTGCTTCCCTGATAGCTATAATCTCCAAAAGTTTATATGCCACATCAATTACCATCTTCTATCTACTTGCTTTCCATCTTTCTCTTATCTTTGACATCCCCTGTACCTTGTTTTTTCTCTCTCTGTAACCCCCTTCACACCACTGGCATTCCTACCGTGCTTGAGATGAAATGATTATGAAAAAAAAAAAAAAGTGCATTGATTTCTCATGTCTGCATGCAAACCACTTAAGTATTTTACATTTGACTTCTATATAAAACTATTCTGATTGCTCATTTGTATGTAAGACATAAGATTTTTTTTTTTGAGAAAACAGTGATAAATTATTTTTTTAAAACATAATGACCACTTTTTTCCAAAAAATACTACTGAGACTGTTACATGATGTACTCTAGGCTCACTCTACTGAGAACCATAAGCCTATTGAAAAATGTTTGATTTTCAGAAATTTTAGAACAAAATAAACTATTTTTTTGATACTTAGAATAACATTTTGACCCATACCTGAGGATAATAGAACATGTTGAAAATATAATAACTAGAAATATATATTTTTGTTGCATATAGTGATTAGAAACAAAGGAGTTAAGATTTCTGGTAAAAGATATGATCCACATAATGTTTAAACAGAAATGTTCACATTATTTGCAGGTCTCACTAAGCCTTTTAGTCAATCTACCCACAGAGATTGAATAAAGAGTCCAGTTCAAATTTCCATTAAAGTTACCAGGTTCAACAAGCAGTACATGAAGACTAGAGAGTATCAACTGAACTGTGTATATGATTGCATGATCTGGGTGCATAATGTTTGCAAAATTTTTTAAAACCTATATTTGCAAAAATGTGAGCATGCTTTCTCTCCATGCTGAAAAAAATGAAACTCAAAAATAAGCATAGAAATGTTATTTAATGATTTATAAGACACCTCCTTTATAGTATAGAAAAGGATGAAACAAAAAAAATAACCATTGGTAAGTGTGGTCAGAAGCAACCTTTAGTTTTCCATGATTAACTGAATTGGTACATTTTCTTTACTTTTCAATATAAAAATGGGTTTCATATTCACTGAGTTATCATTTCTTGTAATATATCCAGCTATGTACATGAGAGCCATTTTTATTTCATCAGAAAGAGATGGCTCTAAATTTTCCAGATTGTCAAATATTTCTGAACTCTCCTCACAAAGTTCCTAATCACAAGATGTACATTGGTGACCTGGCTTAACATCAAAACATTTACTTTCCACCATGTCAAAACCTTGTTTATGAAGATAGCAGTATCATTCTTATCCAGACTGAATGAGAAGTGCATTATGTTTTTTCTGAAAATACTGAGGCAAGTAGAAACCCATTGTTTTTCTATGGGTTTTGAAGCAATGGAAATTTCATTTACATCTGAAAGTTGAACTAGTCTTTTAGATTCAAAACAATATGACTGTTTAAGATGTGTGCATTATTATCAAAGATTAGTTCTTGTTTTTTCTGTGAACCACAAATTGTGAATACTTTTAGACACAAAGCAAGTATTTATTATCTGCTAACCAAAGTTTTTCAGGGAGTGTGAGATAAATTTTTTAAAAAGCTTGCTTTACTCAGTTGCCATCTCATCAGCTGGAACAGAGGTGATGCCCTGAACTGTTAACTCAATTTGTTCAGATAAAAAGGCTGATGTTAATTTTGAAACTGGAATCAATCTTGTAAGAAATTTTGAACTCCTATTCAGGCATACCAACATTATATTGTTTGAGCAAGTACAGATAGATTGCCAACTGACCAAATAATAGTTGTTTGCCATGATATAGTAACATCTTCATATCTACTTCATCATGGAGAATTCATTTATACACCTCTTTGACTGGCATTAAGAATATTAAATACAAATAGCAAATATGATTTTTCATTGAGTAATTTTTATGTTTTCTTTTAATTCCTTCAATGCTCTGATGGTGTATGTGGGGGAGTAAAAATTTTTGTAAGAGGTTGGACATATCTGAAAATGATTGAATCTAATGGGCATAGTGGGCAAACATTACCTGTCTTAGTGAGGATAAGTTATTAAGAAGGGTCTTAAATGCTCAAGGTCTGGCTTTGAAGATAAATTCAAGCAGTCTAATTTTGTTCTTTCTGAAGAAGCATTTATCCTGATTCAGTGTCAAATTGTTTTTTTTTTTTGTTTTTTTACAGCTATCATACAGCTTTTAGGTTTGTCCATGTTTAATACATGGACCATCCACAAACTGTCACATTATCAATGTAGACAAACATGCTTTCTAGTTGTTGTTGCTCAATCTATGATTCTCTGGAAACATTAGTTAGGCCAAACAAAATCCTGAAAAAATGATACAGGTGTTCTCCAGCATTTAATAACTACTTGCTTCCTAAATCATGAGTGCTTTACACCCCATATTTGGTATTTGGCTATTTTGCCAATCATGTCATCTATGTGAGGCAGAGGGTAAGCATCTAGTAACACAAATTTGTTGAAGGTTTATGAATAGTCAATGGCTATTCTCTTCTTTTGGTTTTTTGTAGCAGTGATTAGAATCTGGGCTCTCCAAAGAAACTTGTTTGGCTCTATAACTCCTAACATTTGCTTGATCTCTGTGAGCAATTGATCCTTCTTGGAATAACAGCTGGATTTCACTGCAATAGGTGTACAATTTGGTGTAAGATTAGAAAAGAGAGCTAGATAAGGCATGTTAATTTTAGTAAGGCTACATTTTAAAGATGGGTCAGGCACCCTAAATGGTATTTCAATATGAGAATGATGAAGAAAACTGTGGCCCAATATTATATTGTTAGAGAGTTTTCATTATTAAAAGTTTTACATTTTTGTAGATAACTACTTTTACTTCGACATAAACTCCCAGGACGTGTTGACAATGCACCATTGGCCATTGTTACTACACTGGCACATGGAAAGATTTTACACTGGTTAACTTTTGTTATTTTCAAATAAAAGTTCTTGAAGCTGCCTGCATCTACCAGAGCATTTAGGGGCAGGCCATTGGCCTCTAATTTTATAGTAGCATTTTATAAGCAACTAGATTGGGCTGAGAAGGCACAGATTTTTCTTTTGTTGCTTTTACAAACCAAGACAAAGTGATCTTTATTTCTGCAAAACAAACACTAGAATGCAGCGAGGCAGTGAATGCTGCATTTTGTTGGGCCACCTCTGATGATCTGATAGAGGGTGAGACTTTCTTGTTCCAACAAACGCTGCTGGATGTCTACTGATAGCAGTCTATTGATAAAAGCATCTCTCACCAATTCTGCCCAGTACTGCTCAGCTTAGATGGCTGTAAAGGTACTATTCTTACTAACTACGTGGATTTCCTTCAGGAAATTATCAATAAATTTGGGTGCTTGCCTGATAGCAAACAGATATCTTCAAATCATTTTGTTCTGTTTTTCTTTATATATAATCTATCCAGGGTTCTCAGAGCCTCCTCAAAAGGTAGTCACTTCAGAGAAGAATGCAAAAACATTCGCAGACACGAATTTTATTAAATAGTGCAGTTTATTACAAGTAGTGCCATGACCATCTGCCAGTAAATTGTTTAAGATTCTTCACCAGTGGTAATTCTCCCTCTCAGCATCTGTTGAATTAGGGTCAGTGGTTAGTTTCTATGGATAGAGCCCAAGTTTCATCATTACATTGGAATATCGAGTTTAGCTGAATACATTGTAATGAATAAACATGCCAAATATCTACTTAAGATTTATTTAGCTAAACTGAATCATTATGGTTTTTACATAGAATGGTTATTATTGAAATTGAATGGCCAGGATCAGATTGATTCATTATTATCACAGAGACCGAGAAATAATAAATGTATTTGTTTTTCTTACATATTCTATCATGAACATTTCATGTGGCAGAATGTGTTCCAGCATGAACATTTTAAACGTAAAACACTTTAAAAATCTTACTTATCAATGGCAAAAAAATGGTAAATTTTCGTTTTAGGTCCCCGAAGGCTTTTATCCCTTCAGATTTTTTCAAAATAGCCTTAATTCCATGCAAATGTATATGCTGAACTGAAATCAACAATTAGTTATTGAAGAAACCTACCTTTATTGATTTTAATGACCAGATAAAAAAAAAAAAAAATCGAACTTCATCTCGATCCTTTTTGTCACCCACTACTGTCACACTGACACGTTATTCACTGCTGAATGACTTTCGGCGTAGGAAACAAATTTCAGCCTATTTACTTTAGTGAAAATAATATGCGATTTATTTTTTTCGGTAGTCAATTTCAGCAGAAAGTTGCGTGTTTTTTGGGGGTTTTTTTAATAATTTTCAAAAATTTTGCAAAAATTTGAAGGGATAAAGCCTTCAGGAACTAAAACGAAAATTTACCTTTTCAGTAAAAAGCGTAAAAAAGATTTTTTTTTTTTTTTTAATTAATTTTAAACTTGAGGTACAGTTTTTTAGGGGAGGTATCTAAAATTTTTGCGTCCGTTTTTATTGGATAGGTCTTTTTCAGGAATCTAAAACATACAAAATTTTAAAAAGAGAAAGTTTCAAATAATTATTAGGCTAATTAGCTCAAGCACCAGAGGACCAAACACCCTAGGGAGGCAGTACCTCTCGTTCGGGAGGGGGTTGGGTTTATTCCCCGGTGGCTGAGGCGTGTCAAAAAAGGTTATGGGCTGAGAGAGCTTGATCAATTTTTCCACAGTAAATGCTGTACATAGTTTTCTTTTAACTTGTACAAGTTAGAAGATAATTCACTAGAAAAAAGAAAAAAATGACCATCGGTAGCGACGTGAGCGCATTGAAAAATACACAATTTTTAGAAAGGATAAGGAAAGTTTAAAATATTTAAAAAATGATAAAGAAAAACTTCTTTTTTTTCTGCAACTAGGAATACAATTTTTAAAGGTGTTAATTGTTTAGTGACTTTAGTTCAGTAGTTTTTTGTCTACCTTTCCAAGTTGCGTTACCGTTACGTTTGTTGTACGTGCGAAATCATTAAAAAACGTAATTGAAATATTAAAAATAACTAATTTTACCCTACACAAAACTTTTTTTCTTTAAAACATGTATTTCTTACCATATTTATTTTTCAGCTATTTCTTGATTAACATAATAATTGTTTTTGTCTTTTTAACAAATAAACTTAAAAACTACTTACTCAGGATCGTATTCGTTAATTTGTGACTCCACTCGCTCTGCAATACCATCACAAACTGATCCGATATAGATTGGAGATAGGGTAATATTCTGTTCTTTGGTTACTTTTACGCATAGTGAAGTAGAGTCTTTTGTTAAAAAAATCGCTTTTTCTCGCCCCAAACCCTTCAGGACATATTTATCGGCACCCATGATCAGAACAACCGGAAGTGATAATTTTTACTTGGCTATGTTAAGTTAGTTTCGTAAAACCTTGACCAGAAAAAAAAAGAAAGATTTTCTTTTTAAAATAAATAATAAACCGGTTACGCGAAAAATGAAATTTTGAATTGGTGCGTTTCAAGAGAAAAATAAAAATAAAATTATCTGCCTCTGTTTGTCACCAGGAGGGAGCGTTCATTTTTTTTTTTTTTACACAATCGAGAAAAAAAGCATTGCTATTTGAAAACAAAACTACAAGAAAGCTCGGTGGATTCCCTGCAGAACCTATGACACTCCTAAGGATTATTAACAGTCGCTCGATCGCTAAAAGAGTGTCAAGAAGAAGAGATGAAGACTCATACTGAATTTCATTACACAAAAAGAGAGCAAAGAATGGCAGAGAAGATGAAATTAAAAAGCACTTAGATGTTTTGTTTGTTTTTTGTTGTTGTTGTTTTTTATCATTTCCCGGTGCACCCCAAGCAAGACAGGACTACCACAAGTGCAGTGAGGTACAAAAAGAGAAAAAACAGGGTACAGAAGATGCCGAAGAAAGGATGGAAGGTTGATGGGATTTGGAGAGGTGGATGGGATTTAGGGAGGTAGAAGATGACAACTGACTTTGCATCTCTAAAATTTGGAGATTGTAAGTGTAGCTATATCAGGAAGCAAGTATAAGGGAATTTCACAGGCGGGGAGTGTTAGAAAAGAAACTGACGGGGTAGAAGTACCGGTAACATTTGTTGAGTGAGTCAAATGTTGACTATTTTGTTTTGATGGTAAAAAGGTGGAACCTTGATGCTATATAGTGGGTTATCCGTGATGGGTTATGCGTTATAGTGAAGTGCATTTGTGTGTTGACTTGAAACAGATTAACTGAATTTGTCCTTGTTAGTAGATAGCCCACTATAAGGGGGGGGGGGGTATAAAACAAGAAAATCAAATTGTGTATAGTGTGGTGATATCACCGACTGAGCAAAAGCGAGCAAACCGGATGTATAATTTACTAAGCGCAGCTTAGATGTGGCACAAGGCCGAAAGTATGGGGCACCCAGTGAGGATCGAACTCACTACTTAATTGCAATAGTGCTAGCGAGACAAGCTTGCTAACCATTGCACCACCTTGAGGTGCCCAGCAAACCGGATGTTGGCTCTATGCCGACCAGAAAGCGAATGAATAAAAATCACCCCTGCGCAAGTGGATTCGCGCAGATGTTCCGGTTAAAAAATAAAAATTAATCAAATATCAAATTACCATTTTTTTATTTACCAGCCAATAAGAAGCCCGGAATCAAATACAAGGATGAAATTCGAAACTAGCTGCGTTTGATCCAAAATACCGATATAAAAAGCGAAGACACAAACGCTTCGTTAGACAGTCGGGACTTGAGGAAAAGAGTGTAATTAGTTTCTCGCTTGACCTAAGTCGAACGGCTACTATGCTTGCCTCTTTCTTCTTTCCCTGTCTCATAAGTACTATTCTGGCCTTTTACTTTCTCCCTGTTCTCAAAAGTACTTATCGACATCTTCAAAGACCTTCCACACAAACCAACTTGCTGACCTACTGACCTTTGAAGTGGCAACTTCTAAATGAAAATTCTTTACCCACAAGACGCTTCCACATTTCTAAGCCTTAATCTCCTTCATTTTGCCATGAACTCTTTTACTTCCGTTGGACTTTTATTTCAAGCATTACTTATTTTGTAAAACATTAATTGAAATGTATATATGTATAAATGTTATTTTATACTCTAATTGGATTTCTTGAATTTATAATCATTTTATGAATTATAGTGGACTATCTTCCCACAAGGCCAAATTCCGTTAACCTGCTACGGAATCCTACTACAACTAGAAAAGGAATAAGAGATACCCGCTATAATAGAAACATATATATATATATATATATATATATATATATATATTTTACAAATAAAAGTAATGTCTTTTGGTTAGTACATTTAGTTAAAATGTTGATAGCAGTAATTGCCGAAAAGAGTTTGTGAGTATGTGTGTGTGTGCGTTCGTTTGTTAGGAGTGTCTTTGAAGTCTCCGCTCAGTCCTTCGGGTAAGTTGCTCACTGAACAGTGAAGAAGAAGATGAGAGAGAAAGGAGAGGCAACATAATACGATCGCTTGACGTGGTCAAGGGACGTGTTAATTATGCTCGTATTTTCTCAACTGGCGATTGCTTTCTGTGTCGTCTTTTTATTTCGTCTTCGGGGCTCCGAACAAGTCATTTGGGAATTCACACCCGGATTTAATTCTGGACTTCCCATTGGATGATAAATAAAATTCACGTCGGCTCGTGAAAAGGGTCCGTAAAATTTGATATTTATTTATTTTTGATATTTATTTATTTTTGGTTTTCCATCGGAACATCTGCGTGGAGCCCAGATGCGCAACGACCAGTTTTGGTCATTTGCTATCTGGACCTCTGAGAGCAAACATCCGGTCCCTCGCTTGCTTGGTATCACCACAATGTCAATCTAGTTCTAATCTAGTAGCACGAGTAAATTCATGTGGTCAGGGCACTAGTGAAAGAAGATCGTTAGATCAGAAACCGTGAAATATTTGTAGAAAATAAACTAGTGGTAAGGATTCGAGAAATCATGGATATTGCCTGATTTATGCCATTCTACCTTGAATCTGAAAACCTTGCATTATATCACTTGAGATGACAGAGGAAGAACAGCGTAATGAAGCTATTATAGAGCTGAGTCTGAAGGAAGCGTTCACGGAAGGCCCATTTATTGCATATTCCAAAATCCAAATTGAGCAGTGTTGTGTTGTGTGGTGAACCGAGTTCAAATGGTTATTATCTGAGTGTCCGGATTCCAAATATTTAACAACAAGAAGTAACATATCTTTTAAATGAAATATGAAAAGGGTTATTTTCTGAAGAAAAAGTTAAAAAAAAAAAAAATGCAGAGCATCAGTTGAAATAACATATATACATTCTTTTTAGAAATATACAATAACAATGAAATATCCAATTTCCCTTGCAGTGAAGTTGGGTTTTTTTTAAAATAATTAAGTGTTCTTTGCACGGTGTGAAATGTGTAAACAAATTTACATTCACTTAGGTGCTAATAGCCTTGAAAAGGTATGAATCCATCTCCACCTCTCCAGCTATAGGAAAATAGCAGGACAGACTGGGTTCTATAGCCTTGGTTGGCAACCAGTCTACCGCAGTAAGAATTGACAACCTACTGCGGGAAAATCTTCACACCACATGCAGTTGGGGACCACTCGTGGGGCCAAAAATAATTCATTGAAACTTCTTCTAGGAAAAAAGCCGGCTTAACCCTCCCAGGATGCATGCCGCCACAAGTACAAACACATAGTGTGTGTGTGTGTGTGTGTGTGTGTGTGTGTGTGTGTGTGTGTGTGTGTGTGTGTGTGTGTGTCAAACTGGCCTCCCAAGTTGGTTTGAACCTTGATAAATAATATGCTTCTATTTTTATGTCCGTAAAATCTAATTTCACATAGTGGTTTTTGAATGATTTTATTTTTATTCATTGGTTAGAAAATAATTTCACACTGGATCGTGAAAATCTTTTTTGCAGTAGGGGTGAAGGGGACTTATTATTATTTATGTCGAAAAAGAAAGTCATTGCGAAAGGGGCAGGTGTGTTTTGCACAATATGCCGAAAACAAATTACCAAAATTTTCGCAATAAATGACTCTATTAGCGAATACACTCTCGAGTAATTTATAGGATTTAAATCATATATATATATATATATATATATATATATATATATATATATATATATATATCAACTAATAAAATCTCATCAGAAGGTTTGATAAATAAACAATAATAACAAGGGCAAATAACGCCAAAATACTTACGGACGAAGTTGTAGACCTACCACGTTTTGTTTTTGGACCATTTAGAAAATAATAATAATGTTCGAAAATTATTTCAAAACGAAACAAACAAATCGTAAGTCTAAACTTGAAGAAAGGAGAAAAGAAAGAAAATGTCGAAATCTCGTAGTTCCAATGTCAAAAATCCAATACACGTAAACGGCTAGAAATCCACTGTCACCAAAAAAACAGGTGGTCACGAACACGACGCTCGTCGTTTTCCGAACAGCAGCATTTATTGACCGAATAATTTATTTTCATTAGTCGACAGTTGAATGGGACAAGGCATATCCTAAACGCATTTAACGCAACAGCTGCTACTGACTTATGCGCGAATGGAGGCAGAGGCAAAAAACTTCGACGATTGTTGATTAAAATCAATCTACAAATCCACATCTTCAAGAAGTTGTGGTTGTATCAGCAGGTTAAATATAAAGGCCAAACATACTGCCTAACCAGACTCGGATTTGATCTGAACTCTGCACCGAAAATCATGTCAACACTAACAATCTTTAAAATGATCCTCGGCAAGGACGAAATTATGAAAAAAAAGGCAACCACCTCCTACATTGACGACATTCTGGTGGATGAAATAATGGCTACAGCCGAAGAGGTGATAAGCCACCTTAACAAATTAAAATAATCGAAAAGGTGATTGAGCTTCACTACAGATGACGTACTTGCGTGCGCGGCACTCAAAATTGACGTGTCGATTTCAGTATCGACTTAGACTGGAAGAAGTACGTATGGACCGCATCGTGGAGCGAACAAACAGTCCGTTGTTAGACGATACGAAGAACAGAATTCCAGAGTATTTTGTTCTTAAAAGTATTAGAAAAGATTACAAGGAGTTGCAATTGTAGTTAGATAATGAATAGCTACTACCGAGAAAGAGGGTAAGGGATTGATTCTGTTAATGACAGTGGTACAAGAGTGTTTCCCGTGATGAATTTTAAAGAACTTAATGTACATGTCGATGCATTTAAAGCAGATGCAGAGGTCTGATTTCAGAAATTAAGGGAGTGGCGACAGCAGGGGATCAGTGTTGCTACATTAGATTTAAGAAAGGCTTTCTTACAGGTATACGTCCATAAGTCGTTGTTGCCGTATCAGATGTTGGTGTTAAGAGACCAAAGATACTGCCTCACTCGCCTGATTTATTCATACTGAGATTCATCATGGCTGCAATAATGTCACAAGATGAGACTATAAACAGAGCGACATCTGCATATATAGATGAAATCTAATCGGTGGCACGAGTAAAAAGAGCCTTTCACAAAGTTTGGCCAGCGCGTTTAGAAAACAGTGCGCGAATGTTGGGTCTGCAGGTCTGGGAGGGGTAGCACGGTAAGTTCTGATGGAAGCGCGGAAGCGCCATTCTAGAAATCCCCGATATCATCACACGATGAAATGTTTTCTCTATCTACGGAAAGCTCATGAGACATTTTTCTGTGTGTGGTTGACTCCACGTGACCACGGCATTCATTAAACGTAGAATGAATATGACTACATAAGAATGGAATGGCGTAATGGTTGATATTCATGTTAGGACTATATTGGAAGATACCATCATGAGGATACGCAAAAGAGACTCAATATACGATATATCGTACGTGGGTGCCCATGAGATCAATATCTAGATTAATACGACCTCCTTAGCCATCGGTGATCAACGGATTTGTTATTGAGAATGTATGCTGGTTAGTGTCCAATGGATGACGCTCATTACATCAACATAGTTGGGTTGGATGTGGCCCGTCTATGTTAAAAAGTGTTGTTAGTACTGCGGACAAGACAAATAACTATAGATCTTTCTTCTGTATAATGGCAACGTGGTCGGTTAGATGTGTGTGGCACTTGGAACAGCATAGGTATGGATGTCACCCATTACAGGAGCAAACATTTTTATTGACTGACCGCATTCAATTTGCAGTCTGGCTATCAATACTTCGACAAAATTTCTCAAACGTCATTTGCCAACTGGAGGCAATATTTTTTGAGCGAGGTCCATACTCACATGCCCTAAATTTTGAAACACCAAAAAATCCCACTGAAAGTCGAAAGAATTACTATCAACGAAATAGTTGCATACATACATACATACATACACGATTATAAGGACTCTCTCTCTCTCTCTCTCTCTCTCTCTCTAATATATGCTAAAAAGGAGTCAGACGTTCAACACGAGAAAAAAGTTCTCGTGTTGAACGTCTAACTCCTTTTGTAGCTTATATTAGACATTGAAAAAGAAAAGAGAGTCCTTATATAAACATGAAATCTTTAAATACTGTCGGGAAAGTTCGTGCCGATTTTTAGCCGTTTATGTTCCAACACGTTACAACATATCAAATTTATCGACAGATGTAATATACTTACGTTTCCAATTAGAGCACATTTCAAACTATCTCTTGAGAAATAAAGTTTAAATTACTTAATTCATGTCAATTTTGCATCACTATGAAAATGGAACATTATAAGGTGTATTTTAGACATCTGATTTTTTTTTATTACTATAAAGACAACAATGCCTCGCACGTAACAAAAAAGATATGTGGTGTTTACGATAAAGGTATCTTAGCCGACAAAACTGTACAGAAGTGATTCGCTAATTTTAGAATTGGTTATTACAGAAGGATGCTCAGGCAGACCGCCCCTCTCAATACAAATGACGACTAAATCAAGACATTGATTGAGAATAAACCGCATTATATAAGGCAGGAATTGGCAGAAACACTAAATTTATCAAAATCCACCATCCATGACCACTTAGTGAAGCTTGGGCACTGAAATTGTTACGATGTTTGGGTGCCACATAATCTTAGTGAAAAGAATCGCATTTATATGTCGGATTTTCTGTATAGACGCAATGAAAATGCACGCTTTTTTAAGCAAGTTGTGACGGGTGATGAAAAATAGATATTTTACAACAATATTCAGCGAAAAAGATCCGAGGGTTAGCGACATGAGCAAACTTTATCGGACCTAAGACTACATCTTCATCCTAAGAATGTCATGCTGTGCATCTGGTTGGATTGGAAAGGAATCCTGTACTATGAGCTTCTGCCAAGTAACCAATCAATTGATTGCACTGCTCGCAAATAGACGAATTAAAGGCAACAATTCAAGAAAACCTCCCAGAATTGGCGAACCTGAAAGGTGTTGTTATCCATCAGGATAATGCCAGACTTCACTTTCTTTGGCAATCTGGCAAAAATTGTTGCAGCTTGACTGCGATGTGTTACCCCACCCGCCATATTCACCAGACATTGCTCCTTCGAATTTTCATGAAATGGAGAAAGGTTCTGCAACAAAATGGTTCATATTTCGTTGAATAAATATTTAATGCCATAATTTTGTTTTGCGTTTTAATTTCCCTTGAAAATCGGCATGAACTTTCCAGACAACCCCATATATTTTATTGTAAGAGGTATAGAATTTTATCAGTAAAATATGCAAAATATATCTTTGTACTAATTATATTTGCACGATGTATATTTGGTTAAATCAAGGACGTTATCCGAAGATTACCATCTGTAAACCCACAACCCCCATATAAACGTTACATTGGTAAACTACCTGACGCATATATAAATACATAAAAAGTACAATGTCCGGCACTGAAGTACAACGGGTATTGTCTGACCAAACCATTTACATATAGACGATATCAATCAAACCACTTGCATTCGTTGAATCCAAATTTCAAGCGTGATTGTTCATGATGGAAGCCAGTTATCCGGAGATAACCTCATGTAAACCTACGCAACCACGTAACGCCATCTTCTCGCAACGCCCCAAATAGTTTGAAATGCTTAGCTTTTTTTCCCTGTTGAGACAAAATTCTTTGAAGTGCTGCGTGTTTGGTTAGAGGTCTATAATATAATTGGCGTAACTGAAACGAAACTTTTCACATGACTTCAGACATTCTTCTCTCGTTAATTTAATTGTTCTCCTCATTTTATATTGTAGCTGCAGGAACGGTCAGCCATGTCTGGTACAAGGCCAATTCACAAATATACCCGACAATCCCCACAACTTAAGGTTTTATCCAGAATGATCATCAAAAGTATCAGAAGGTTATCAAAAGGTGGATTGATAGAAGAATAAAAGTATACCTTTTGTAGGTTTAACTATAAATTTATTAATAGAATAGAATAGCATGAGCTGGTAGAGTTAAATGCTCAGTAAGAAGTTAAGGGCATCAAGAGTTCGTAGTAGTAACTTGTGTGTATGTGTGTATGAACGTTATCGTTGGGTAGGAATGTCTTTAAAGTAATCGCTCAGTCTTAAAGGATTCTGTTCGTTTATCAAGTATAAAAAGAGGCAGACGGGTAAACGGCGAAAAGGAAAGAAGCGCGAGAGAAAGACAGAGATAATAATAATAACGATCGCTTGACGTTTGTCAAGGGACGTGTTAATATGCTCGCCATCTTCTCTCTTGGCCCGTCTTTTATTTCGTTTGTGGGGATCGAAAAGGTCATTTGGGAATTCACTCCCGGATGTGATTCTGGCCCTTCCATTGGCCGACGAACAAACTTCGCGTCGACTCGCGAAAAGGTCCGTAATTGAAGATTATTTGAATTTTGTTTTTACATGTTTCTTCGTTTTCTATTAAGCGAAAAACATTTCGCATCAATGTGTGAAATTTCACGAGTTTGGTTTGGATTCGCTTTTGTGTGTGTACTAAGCAAAGTTTGTAAATTCGAGTCTTTTTTAATTTCTAACAAAATTAATGAGTCAGTGCTTAGCATTTGAATTTTAAATCTAGATCTTGTTTTGTTCCTTACTATATGAAAATGAATTTTGCGTAGGCTCATTACTTTTCTTTCTCCGATTTCTTCTTGGCAAGCCGACTAATTTCTATGACGGAAAGGTTTTCACTGATCCAAATAAAATCTTCAAAACTTGTACTTGGTCTTGTGTCGATCTATTTTACTTCACGAAATTGATTCATATGTTCTTTTGTAGTGATAGAAAAATAAATACAAATGAGACCAAAATTTCACAATCTCTAAAAATAGATAGATAATCGGAATCACTAGACCACAAAGCCATATTTTGACCAATCAATTAAAGATTTAACAACAAGGATACAAGAAAATATACAAATAATATAAAAAAACAAAATTTCGCTCTCTCTCTCTCTCTCTCTCTCTCTCTCTCTCTCTCTCTCTCTCTCTCTATCTATCTATCTATCTATCTATCTATCTCTCTCTCTCTATATATATATATAATCACCAGGTAACAAGGCCAAAGTTCGATCAAAGTTTTCACAACCAGGATATAAGACCGAATAAATATGATGGAAAGTCAACCAAAACCAAAACCAGAATCGATAAATAAATTACATCCATTCTCTGGTACTGCTGTCATCGTAACATAACCGGATCCAAAATTCGACACTTGCGCGCTCAGCTGACTATTTCAGACGGTTAAACCGTTCTGGTAGACTAAAAACATATACACTTTCATTCACCACTAATTGAGTAACAGGCGGCTATTTGCGGTCATCGTAACATACCCAAAGTCAAAATATGTTTGTACGACTATCTAGAAAATTTAGATGGCTGATACATTGAAAATTTAGACGTCCTGATACATTGAAAACATACGTCTTTTTTTTTCCATTTTTTTTTTAACAGCCACCTGATACAATAAAATACAAACATACCTTTCTTTCACCACCTTGTTAAGGGGACGTCTCGTACATTTGGATACATGAATACATTTTCTCCCTCATTCTTTCTCATATATAACCATAAAATAAATCCGCCATACTCTATGAGGTATGCTGTCTTTATCTTCTTTACGATACTGCGGGATATTTCACATAAACCCTTCTCTACCCTTTCTAAAAAAAGGTAGACTCTTCGTACATAGAGCATTTTTTAGCCAATCATCACTTCAAACTTATAAAATTACATTTTTATTGGTCGAGACACTCTAAAACTGAGCTTTTGAACTCCTAGAGACGCCAACAACTTCCACGCGTGTCTAATCGCTGACTCTTCAATCGACCGCGTAAAAATAACATTTATTATTCAACAATCGACTGCGTTGAGATTCTTACAATTAACTTGAAAGAGTGAATATTCTTTCACTTTACGAACCAAGTTATTGAGTGCGCTTATACAATAAATCCAACAGGTAAAGGCTAATAACTCTCGGCAAATTATTTCTATATACCTAAATAACACACACACACACACACACACACACACACACACACACACACACACACACACACACACACACACACACACACACACATTTCGATAACGTTTTCTTGCAGCAACAATCAATTGTATTTTACCTACCAAATCCAAAATATTGACTTTTGTTGAACTATACTCTGCATGAACAATCTTTCAGACATCTTTTCACTTGTGATTACCGACAAGAAAGTATTCAACAAATGTATGTACGTTTTATATTGTTTATATAAAAAAATTTTATTGTTGAATTTTTAGTCACTATCCTGTGGTCATTACTTGTATGATACTTTGTCTTGTTTTCTTCAATGTAATTTGCATTGTTGTGTGGTATACGAACGAACACGCTACAGAAACCCATTATTCAAAGAAGTTTCTTTCTAATATAATTTCTATATTCGACTACCCGCAACAATACTTTCAGCAATCAGCAAAATGATTTTTGCCGCAATTGCTGTCTTTTTCGAATGCTGAGCGCTGTTGTTTTTCCCAGAATCTGTAACTTCTTCCACAATATCGATAATTGCTGTTTCTTTGATTGCACAACTTTTCGATTTCTTTTGTCTTTCTTTACCGTGATGATTTTTTCTCTATGTTCACTCTGCTTAACACGTGGCAATCTCTAAAGATCTTTTACTTCGTGTTGGAAACTGCTTCCTTCACTCGCTTCTTCTAAGAATCTGGGTAGGGTCCATTCTTTTTGTAACGTTCTAGTGATTAACCCATCGTTGCTGTTTGTATTATGTGTTTGAGTATTGTTTGGATTGTGAAATCACCGAACTCACAGTACGTGGGTGGGCTGAAATGTTCATAAGCTGATTACAAAGGAGTACTGGCAGAGCTGTAAAATATTACATGCATCAATTTAAACTCTTCTTATTAATTATGCAGCATGACTCCTGAAGGACCTTTGACTCTATACTTCCTTATTTCCTTTTTTTCTTCTTTTTAAGAAATTTTTAAAAAATAACTGATACTGGTACGGACGAATCTATCAATGAGTATATAGTACAAATTAAAATAGCATATATAAATAATAGTCACTTATCTTTTTGTCCTGAGTCTTACGATCACACGTCTCTGTAGTCTTCTCTTATTCATTTTTTCTTCTTCGATATCGTTCGTCGCCAATTTTATGGACCTTCATTTTATGAAATTTAACGTCATCTTATCGTGAGCTTTGATGTCAAAAGCATAAAAAAATCAAGTCATGGTTAAAACTAAACTAGTGATTTACTAAGTGTGGCTTACATGTGACACAAACCCTCTAATATAGAGCACTCAGTGAGGATGAACACTAATCAGTTGTAATTGATCTAGCGAGACAAGTTAGCTAACTAGTACACCACGTCGAAGTGTCTTAGTTAAGAAAAGTGAGTTAACTTCTTTATTACTGTACAAGATTTGGCGGTCTGTAGAGGATTCCAGGTCCATTACTATATTTATACTTTATATGTAGTAGATAGGAAATTAAGAATTAAAATCAACCTTCTTCTTCACTTTTACAAAAATTTACAGTGACGTGTGAAATCCTGGTTTTTTCCAGCTAGAAAAAGGATTGACCATGTACTTTAAGAAAAAGTCGAAACCGGATTTCGCAAGTAGATGTTAAATTGATATTCTGACCAATGGAAGCGATTTGCAAGACCCAGAAGACTTCGCGATCCAGTGCGAAAAATCTAAATGCTATAAATACTTCGGTCAGCGTCAGCCAGTCAGTCAGGGATGGAAGCAGCAGAGACAACAAGCTAAAATGTAACGGGAGAAACTTCAACCATGAACCGGACATAGGTCGCGTCGCACACTGTCCTCTTTCTCCTTCTTTCTCGTGTTCTGATTCATTTTACTTCTTCTTCTCGATCCAAAGACATTCCTACCAAACAAACGCTTATACATACGTACGTACGCATAAACTCTTTCCAACAAATTACTACTGCGAATATTTGTACGAACTCTTGATACCTTTAACTTTCTCATGGAACATTAACTGCTACAATTCATGTTATTCTTCTCCATCAATAACTTTCTATTTTAACATGAAAAATGTATATCTTATTCTTCCACACTAACCTAACCTGCTACCAACCTGATGATGAAAACCTTCTGATAATTCTGCATCAAACTTGTAAGCTGTAGAGAGTTTGGTTATGTATGACACAAGGCCGAATCAAATAAACATTAACCATCTCCCTATAACATCACTGATGACCCCCGACGTCTGAAAAGGAACACGCGCCCCATATCTACACTGGTGACCCCCGACGGTTAAAAAGAACACGCACTCTACATATTCACTAACACACCCTATAGTTATACTCTCCCTATGGCCACAAATATTTGACACGACATCCGATCGATCAGACACAGGAAATAAGAAACAACGAAGCCAATATAACCAACAATAAACCATGTATTAACGAAAGGTACAAAATATTGGTTGAGAAAGCATGCAAAGAAGGAGAAAAAGTTTCTCCCTTTAATTGTTAAAGAAGTTAAATGTTCATTGGGAAAAAGTCAATAAAAGATTGATTGTAATAAAATTCTGAAAGAAAGAAATACATACAGTTTTTGAGTTCCCATTGGAGTTTGTATTAGGAAATGTGTGTGCACATGCATGTGTGTGTAAGAAATACATTCACGCCACTAATTGCTACTTGTAATTAGTGCGGGTGTCTATGTGTGAGTTAGGTAAAACATGTCCCCACGATCACTGGCTGAGATCGCAGGCCTAACTGGCGTGTAACACGTGTGTGCCTCCTCAAATGGACACGCAGATTGCGCGAAAAAATAGGATTTAACACGTGAATACAGGGTGACCAGTCAGGATTAACCAATCACTGCCTGCTAACATAGCGTGTCTTGCAGATGAAAACACGCATGTTGTTTTAATGCATAGGAGTGAATGAGTGAGCATAATAATATTTTACAAATATGTGTTGAAATATGGACATGTGTGCGGGTATGAATGTATGAACAACAAAGGTCTTTTTAAAAGTTACCTCATGTGTTGTTTTTGTCTGGGTGTATAATTATGTCTATGTGACGTCACTGTTTCACAACGGAAATCAGATGTCTATCTGCTAATCAAGTCAACTTTGCATGCCATTAACTTATACCATTCTCTACTTCATTGAGAATTTGTACTTATTCATTTAGCAATGTAAAAATCAAAATATTCCTGTATTTAGAAAAGTAACAGCGACAATTTATTTATCACACTTAACATTATTATGTAAAAATAAATAATTACGACAATTTATTATTCGTACAGTACATTATCATGTAAGAAATAAATCTTGAAATAATTTTACTAAAAAAAACTGTAATCTTAAATCTAATTTGATCGTCACTGAAAAACATCGAGCACGTGAAAACACTTCTGAGAACATGTTTAAATCAAGGTTTCCGCCAAAATTTCGATAGTGTTCACTGTTCACCGATCCAACCACATGACTAAAAAACTTATAAAAACAAGATTCGACCACCGAGAATTCAGTGAGTCTTGAGACACTTACTCTTGATCAACTCTCTGCCTCTGGGCGGAGAGGAACCCAAACGAGGCTTTCCCATTTTAATTGGCCTTGTGCCGCGTCCGCCTCAGGCATCTGTCTTAGTGGGAAGGTAGCAAATACCAGTGAGCCTTGAGATACTCTCTCTTGATCAACTCTCTGCCTCCGGTCGGAAATGAACAGACAATAGGCCGCCCCTGCCTGCAGGGTCTACGGATATTTTTGGCCGAGCTTAAGGATTCGGACTTCCCAGTTTAACTGGCCTTGTGCCGCATCCGCCTCGAGCATACGCCCTAGTTGGGAGGTAGTAAGTACCAGTGGGTCTTGCGACAGCAACAGGTTGTTACCTAAATTTACGTCACTCGACATTTTGAGTTTTAAAGTGAAGACTTTTCTTAACATGAAGCAGACTTCAATTTCGACTCCAATTTCAACTTTAATTTTGCTCACTCAACCAACACTGGAAATTTTCATTTAACAATTTTCTCGAACATGAAAATTCATCATTCCATTATTCAACTACATTCAACAATTGAACTTTCTAAACAATCAAGAAACTGTAAGTCCAACGAATTTTCTCAACAACACACACTGTTTATTTTACTTGCGAACTTTCACATACTTTTTCAATTTGATTCGTAATTACACACTTACTTAAACTCCTGTTCTTTACATTAACATAATACATAAATACAACTTCAAACTATTTCCGACGTACACAGCAAATTGGCGATATCACTACAAATTTGTAACCCTTAAATAAAAAGTTATAAAATAGTTTAATATAACATTTGTACTTGTTGTTTTTGCCTCACATGCAAAATTAAATGTTGTTGAAGTCTTTCACGCAGTCTTTAAAAGAATTCCTCCAGCTAAAATATTAACTCAATAAAAATACACCCAACTCTGTAACACGGGCATAGATTTTTGTAAAATGAAAATAAACATATATACAATTTTAACTTATGTACAATTTTTGTCATTTGATTAAAATGTATATAACCAGTAAATGAGGAAAGAGGTGAATCACTTAGTGCAATGTGAAAGAGAAAGTGATAGAGCGTGAAAAATACCGGTTATCTGAGCTTGGCGTCAGTCGAGCGCTCTGTAATGGTCTTTCTTTTTTTGATGTCAGTACACGAGGAAGAAGCAGAGTCAATGAATGCAGAGCGAAAAGGAAGGTGATAGAGTAAGAAAATGCAGGTCGCCTGGACTTAATATCCAGTTAGATGACCCGTGGCTTTCTGATGAGAAAGACAAAATATCACGCGTATTTATATGATTGTGGAAAATAGGACCAGATCAACTGCAAAATTTTTCTATTCTTGTTCCTGATTAGTCAATAAATAGAAGGTTGTATATATTTGTTTTTACACATCAAATTTAGTGAACCAAGTGTCTTATGAAAAGAGCTTTTCTATTGGTGTATGTATAAATGTATATGCTTTTTGTTGGCTAATGAAAGGATATAGTAGTCTGTAAGCTCGGATTTTCTGTACAATCAAATCTTACGAAATCCGACAAGATAAAAATAGAACAAAATACAATTTTTACAAATAAGTTTGCACAAAATTTTAATTTTGTGCTCTTTATTATTAAGGCAAGATGACCATTTCAAATTAATTACATATGACTCATATGTAATTAATATAAAAACATAGACATTTTTTTAAATACACAATCTGTCAAAAAAATACTTATTTGAAAGTTGAAACTAAGGTTTTGGCAGATTCACTACAGATGCTTAGACCTTTAAAAATTTGTGCTGGTTAAAAAAAAAAAAAAAGAAAGAAAAAACAGTTTGATTATTAATTTAAGAAATTTTCAACTTTTCTGATTTCTTTTAGCTTCTGCTTCTTTCTTCATTGACTTTGTAGTATAATTGTACGGTAGGGTGACCAGTAAGGTTTTGATGTGGTTGTGAAAATAAACGAACAAAGGCCCGGTTTGTACGAACTATACTATCATTTTTATTTTTGTGTTTGACTCCATTAATTTACATATTTTCGTTTAGGTGAATGTTCATTACTTCATATGTATTTTGATGTTGAGGTTATAATGAGTTTCTTATGAATATATTATATTTGGTTTTATGTGTGGCTCCGGTGTAACATAGTAATCAGTTGTTATTGGGGCGTGTTAGTTATAAAGATATAATTTGTTCCGGTATTTGAATGTGTGGATTGTCTTTTTTAATTAATTCTTGGTTTTCTGTATATTTTTTTCTTGTGTGGATGTTATTTTCGACAAGTCTTCGTTTTGATTTGGTTGATATTCGTTGAATTACCTACGACTGAAGCGGAGCTCCACACACACACATGTGTGTGCGAGCTGATAGCGAGACAAAAAGGAAAGAAAAAAGCGAAAAGGCTGTATTCACGTGTTTGTTGTTTATAGCTTTGAAACACCTACGCGTTTCTGCTTTAATTTTGGCGGGAGCGTTAGTGATTGGTTTGCTTCCGCATGACGTCAGCTGACCAAATAAGCTATGTTCGGGTTATAGAAAATAATGCAAAGATATATTTATTTGTAAAGAGATAAATACTTACTACTATTCACCACAGCTTTCTTATTCCGTATGGAACAGTCTAGTTTCATTCGCTGGTGTCAGAAAAAAATTTCTTGTCCTGAAATTCATCTTTAGCTAGGGTCGTTCTCACTTCCTATTCTTCTGAACTCTTATATTTTCTGCTTTCTTGTAACCTGAAATTTTCTGCCCAATATGCCATCTTATATAGACCTCCAATAGGCTCCAGGTGAGTCCCAAATTTTAAATTTGCCTCGCAGAATTTCACCCTCTTAATTGGTTAAAAAACAAAAATGTATCACTTTTTGAAATTTGAAAATTTAATCTTAAACCATCCATCTTTGACCGACTTATTTTCGGCGGTTTCTTTATTCCCCGTAAATCTTTTCCCTATTTTTTATTAGTGCACCACTAAGTAGTTCACAAAAGTCGTTTAATCATGCCTCAAAACTTTGTCTACTCGACTTATTCAGCTTTATAGCTTGTAAATAACCATTTTAATTTATTTATTAAAAATATATGTACAGTTACTGTTATTTTGGTTTTGAGAATTTCTGCGTGCAGAAGATGCTGACCACTGACGAATTGTTAATGTAAGTTTGTTTTTTATTCCCTCTTTTTATCTTGATTGGGTTAGCTTTTGATTTTCGCTCTCTACCGTTGTTTTTTCCCTTCACTCACTTTTACTGAATGAGTATCTTGATTTTGCCTATTACAAAATTGATTGCCTATTGATTTTGATTACAGCAACTACTCTCATTTTTTTTTCAGTGGGATGAACTTGTGGGGGCTTACTATGCAAGGTTAATTTAGATTTGGATTTGATATGGCACAAGGCAACTTCCCGAAGGAACTTCCTAACTAAATCCTTGCATACCACCATTATTTTTATAAGCGTTGAAATCATTCATTAAACAAACAAATGGAAAGTTGAATGAAACTGACACTGCATCAATTGCAACTATAAAGTGTATTAACAATAACAAGAAATACATACATTACATAGATATTGAATTTGTTTGTTTGAAGGTATCTGCCATGGACTGTATGAAAATTATGTTAGAGCTTCTGAAGTCAGTTGAAATGTTCATTGTCGCTGAAAGATTTATCAGTGTGATAAAAAAAACTCGTGTGAGGAATATTATTGCTAAAAGAATTGTTCAGTTCAGATTGTTTATGAATAACGTACATTTTTGTAGTAGTGTACAGAAGAATGAATTTGTCAGAGATAGTGAGTTATTTTACATGCTGTGTGCGAAGGAATTTCTGGTGCCAACTGGCGAAAAATGCGCGGCAAATCGTTTATATAGGTGTTCAAACATCCTTACGATTTGGCGGTAAAAATGTGGTTCACTTACCTTGATTCTGATTGGCTAGCTCAAACCAATCAGCAAACAGCTTACATTTATTCAAATATAAAATGGTTACATACAAAATTTAATACATACATTTGCGTGAATGCGTAAGTAAGTGCGTGTGTTTCCCTATGTATGTGCATGTGTCACAAACTGGTCTTATTAACATATTTTTAGTCTGAATATTTTGTTGAATTTTATTTTCGTTATTGGGTTCGTCCCCTCTCACTTCATTTCATGTAATATATTTTTATTAAAAAAAAGAAATTTGTATACACTACAGCATGTTTTTTATGTTATAGATATTTTTAGTAGTAATCGTTAAAAACATGTCTGACACAGAGAACAGTACAGCGGCGATTGTATTAAACCTTCCTGCTTTTAACAGTATTAACATTCATGTGTGGTTTTCACAACTTAACGCTATTTTTAAATCCAAAATCAAACATCACGTTTTTCGCATACGTTGTTGAGAAGTTGCCGCCAGAAATAGCAGTAGAAATTTCTGATTTGTTAAATAGCATCCCCTCAAAACCTTATGATACTCTTCAAGAGACTATATTATACAGAATTGGAAAGTCTGAGGAGAGACGAATTAACGAACTATTCAATAATTTGCAGCTAGGTGACAGTAAGCCTACACAGTTATTACGCCGTATGAAAAGTCTTCTCGGGCGTAATTTTATGGATGAAAACCTACTAAAACAATTATGGTTGGGAAAATTACCGACTCATACGGTCGAATTATTAATAACAGTACCTAGCGATATAGATTTAGCTAAGCTTGCAGAGATGGCTGATAAGATTTCCGAATCCAGTCAATTCAACCATTCTAGCACTACACAAACAAATTCAGCTATACCAAACGACATAGTAGATAGAATAGAACAACAGATACGGAAATTATCTATAGAAGTAGAACGCCACAGCCGGCCTCATTTTAATCAATACAGACAGGGTAATCGGAATAGAAAAAGTACTTCTAGAAATAGAAACCAATGCTATATGTCTTACAAGCCCTTATGTTGGTATCACCGAAAATTCGGTTCTGCTGCATGTTCGTGCAATAAGCCTTGTGGATTTGTCTTCCGTCAAACATCCACCATGCCTAACGATCGTAATTCAGCAGAACGATCAACCCGGCAGTTCAGTAAGACGGTATCCACTGCTGGGAGAATCAATTCAAACCGTCTCTTTTATGTGAAGGACGTCAATTCAGGCATGTCGTTTGTTATCGATACCGGTGCGCAGTTAAGTATTGTTCCTCCTGATAAAAATTCCTGTAAAAAAAAGCCATCGTCCTATACATTACGTGCCGCCAATGGTGCAACCATACACACCTACGGACAAACATCGCTAACATTAGATTTAGAACTCCGTAGAGATTCCCCTTGGTTATTTACTGTAGCAGACGTTAAAATGCCAATTATTGGTGCAGATTTTTTGGCACATTATCAACTTGCTGTTGATATGTCTAGGCGTGTCCTTTTAGATAAGACCACTACGCTTAAACGTCCAGGCATTATTTTGTCAATTTTTATTTGTTCCACTGGAATCTGCGTAGCTCAACCTGTCGACAATCCTCTTCAGGAAATATTAGATAACTTCCCTTTTAACCTTTTACATTAATGGAAGAGGTTAAACATAAGACTGTCCACCAAATCAATACGACAGGTCAATCAGTTTTCTCGCCTCCTCGCAGGTTGCGTCCTAACAAGTATAAGGAAGCGAGGGCTGAGTTTCAACATATGTTGAACCTTGGTATTATTCGTCCATCTTCCAGTGCGTATGCTTCTCCTTTACACATAGTCCCTAAACAGCAGCAGGGAACTTGGCGTGCTTGTGGTAATTTCCGCCGCTTGAATGCACAAACTGTCCCTGATAAATACCCTGTTCCAAACCTCGCTGACTTTGCTGTTACCTTACAGGGAGACAATATTTTCACTAAGTTAGATTTACGAAAGGCATTTTATCAAATACCTGTTGCTGAGGAGGACATACACAAAAAAGCTGTTACAACCCCATTTGGCCTCTACGAATTTCTACGAATGCCATTCAGTTTAAGAAATGCTGCTCAAACTTTTCAGAGGCTTATAGATGAAGCATTGCGTGGTTTAGATTTTTCATTTGCCTACATTGACGACCTCCTTATCGCTAGTTCTGATATGAGCGAACATATTAAACATCATGTCACTCAGGTATTTCAACGTTTAGCACACTACGGTCTTAAGATTAATCCTGATAAGTGCGTATTTGCAGTGCCTAGTATCAATTTCTTAGGGCACCACATAGATGGTACTGGAGTTTCTCTCATTCCACAGAAGGGGGAAGCAATACAAAATTTTCCTAAGCCTGAGTCACTTACACAGTTACGAAGATTCATCGGTCTTATTAATTACTACAGACAATTCATTCCAAATTGTTCTCAGCTTTTAGCGCCTCTTTCTTATATATTGCGGCATAAGAATAAGAGAAAAGCTAAAATGACGTTGTTTAATACTGAGATTTCTGCGTTTAAGAAATCCAAAGAAGCACTTTCTAATTTTACGAAATTATCATACATAAGTGATCAACCGGAATCTTTTCTATCTTTAACTACGGACGTTTCAACAATGGCAATCGGGGCAGTTGTACATGAACACACAGGGAACCAGAAACGCCCTATATCATTCTCTACTCAATGAAACTTTCTCCTGCTCAGATGAGATACTGTGTTTTTTCTAGGGAACTTCTTGCAATTCATATGTTCATCAAACACTTCCGCTACCTTCTTGAGGGGCGCAATTTTGTGATTTATACAGATCACAAGCCTTGCATTCAAAAACAGACAAATACAACGCTAGAGACTATCGTCATTTGGATTTTATATCTCAATTTACAACAGATATGTCAAGGGAAATAACAACATTGTTGCCGACACTTTATCCCGCGCTGATATTCTTTCCACACAAGTCCTAGACCTTGAGAGTCTTTCAATGGAGCAGAAAAATGATCCTACGCTTATGCAATTACATTCGGATTCCTCATTAAAGCTTGAAAATCGTCCTCTCCCGTTCTATATTGTGTGACGTCAGTACCCCTAATCCGCGTCTAGTAGTGCCGACGTCAATGAGGAGACAACTCTTCAATCATTTTCATGAAATGTCTCACCCGGATCGTAGAGGTACTGATAAGTTAATATCTGAGAGATTTGTTTGGCCACGCACGCATGCAGACATGACACAATGGACGCTACACTGCATTAAGTGCCAGAAAACCAAGGTTCACCGCCATGTTAAGTCACCCCCGGGCACCTTCGCAGAACCAGACGGCCGATTTACATATATTCATGTCGACTTGGTCGGTCCCTCCCACAGAGCCAAGGCTGTCAGTACATATTATCTATCATCGACAGATTCACCAGGTGGCCTGTGGCGATTCCACTGCACGCTACCTCAGCGGATATAGTAGCAAAATCAATCATGCGGGAATGGATCTCCATCTTCGGTTGTCCGACTGTTATCACCACAAACAGTGGACTGCAGTTTCAATCCACTCTTTTCAATGAGTTTGTACAAATACTAGGTGCCAGGCATATTTCTACTACCGCCTATCATCCAGCTTCAAATGGAATCGTTGAAAGCTTTCACCGCCAACTTAAAGCAGCGTTGGCCAGCTTTGACGACCCACATACATGGGTAGATAACCTACCCTTGGTCATGTTTTTACTGCGCTCAGTAACCAAAACAGATTTGGACAACTCCGCGGCTGAGCTAGTTTTCGGAAAATCATTGGTCTTGCCTGGACAGTTCTTCGAGCACAATGACCAATCTCAGCCTACAGCCTTTTTCGTACAATTCTTACAGAATAAAATGTCGAAATTATCTTTCACTCCCTCACGAGTTCACAGACGGGACATTTACATCCCTGCATCCTTACAAACGTGCAAATTCATCTTTATCCGCCAGGATGCAGTTAGAAAACCTCTTTCTCCCCCTTACAGCGGTCCATTCCGTGTTTTAAAAAGGACAGAGAAATACTATACAATTCAGCTACCTACAGGGAAAGCTAATAAAAGCATCGATCGTCTCAAGCCAGGTTACGTTGAGAGCGACAACCATCAGCACAGACAACCTGATGTTCCTCTTCAGAAGCAAACACCACAATCACAATTACCTTCACCCACTCCTCAAACCAGGCCCATACATACGCGGGCTGGCAGAAAAGTGCATTGGCCTTCGAAATACAAACATTACTGTTAATAAATCAAATTTGAAAAACTCATAACAATTTTTTTTCCAATTTTAGCGGGGGGGGGGTGTAAAATTACTTCTACATGCACGTACATACCTATACATCGCCATGCACATACGTTCGTACACATATACCCACACACACTTACGTAAGGACCGTACGTGACTGAAACTTATTTTTTTTCCGCGTTTATTAAGAAATATATAAATAAATTGATTCCCACACGTGTCTAGCCAGTTGGAAGATGTTTTTCGGAGCGTTTAGACTGCATACCATTCGTCTCTTCCAACTTACACATAATGCTAATTGCATTCAGCAATTAGCCACAAAAATGTTTGTTCTCTCTATTCTATAAAGAACATTTCAATACATGCAATATTATATTCATTACTATTCAGTACAAACATATTATTTCCTTTCAGGAACTCTGCTATCATGAATATTCAGACAATATCTTTAATATCTAAGAGAGTATAGCGGGTATCTCTTCTCTTATTTCATTTGTAGTGAGGGGTAGTAGGATTCCGTGGCATGTTAACGGAATTTGGCCTTGTGGGAAGATAGCCCACTATAATTCATAAATTCAAGAAAGGCACTTTTTTAGTGTAAAATAACATTTATACATATATACATTTCAATCAATGTTTTACAAAATAAGTAATGCTTGAAAAAAAAGTTCAACGGAGGTAAAAGAGTTCATGGAAGGTAATGGTGAGCTGAAAGAAAGGATGTTCATTTTCAAGTTGCAGTTTCTAAGGTCAGTGAGTTGGTTGGTGTGGAATATCTTAGAAAAGGTCAGTTAGTACTTTGAGAACAGGTGCGGAAGAAGAAGGCGAGCATAGTAGCAGCTTGACATAGGTCAAGGAATAAACTAATTACTATCTTCTCCTCTGTCTGTGCCTGTCTTTCTGGGTGCCTTTTGTCACGGCTTTTATAACAGCATTTTGGATCAACTGGCTCAACTTTCGAATTTCATCCTTGTATTTGGTTTCGGGCTTCTCATTGGCTGATAAATAAAATTGGTAATTTGATCTTTGATTAATTTTTATTTTTCAACCGGAACATCTGCGCGAACTCGGATGCGCACGACGATTTTTATTCATTTGACTTTTAGTTGTGAGAGAGCACACATCCGGTTCATCGCTTTTGTTCGGTCGGTATATCACCACAAGAGAACTCTTTTCACGATATCTTACATTCACGAATTATTCAGTTCTGTAACCTTACTTAATACAATGTTGTTATATTCGTTACATTGTGCTTTGAGTTATTTTATTTATAATTGTGGTGGTTTGGACAACCAACCTTTTCTTCGCTGTTGAAATTACTACCCCGACGGTCAGTCTACTACAAAAATTGGTACCCAAGTTGTCCAGTCCATTACAAGATTAGCTCGGTTTAGGATAGTCAGTAACGAAGAACCCACTCCCCACTTTTGGCCTTGTGCCACAATTGTTTCTTTATGCAATATGACAAAAAAAAACTTCGCCCGATGTTAGGAAATAATAATTGTGAAAAATATTTATTGAAATTCTATCTACTCATAATACTTTTATACTCATTAATGGAAAATTATTAACTTGTAAGCGGTATTAGAAGTTTTATTTGTTTGTTTGTTTTTTAATAAAACTTCAGACGAATATTTTTAGAGTGTATAATAATTTTGGAAGGTGTATTAATTTCAAATTACTTATTTGTAATGAACAACTTAAAATACGTATTTGCGGTGTGAATCTGAAATTTATATATTTCATTGGAACGTGTTACCGCCCCTGTATATCTTTTACATCGGTTCATAAGTTTTTAGTTGTATAATCTCGACAGAAAATTGGTAATTATCGCTCCAATTGTTTTTTTAATTTTATACTTTATTTATTTTATGTCTCTTTTTTTTTGCCTTTCGAGTGTAACGTTTTACTTGCGTCATGGCCTGCTTTTACCAAAAATTGTTCGTTATTTTTTTTTATAAAACACATCGTTTATAGCTGAACAAGTTTTCACCTTGAATAATCATTAAAAACCAATCAATCAAATCTTAAAGCAATCTACTTTTTCGTGGTGTAGTATCCATTTCTTAAAGGAAAAACTACAACTAAAATAATTAATTTTGAAACAAACACATTTTCATTTCATGCTGTTTTCAGCTTTTATCATCGACCGAACTTAGAGACAATTTACAAATTTTACATTAACAAGCTGTCCGAACACTAAAGGAAACTAAATTTAACATTCGACACTGTTTGATATAGGATTGCCATGCACATATGACGAAGTGTGTGTGATAGAGAGATACACACACACAAAATTTGTACAAAATAAAAAGCTAATTTTATTGTTAGTTTTCCACTAATCAGTTGTATTTATATAATTTTTTTTAAATTACCTTCTTTTTCTAAAGATTTAGAATCTAAATCTTTGATTTCTTTTTTCTTTGTCAAAATAATTTTCATAAACTAACTTAACTAAAATTTAATATTTTAATTTTACGAAAAAGAATATTCATTCACATTTCAGTTCACTGCAGACTTCGTCTACTTTTGTTTTAACATCACAAAAATTTAATGTAAAAATAACTTGAAAACTAGTTGCTTTTTCTGTATAACAGGAATTTGCGCCAAAAACCCTTTGGTTAACACTTTTAACAGCCTTTTAGTTTTAAATTTTAAATGCATATTTCGCGTATTTTTATTTTTTTATTTTTTCGTATGTAACATTGATTCCTTTCAGAAGTACATTTTTTTTTAACTGGGAGCCAGTGGAATGATTTTTATCCATGTGCAAGGATTTATGACTACTGTCGTTCATTTTAGTACTCTTTGTTTTTTGGGTTTTTTTTTTGCACAATTATGACTGAAAGAGAAAAAAAAATCCACTCCAATTAATTAGAATAAAAAAGCAAAGCAATTCTAAGAAATTAGGGTATTATTTTGCATTGGAATCGATTGAGATATGCCCTGAAAACGGTAAAATGAATTAAGAAAAACTTTAAAAAAAAAAAAAAGACAAAGTCACGTGACAAAACATTGGAATGAAAAAAACGATATTTATTAATTTTTTGTCACTTTTTTTTTTTAACTAGCGTAGAATTTACACTTTTTTGTTTTGGAAATCATATTCATGTCAGTGTGGCACGAACTTAGGATTTAGTTAGTTTTTTTATTTGCATAAAATGATAGAAGAAAGATTCTCTACTCTAGTGATATCCAGAGCTGAGAATCAAAGGAATCATCGGAGGAAAAAGTGGCAGTCTTGGAGAACTTCTTTATAAATCCGCATGCTTTTGTTTGCTAAAAAACTTTTCGTCGAAGCAAAGAGCAGCAAGCTTGATGCCCCACAAGAGGAGTTGGAGGATCACTTGCAGATGACATATTCAGATAATATGCAAGACATACCAATGCAATCCCTCCTAGTATAAACAGTTTACCAAGTCCTCAAGGTCCAATAGTTATGTTTGATGATAGTGGGATAAAAGTAGGTCAAGTCCGGGATTTTGTCCGAAAGGCACGCGGTGGTAGTACCCCTGGAATGAATGGGATATCATAAACTATATAAAAACCGCCCAGGCATTCTCAGGAAACTCACTATCCTATTTCAAGGATCTGGAAGCAGAATATTGTACTGCAGGAATGGTGTTTGGCTGATGGTATTTGGATACCTAAAGAAATGAACTCAAAAGGCATTTCCAAGTTTCGCCCTATATCCCTCCTGAATGTAGAAGGAAAAATATTTTTTGGAGTCATCACTCATCGCATGACAGATTTTCTTATAGAAAACAAGTACATAAACACATCTATTCAAAAGGCTGGGCACCTGGCTTCCCTGGTTATCTGGAGCATGCACAGATGATATGGAATTCCATACTCTCAGCCAAAAGAAATAAAACAGAACTCCATGCAGTATGGTTTGATCTTGCCAATGCATATGGGTCAGTCCCACATCAGTTAATAGGAATAGCCCTTGAGTTTTTCAACTTCCCTAGCAAGAAATCATAATAAAGTATTTTAACTCGGCTTTCATGAAATTCACCATCAATGGTTACACTACCAAATGGCAACCACTTGAGATCAGCATCATGATGGGCTGTGTAATTTCCCCGGTTCTGTTCATTTTGATCATGGAGTTAATTTTACAAGGCACATCAACCACAGCCAAAGGAGTGATGACTAAAGAACAACTGGTCCTTACTCCTTCTAGGGCTTTTATGGATGATATCACCATTCTCGTCCTTTCTAAAATTGCTGCCGATGACCTATTACAAAAATATCGTAATCTTTTCACATGGGCAAGAATGAAGGCAAAGCCTTAGAAAATTCAAAGCCTGTCATTAGTTAGAGGGTCTGTCAAGAGAATTCACTTCAGAATTGGTGATAAAACAATACTAACAGTAAAGGGTATGCTAGTAAAAAGCCTCAGACAGATGTATGAAAGCCCACTGACTGATCGACATTGGTGTACAGAAGTCCAGAAAGCATCTTTAACAGGCCTAATTTCAATCGATAGAACCTATCTGCCCAGCAAAATGAAAGTGTGGTGTTACCAACATGGTCTATTACCCCGCCTTTTGTGGCCTTTGCAAATGTATGAAATTGCACTATCTTGTATTGAGCACATTGAGCAAGTGATCAATAAATACTTGTGTAAGTGGCTTGGAGTTCCTCCTTGTTTTTCCAACTCCGGACATCTGCAGCTCCCTATACACTCATTAGTGCAGGAATTCAAGGTTGGGAAGGTACGCCTCCACATGATGAGGGACTCAGCTGATGATTACATTAAGAGGGTGCATCCAGAGATTAAATCTAGTACAAAGTGGCCCACTTCAGAGGCAACCCAAGAAGCAGAAACCAGCCTACAAGTCAGAGATATCATGGGTGTGATTCAAAATGATCGGGTTGAACTGGGAAACACAACGCACAAGTTCTTCTCCAAGGAGAAACCAAAGGGAAAGAAGTAATAGAAGAAGTTAAAATGTTCAAAGAGGAGCATAGAATAGCCACTGCTGAAGTGGACAACCTGGAATGTTATCAAACCTATTAAACTTTCTTGGAACTTGTTAATCGCGATGGAGCCATTGGCAATATCTTTTCTTCTTTGATCTACGTATGACCTTCTTCCAAATGAAACAAACCTCAAAATGTGGAGATACATAGATACAGACCTCTGTTTTTCATGTAAAAAGGACCGAGGTACCTTGTGTCATGTGCTTTATGCCTGTCCACGATCACTTCAGATGTAGACGTGGTGACACAACAAGGTATTAGAGGTGGTCAAGGAGCTAATAATGTGAGACAGCAAACCAACAGCTTGTGGCAGCCAAGGAAACTAAGATCAGATTTCATAAGGCAGGTGAATGCCCTGCAAAGGAAAAACAAACAGCCCCAAATATGAAGCTGCTGAGCAGAGCCGGTGATTGGGAGGTTTCAGTAGACCTAATGACGTCTCTAAAATTTCCAACACACATCGCATAGACAAACAAGCGTCCTGACATCATGTTGTGGTCCAACTCAAAAAAAGACTGTCTTCTTAATAGAGTTAACAGTCCCTTGGGAAGACAACAGGGTAGAGGCAAACGAGCTAAAGAAAAACTGATACGAGTCATTGCATGGACAATGGTTGGACGTGTAACATGATGCCTATTGAGGTTGGGTGTCGCGGGTTTCTGGGACATTCAGTTATTTCTTTCCTTTCAAAAATAGGCATTACTGGCTGTGGTTTAAAAAGTGCTTTGCACCGCATTCAAGCAACGGCATAGCACGCATCAAGTTGGATTTGGTCGAGATCAAAACAACAAGCAAACAAAATTCACGCAACATCACGATCTAATATGCGCAAGTGAGATATTTGTGTGGTCATCTATAATGTTTTTCCTTCCTTCACAAGCGCGTTAATAACGGCAAATGTGTTCAGGAAATTTCATTGCCGATACAAACTGCAAAGAGGAACGATCATTTTGTTTACTTCTTTACGAGAATATACAAGAGGGACAATCAACAAGTTTATCTTCATACCCTGCCTGGTGGCAAATGCTGCTGGTGGTGCCAGGGGTGGCGGTTCTGCCATAGCCACCGAAACCGTGACATCACCCCTGATTGACGGATGATGAAAACAGGATATCACATGTGCTAACACACGTATGTTTAAAACAAAACTATATAAATAAAATAAATAAAATAAATTTTGATGTTCAAAACGGTTGAATGAAAAGTACCCAAACCAGCACCTACTCCTGAATTTTAGAAAGGAATTCATTAATAAGTGCCGCCATAGAGCGAAATTTATGAACATTTAAAATTTTAAATTCTAAATTTAGTTTTTAGGAAAGTAAATATAAATTTGTTTTTTGATAAATTAATTAAATTTTTAAATAGTAATTTTGAACCCCTCTACCTTCCTCTTCCTGTCTCCTTTGAATATCTACCTTTATAAAATGAGGATACGTATACTAATTTAACCCCCGATTTCTTCTGCAAGTATATATATCTTTTTCGCAACATTAATTTTTTTATAAATTTTTTTAAATAATTTTTAGACAATTTAAAAAAAAAATTAAATTTTATTTTATTTTTTTTATTTTTTATTTTATTTTTATTTTATTTAAATCTAGATTTATTATTAATTAGATTAACTTAATTAAATTTAATTAAATCAGCATTTTTCCCCTAAATATGTTTTTTCTAAAAAATTTTTTTCTAATACTTTAACCCATTTATAAATGCTAGTTTTGTTTGACACGTATCAAGCGTCTCTAAAATATGGAAATTTTTCTTTTCTTTTTCCTTCTTCTCTCCCCTTTCCTCCCTCTCTTTCTGTTTTGTTTAACCCACTTCTCAATCAAACACCACTTCCTATTCCATCTGTTAACTCCTTTCCCTTTGTAAATCTAGACAAAGCCAAATTTGCAAATTTTTTCACTAACAACTCAATCTAAAGGTAAAATTGTCCAAAATCTAAAAATAGACTTTGATTGCTAACTGATTTTTTTGTGACGTAAATTTTTTCCTTCCGCCAGTGACTTCTTAACCTTCAATTTTTTTATTTCATTTTGAAATTTGGTAGTTGCCGATGAGATGTGAAATCTCTCTTAGAGATTTCATGTTGAAATGGTCATTCAACAGTTTTGAACATCGAAATTTATTTTATTTTATAATTGGCTCTCCACCTGTATCATTTTTTAATATTAAAATATTAATATTAATTAGGATCGGGTCTTTGGGATTTACCTTCCTGCTTCTCCTTTTGGATTAAAGTTTTTTTAAAATAAACATATATATATATTATTCGCATAATTGGTTACCAAGTTAATTCTTCTCAAAAATTTTTTAAATAAATTATTAATGATGAGATATCCACCAATCAAAGATTGAATATAGTGTAGAAGAGATGATTTACCTCATGTGGCAAGGTGAGTATGTGTATGCCTGGCATGCAAAATAATACTAGTGAAGGAAAGGAAAAGTGAGAGACGTTGGTGAACATGGTACTGCAATTACAAAAAGGACTTTGAGTGTCAATTGGCAGAGAGACACCACAAACGCGGTACTGTGTACAATACATGAAAAGAATTTGTTAGTTGAGAAAAGCGATTACTTGGATCAATTATTTTTTTACAAACTTCAACAAACAGTACTGCCACATTAAATTTTTGATTTTGATTTTAATAAAACTAAAAGAATGTGTGGTACTCTTTTTTCCTCAATTTTTCTTGAAACGTTTAAGTTCCAAGATAATTGAATTAATAGTTAAACTAAATTAAAATTTAAACTTTGAATTCCTAATATAAATTTTTAAAAAAAATTTGTATTTCAAAAGAGAATTGAAGTGGTTGAAATATTTCCTTTTTCTACTTAAAACTAAAATGAAAACAACCATTTATAAATTTCTGGTGGATACGGAATTCTCCTCTCTTCACTATTTACAAATTTCGCAATCCAGTGTGAAATCCAATTTTGACCAATAGGAAAAGGGATCCCCCTCACCGAAGGAAAAAGACAAAGCCAAATTTTGCAATTCAGTGTTAATTATTTTTAATCAGTGAAAGGGAGCGATATACAAAACTGAGGGAGGTTAACAAGCCGGTGTGAAAAGGTCTTTTGCTATAGAAAAATTTTTGATAGATTACAATTTCAATGGGTATTACATATTTCACCACACAATGATGACCTGGCGGTTCATCAGACCCAAGTGATACAACAGCTGATCTTCAAAATATCCCCCTCAAAAGATTTTTTACACAGATGCTCACATGTCCATATTTACATGTAAAAAGTTATTAAGTGAAGACTATGTTTACTAATCAAAAATTACAAAGTTTAATACAATTCTTTGAATCATTGTATTTTTAAAATAATTTTAAATTTTTTTAATGTTTTTTTTTTCTTTGTTACATTAAAAGGTCTTGTGTTTCACATTTTTTTCCCCTTACAGGAAAAAAATTGGGACGATTATGTCAATTTTGGTCAACCAACCTTATCTCAACATCTGGCTGTCATCACACATCAATCTCTTACAGTAAAGGTCAGCTTCATAGTTAAGAAATAGTTTTAGTGAAAATTTTATGCTATAAATAAGTAATACTTGTATAAATCAGATTAATTTAACTTTAAATTTGCTAATTTTCCAAAATAATGTGTGAGAGATGTATATTTTATTTTTTGCAAGATTTTTTAAATTGAGAATTAACTTTTGTTTGCAAATGTAGCTCAAAATGGCCAAAAAGTTGAAATTTTTTTTTTTTTAATCTCCAAATTTTAGATTCCAATCAATATAATTCCTGTTTGAAGTACACCAGAGTATTTTACTGACTGGAAATAGTAATTTTAATCTTTTAGCTTTCAATTAAAACTAAAATAAAAGTTTCAAGAAAATGTTTTTATTTTTTAAAATTCCATTTAAAAGTTAGGTATCTTTTGTAAAGTCACATATATGAGAAATAATGCCTCTCAATAATACTGTCAGACCTTTTTCTTTTTCTCTCTTCCAAATGCTTATGTACCCATATATCTATATATATATATATATATATATATTAATGCAGGTTTCATTGAATAATATAGACAAGTTTTGTCTATTAATTTTGTGTAGGATCCGTTCATACCGTCTGATATACTTGATGGTGATGTCGTTAAAAGACAACAAAAAATCACAGTATTTGTTGAATTTTTTTTCAGGTCTAAGCTTTCGGCTCACATAAGCCATTATCAAAGAGTAAATAATAACACACAGTAAACATAGAACATTTAAGCTATTAACAATAAAGATAATTGAATTGAAAATATAAGTCCATCCCTACCGTGGCGGATGGCCGAAGACAGTGACAAAATAGTGGTGTTGTGGTCCCTGGTCTGATTACAGACATTTGAGTACGTTGTTGGAAATATCGAAATTGATTGTATTCAAACCAGGTTTAAATTGTTTAATGTAGAGTGCTTCGAGGATTTTTAGTTTCTGCTTATTGTTTTCTTGTTTGAGTATGTACGTGTTATCAACAAGCGTTTTTCTCAGAAGTGTGCGTTGATAACCGTGTTGTTCTAAATGACGGAATATATTTGAATTTTTATTTAAGTGCAACGTCAGATGCCGTGAGAGCGAATTTGTGGTGTGGCCGATGTAGATATTATTGAGGTTGTTAGAGATACATTCTCTAAATGGACATATGAATTTATATACTACATTGGTCTTTTGCAAATCACTAACGGTGGGGGAAGAGTCGTTGCGGACAAATGAATTAGATGTAGTGGATTTAGTGTAATATATAATGAACTTAATTCTTTTGTTAGAGTCTGTCGGAGAAATATTAGTATTTATGAGTTTTTTTAGGATGTTTTCATCTAGTTGGTAGTTGGAGTGCATCTGGCTACGGTATAAGAGAGTGATATGTTTAGGATTGGTTGGGTTAGTATCATGTGTTGTTTTTTCCATGTTAAGCTTTTTAAGAAAGTAATGTATTTGTTCATCAACTATGTAGTTGGGAAAATTATTATTGATGAGTGTCAAACAAGAAAATAATAAGCAGAAACTAAAAATCCTCGAAGCACTCTACATTAAACAATTTAAACCTGGTTTGAATACAATCAATTTCGATATTTCCAACAACGTACTCAAATGTCTGTAATCAGACCAGGGACCACAACACCACTATTTTGTCACTGTCTTCGGCCATCCGCCACGGTAGGGATGGACTTATATTTTCAATTCAATTATCTTTATTGTTAATAGCTTAAATGTTCTATGTTTACTGTGTGTTATTATTTACTCTTTGATAATGGCTTATGTGAGCCGAAAGCTTAGACCTGATAAAAAATTCAACAAATACTGTGATTTTTTGTTGTCTTTTAACGACATCACCATCAAGTATATCAGACGGTATGAACGGATCCTACACAAAATTAATAGACAAAACTTGTCTATATTATTCAATGAAACCTGCATTAATGAAAAAATGCTGCCAAAATACACACAATATATATATATATATATTTTACAACACCCCATAATCCCAGCAGCATGATTTCTCTAATTATATCAAAGCGAGGTTGACTAAGTTTCTTCTCTGGCAATCTGTGTTCAAACTCATGTGTTGGTAGCAACACTTTATTCATACCTATTTTAAAATGAGTTTTAAAAAATGAAAAAGCTTTCTTAAACATTTAATTTTAGCTTTAATTGAAAGCTATATAATTGAATTTACTATTTCTAGTAAGCAAAATACTCTGATGTATTTCAAATAGAAATTATATTGAGTGGAATCTCAACTTTTTGAGAGTTTTCAAAAGTTATCATTTTTTTCATTCATTTTTTTTGGCAGATTGACAGGTTTGTAAACAAAAGTTAATCTACAGTTTTAAAAATCTTGCAAAAAAAAAAGGAATTTTAGGAAAATTAGCAAAGTTAAATTTTTCTGATTTGAAACAAATATTACTTGCATACAGCATGAAATATAATATGCTATCATTTCTTAACCATAGTGGTCATATTTTTCTGACGCATTAAGTCATTGATGACAAGCTAAGAATGCACTATTTACATTATTCAGACTATTGTCCTCATCTTCGTTGCCATTTTCACAATGTTTCAGCTGTTGTACGCTTCAGCTTCTTCAGATGCTAGGAATTTCAAACCAAATTATGATCACTGGAGTATATCATTCTTGTTCCAAGCCACTTCTGGTAGTCATGAATTATCTCCCTTTTCGTTCACCATTGCTGTAGCCTGGTATTGAACTCACAACTCTTTGGTTCAAGTCACTGGAACTAACCAACATCTATATCCACCAGGCCATGTGTTCTTAAGGAATGAAAATGATATACTCCAGTGATTGTAATAAAGTGTTCGGTTTGAAATTTCTAGCACCTGAAGGAAGTCAAAGCATACTACAGCCGAAATATCATGAAAATGGCAACAAAGATGTGGACAATAGTACAAATAATGTAAATAGTGTAAATCTACCTCATCTCAGAAGTATAACACATCACTCAATAAGTCCCAGGCCTGACACATAGATGATGCCACTAATAAAATATCAATATGATTTTTATGAAGTACTAACCTTCAAATGGCATGTGACAAAATTTGGGCTCAATCGGATTATTAGTTTATAAATTACAGTTATTTAAGTTGAAGCGTCTAAACCAACCTCTGCACGTTGTTTTTGACAGATTATGGTCAGTGTTAGTCACAACAAAAATTCTGATTCAGCTGCAGAGTTCTTTTGAATTACTTTATTCAGTAAAATTCCCTGCAAATACACTTTCTTTGGCATGAAATTAGACTTGTTTAACACTATAAAAAACAAAGTTGGCGAAATGGCATACACTGAATTTCAAGCTTGCTTATACTACTTTCTTATAGATGCATTACCATCTGAAATTACAAGCACAGTTCTGGGAACATCATCTGTTGGAAAACAGCGAGAACTTATGCAAGGTCTTAATACATTCACAAATAATTATAAAAATGAGGAAATTTGAAATTAAAAAATAAAACTTACTTTAAATTTTGATTTTGCAAAGGCTGTTGAATTTTGAAATATACTGATAAAACATTGAAGCAAAATGAGAAAAAATTGAAAACAGTTGGAAAAATTTATATGAGAGTTCCTCCCCGCCGCGCTGTAAATCTTGAAACACATTAACCTCTTAATCAAGAAAGTTACTTACAGAAAATCATACTTAACAAAAATTAACATTTTTACATGTGCAATAAAAATTAAAAATTATTTTAAAGATCTTTTGGCTCAAAGATTTGTATTAAGCTTTTCAGTTATGATCAGTAACTTGATAATAACCGAACTGCATTAAGGCTTTCAAGAATTTTAAAAATATTTTGAAAATTTGTAAATTATTATAATTAAACAAGAATAAATAAAAACAATTCTTGCAAAAATCCATTATTCATCAAATTTTTTTTCTTCAGACAGTGATGTCCTTGTATATATATATATATATATATATATATATATTTTTATAAAATTTTATTTATTTTTTTAAGCTCATCTAATTAAATAATGTCATATTTTTTATTGCATTTTTTATTTTATTATTCAGAGCAGCCTTTTTTTCTTTTTTTTTTTTTATAGAAAAAAAGGCTTCTATTTGAAAAAAAAATTGATTTACATACCCCAAGGAGTACTGCATTTAAAATAAAACAAATTTTTGCAAGAGTATCTAATTTCTTAGGATTTCATGAAATTATGTGGAGGATAGGTAACACATGTAAAACTATATATATATATATATATATATATATATATAGCCCTGACGAGCCGTTGTGTGAAACCGCGGTAGGTTTTGGCGATCTTGTGATATTTTACGTATATATATATATATTACCAAGATTTTCTAAAAAAATAATGATTTTAAAAAAAATTCATTCAATTACTAAAAGTTTCATTAAAATCCAACAATTATTTGATGTTTGCAAGAATTTCCAAATTAATGTGTTTTTCACTAGAAAATATCCAATTAGTAAGGATAGTTCTGGCTATTGTGACAGGACAGTGGGTAAACTCATCTATGATAGTCAAGATATATGTGTATCTCTGAGAACAAGATAAAGGTTCAACATGTATATAAGTAAATCAGATGTGCTGAATGTGCTAGCAGATGATTTTGTGTGCTCATGTATGTTGTTTTTCTGTTAAGCTAAAAAAGTTTTAATTCAATTTCTTATGTCAATTGATATTAGGCAAGACAAAATGTTCAGTAATCAACTTCACTGTTGCACATTTGCTTGGGCAAGACAATTCATGTTGTCTCAACTTTGGTGTTATCTAGGGCCGTGGTTGTTTTTGTGAAATGTTACATTTAAGACTTGGTATCGTTGAATGGGGTTGGTAACTCAGCTAACTTCAGCAATGTGCTTTGTTTGGCTTCTTCTAATGAGTTATCCATAGTTTGTTCTTTTGCAGTTAATTCATACTTCAAACTAGAATTTAAAGATGGAATTGTGGTGTGTGATTGTGTGTCTGCCACCTGACAAATGAAAATTAGGAAATATAATCTAGGTCTCATTTTTTATGGACTATATTTATCAGTGTGTGTATGCAATACATAAATCAATGGTTTGTGGTCTGTGTATATAATGAAATCTCTACCTTCAAGGAGGTGCCAAAAATGCTTAATTGAAAGATAGATTGCCAACAATTCCCTTGAGAAGGTGTTATATTTATATGACACCATGACTGGCGGCATAGGTTGACTGGTAATCTAATTTTTATTTCTAAAGAAAGAAAAATATTTTTCATGTTAAAAAAATCATTCAACCAGGGTTCTGTAGAAAAAAGTAACATTAAAATATGTGAAGTTCGAAAAGGGAGACTAACTACATAAGTACATAAGAGAGTAACTAACGCTTCTAATAATAAATCTTATTCTTTATAACTTTTTCCTGTTTAATATTTTTGCATGTGGCTTTCAACGTTTAAATTTTGATGATCTCTTATCATTTTTGTCAATCAAATTTTGCTTATCACTTATCAGAATTTATTATAAATAATCAGTTTTTATTATTTTTTTTTTATCAATTGCATATAAATTTTTTTATTTTCAATATTTTTGAATGCAGTTTTCAGCATTAATTTTATATTAAATAAGCCTAGAAAAATCATGGATTACATGGAAAAAATACATACATGAAATGTAATATTTTTAAGATTATATTAAACCTGGGAAAGAACAGAACAAGTGATTAAACCTGGAAAAGTAAAGGATAAGATATTCTAGTGGAGTAAAATATAAGAAATTCTTACTTAAAATATTGCAGCAAAAAATAATTAAAATATTTTAAGAAATTTCTTATTTTTTAATTCACTAGAATATCTTGTCCTTTACTTTTCCAGGTTTAGTATAAAGAATATTACTTTTCATGTGCACATTTTCCCATGTAATGATACGATGAATTTTCAGGTTTGTGTCCCTTTTAGAGTATATTATAAGAGGTGAAATTGTAAGATCAGGTGGGATTGATCTTTAGGTACAGCCTTAGCTCTTAGTTCTGTTTAACTTGAGTGCTGTATTAATTTGATAACAGAATTATTAATTGAAATGAGTGACACAAAGAAAATCTTTACATGTCAGGGTTTTTTTGTTTTTGTTTTTTTTTATCGGGGATATGACATACTGTCAGATGGAGGTGATAATGACGCCTGTGATAATCAGGTCAAATGATGGTGAGATTCCTGAACATGGAAAATGTTCCACTGAAGCAATATAAAGCCACAATTTTGATTGGCCCATCAATGATTGAGGCTGGGATGGAGCTTCTCGTCAACACTGCCAATACTTATGACACAAAGCTATTATTTTGATTGGATCACCAAACATATTTGGTTCTTGAGATCTTTCCTTCCTCTACTCCAATTCATATGACATAAGATCATTAGTCAAACATTTTATTGGTTAGCCCATCATAGCAATACAAATGGGGTTTTCACTTCTATAAAAGCAGTCAACAAAAGAGTAGAATTAAGATCAAACTGTTCTCTTCCCTAGTAGATGAAAATTTTCTACACTGGATGACCATGGTGCCTTAATCAGCTAAAGACCTGTTCTCTACACTACATTTTTGAATTCCTTCTTTTTAAACAGCTGTTTAGCCCTAACTGCAACTGCCAGTCAACCTCTTCTTCCCAGTTCAAGAATTCCTTCAATAAACTTCTTCAAATCTCTTTTGTTTATTCATGATTTTAATCAACCATAAATAAAAGTTGTTATTTTTACACTTGTTAATGAGTGTTGTTAAAGTTAATTAAGTCTACTAGTGACTTTAATCTTTCACAAGCAGAGCCAGAACAAAGAGGAGTCAGCATGATCTTCAACAGTTCTTCAATATTCCTGCAGATACTGAAACAATACAGAATTGGTGCAGAGTGAATTCACCGGAGATGGACCAAAAGGATAGGGGTGTTATATATCTAAACAGAGTAAAATACGTATGGTTGCAAAACAGATTCAGACAACTCCGGCAATGAAATATGACAATTCTTTGCAAGAAATATACACATAAAATATTTATTTCTCTTTGGTGTTTTGAACAACGAAGGCAGTAATAAGTGGAAGATGAAAGAAGTTTAAGAGTTCATACAAGTTAATACAGTTTACAGCAATATATCAACGCAGTTCAAGGAGTTCATACAAGTGATTAGCAACAGAACGATACACTTTGGTTGAAGCGTTGTGGTAGGGCGTCAAAAGTCTGTTGATAGCAGCAGTGGTCGTGGTGGTGGCGGACACATGTATTGCAGGTGATTCGGTCGTGGTATAAGCCTACATATATGTGCCCAATGTACCCAATCAGTTTTGCCATTTTTATTTCTGACCTGGAGTACCATGTCGTTTGTTTTGGTGACTTCAAAGTCACCTACCCAAGGCAGGTGTGACAAGTGGGCTATTGTAGACTGAGGTCGGTGAAGTAGTACCTTGTCCCCAACCTGAATCGGGTCCTTGAAAATGCATCGGTTCAATTTTGTCTCCATTTTGTGGTCAGCCTCATTGTTTGCCAGGGCAACTCTTTGGTGTGCCTGTCGGAGCAGGGCGGTTATCTGTATCCCATAAGCTCCGGGGTCGTTGTTGGTGATATCTTATTGTGGCAATTTTGGTAGTCCAATATGTGGTTGGTGACCGGTGATGACATAGTGTGGGGATGTGCCAGTGGAGCGATTGGCTGTGGCATTCATAGAGGAGACCACAGATTCGAGGACGTCGGTCCATTCACAGTTTCTGTCCTCTCAGATGAAGTATAGAGCGTTTTTTAATGTCCGGTGTTGTCGTTCAATGTTTCCCGAAGTTTGTGGCCGCCACGGACAATGCAGTTCTTGAGTGATCAATGTTAGACTGCAAAAATCTTTGTAGACCTCTCCGGTGAAGTGGGTGCCTTGGTCCGAAGATATGATACGGGGAATCTCCCGGTGACGAAGAAAGAACTGGTAGAGCCCACGGGCAGCATCACTTGCGCGGTCCCTAGCGCATGGTATGGCCATTAGGTGTCGGCTGAAGCTGTCCAAGATTGTAAGGATATATCACTTGCCTTTTGAGAGGGGCATTGAGACAAAATCAATGTAGACCACCTCGAATGGTTTTCTGCCTCACCTACAGTGGCCGATGGTTGGGCGCTTGCCGTAATTTCCTTTGCATTTAGCACAGGTGTGGCATGAACGGACATATTCCTTGATACTGTGGTCTTTAAATTCCCACCAGTAGCTGGATAGGTGTTCTTGCATGCGGCTGATACCAGAATGGTTTATACAGTCATGCGCTTGGTAAAGATGTTTTGCGCGGAGCTTGTATGATACCACCAGCTTAGGCGTGTTGGTATCATCTTTGATCATTAGAACCGACGTTCCTGGCTCCAAATAGAACTGATGTATGAGTTTGTTGAAAATTGCAGTGTGATGATCGTTGGGGTCAAGTTTGATGGTGATAGGTCCTTGTGTTGTCAATTGGAGGGCCTTGATGATTTTCAAGAGCATATCATCGTAGGCTTGTTCAGCGGCAATACCCATGTGATCGGTGATCTTTTGTACAGGGATGGTTGATGTGGTGTGGAAAGCAAAGAATGCATCAGCAGCCTGCTTATGGTGCCGGATATTCTGAGGCGTGTGTGTTCTGGGAAGAAGCTGGGTGCCCTTGATTTTGCCAAGGCACCAAGATGGTACATATATGTTCAAGCTGGAGCCTTGGAGTTTGAACACCTTGCCAGCTGGTGTGGAGTCTGCCGGTAATTTGCCCCTGTTGTGGCCGTATCTCTGACTGAGCATGTCGACCCAAACGTTCGACTCTCCTTCCACGTATTCCAAGATGAACTTGTAGCATGAGATCCCTTCCTGCCATCGTCGTATCTTCGCATTGTTGAATTCTCATTGGTCCAAGTATGTCAAGGACCGGTGGTCTGTGAAAACGACGAATGGCCGGCTACGTAGGAAGTAATGAAACTTGGAGATGGCCCATTTGATAGCATATGCCTCACGTTCAGTCGTCAACCAGTTTTGTTTCGTCGGACTGAAGGTATGTGAGGCCACTGCCATGATTTTCTTCCAACCCCCGTTCGCCCTCTTGCCTGAGTATAGCTCTGCATGCGATGTCGCTGGCATCAGTGGTGAGGGTAAATAGTCCAGAGAAGTCAGGGAATGAGATGATCGATGGTGAAGCGAGGCGCTTCTTGATTTTCTTGAAAGCCTTGTTGGCTCTTTCTGTCCAGGCAAATGTCCGACCTGGTTTGTTTAGATCATTTATGGGAGCCATCAGGTTGGTGAACATATCCGTCCGAATACTCTCGTGCAGTCGCGTCTTGAGGAATTGTCGGATCCACACGAGACGTCCAATGAGACTTTGTAGCTCCTTTCTTGTTGTCAGAGATTTCATTTCAATGATGGCGCGAACGTATTCCGGATCAGCCTTAAATCCATCGCTATTCATGATGTGTCCGAGAAATTTAGCTTCATTAGCCAGAAAGGTGCATTTGTCTGGGTTTACTTTTAACCCAAATTTGCGAAGAGCAATAAAAAGTTGTTCAAGGGCTGTTATATATTCTTCAAAGGTTTTGGCGTGGACGAGATTGTCGTCGATATAGGAAGATATGTTCGCACGTGAGGCCACTGTGTCCAGGGCATCGGCTATGCATCGGGAGAAAATTTGTCCAGCAGATGTTAGACCGAAGGCCAGACGGGTGTACTGGAAACAGCGTCCTTTCCAAGTAAAGGCAGTTTTGTGGCAGTCAAGTTTGTCAATGACGATTTGCCAGTAACCATTCCGGAGATCGAGAGTTGGAAAGTATTTGTTGCCCTCGCCATCTTGTTGAATGTGGAGTCGATGGTTGGCATCGGGTATGGGTCGAGATCGACCAATACTTTGATGAGGGTTCTCTTGAAATTCACGACCACGCAGATGTCGCCATTTTTCTTGCGAACGGCGAAGACAGGACTGTTGAATCTTCCAGCACTTGAGCTATCGGGTGCTGCTTTTGGCTCCTGGACCGGCCATTGGTTGGTATGCAGATGGGCCTGATGAATGTGCCCCTTTTATTATATTCAGTGCCGAGGATATCAGCATAGCTGATGAGGAGGTCTGCGGTGGCTTCCAGTTCGTTGCGGTTAAGGTGGTGTGGAAGAGATAAGCCTGCGCTTCATCTCAGCCAATCGAATTTCTGGTTGCGAGTCCAACTGTCACGTGGTTATCTCACTGTAACGCGTGGTTCCTTGTCAGTAATGGCCTGGGCTCTATGTGCGGGGTAATGGGTTGGGTGTTTCTTAAGTTTGGAGATTGGAATAAATGAAGTACTGTGTGTCATTGTACCAGATGGGAGAGCGTGTGTAAAATGGACAGTAGCCTTCAGGTTGTCAATTGAATATGACGTCAATGTGTTGTGGTTGAGTACGTTCTGTCCGATCAGAGTAGGGACGTCCGATTCTGTGATCAGTGTGTTGATCCCGTGGAAGATGGGTGAAGTTCAATCGCCAAGGGTAATGTCACAAGTCAGCTTGCCGAGGACAGGGACATTTCCTCCGATTCCTTTGATTTGCATGTTGGATTAGACCATGTGTTTTCTAGCCTCTCTGGGTAGGTGGGAAATAGGTATGATGCAAGTTGTGCATCCGGAATCCAACATAACCCACGTCAGAGAAGGAAACGCCTGGAGGTTGAATACGTGATGGTATAAATTAGGATCTGGGACCAGGAAACGAGTCATCACAACTCATTCGGTCCCTATTAAAAATCCGGATCGTCAAAGTGTCGTGTGTATGTCACTGAATGTATCACTATCCATACCGAGTAGGCTGTTGTCTGTGGACGCTATGTGTGCTTGCGCGCGAGGAGGCTGAAGGCAAGGGCATCTGTTGCCCCGGAAGCATGCGCGGGCGGCCAGTTTGTCCAGTGTTTCTTTGTGTCCGGCTGTGCCTCCGATCGTTTCTCTAGACGGTGGCTGGGTCGGGTCTGTTTAAGTTGTTTGTTCAGCTCCAGCAGCTGCAGCTTCACGTCGACGAGGATTTTGTCAGATTCCTTTCCATGGCTGTGTGGCTTGGGGTGTGTAGGTCGGTTTGTGATCATTGTGGTGGCCTCGACGGCAGTTGTGGTATGTTTTGATGCCGAGTAGTGTCTGTCCATGGTTTTAATGAGGTGTGGATAGATACTGGGTGCCTATGACTTGATTTTCTCGCTCATGAGCATGGCCCCCATTAAGGAGAAGACGGTGTAGGCCGTTATCTTGGCATTCTGATTGTCCAACTTGAATTTCGCTTTGACGTGAACTGCGGCCTCTCAGATCGTGTTTTCAAGGCTTCCGTGAGTAGCAACGAGGTAAGTTTTTAGCTCCTCAAATGTGGATGTAGGTTGTTTTGAATCTACCATCTGCTGGAAGATGCCTTCGTTGAGGAGTTGTTTTGCCAGTTTGACGAACTCTTTCTCCATTTCGGGGTAATCTTCCAACTCTGGCTTCACGTGTATCGTGTATGCTTTGTTGAGGTCAGTGATAAAGCAGCTCACGTCATTGCCAGGTTCGAACGATCGGATGGATTTTGTAGAGTCCCATAGTGATTGCTGATGTAATGGTAACTCGTATTTAGAGGAATGTTGAAGTGTGTGAGTTTTCGTGTGTGGTGGTTCGCAGAGTGGTTAAAAGTTCTTGTAGGTCCGCATTTAATTTGTCAATGATAGACTGTGTGTGAGGATTTTTGGTGAGTTCCATGTCGATTTTCATCTGGAGAATCGCCGTTTTTGCTGTTTCACAAGGTCCAGAATTTCTGTATGCTTGACACCAGTGTTATATATCTAAACAAAGTAAAATACGTATGGTTGCAAAACAGATTCAAACAACTCGGCAATGAAATATAATGACAATTCTTTGTGAGAAATATACACCTAAAATATTTATTTCTCTTTGATGTTTTGAACAATGAAGGCAGTAATAAGTGGAAGACGAAAGAAGTTTAAGAATTCATACAAGTTAATACAGTTTACAGCAATATATCAACGAACACAGTTCAAGGAGTTCATACAAGCAATTAACAACAGAACAATACACTTAACTTAGGTTGAAGCGTTGTGGTAGGGCGTCGAAAGTCTGTTGATAGCAGCAGCACGAATCTCCCTTAGTGGGAAGACTGCCTGATTGTCATTTCTTCCCCTTTTTATGTCTTCGGAGTGACTCAACGAGCAGTCCCTTTTGTCCCATGGGAGATTTTGCGATGATTGGCCGCTAAATTGATTCGGCGGTCGCGCCTCAGTGATCAAGTAGACGGAAGGATGCGTGGAGCCACTTATGTGGTGGCGTGTTTTGTCATTTCAAGACTGGAACTCCCAAAGATCACTTCCATTTATCAAAGCAGGCTACGATCTTACTTTTTGTTAGAGAACGTAACAGTGGCATTTGGTAAAGCATACAGCAACAGGGCTACATTTAGTTCGTGCCTTGCTTAGTTTAGCAAAAAAGATGAGTGAATTTTTCCTTGGTTATAGCTGCACCTACTACAGTTGACAAAGCATCCGTTGTATGGGTAAGTTTAATTTTGTCATCATCCTTGATGATTGGGAAAAGGTTTAGTTGTCAACATTCTCCATTGTTAAATGAGTGATGCAGCATAGTTTCATTGGACTTACCAGTCTGTTTAATTGTGGTTCGTTTTCAATGTGTTGTAACATGGGCATTGTTCCTAGGAAGTTTCTAACCTCTTCTGCTGGCAGTAACATGCTTTCTGTGAAATTATCTTTTTGACATTAAAAATCATCTTCATTTGTATAAGCCATGACTTTGTTGTTTGGGTTCTAAGCAGTTAAATTAAAGACATTAGTGACACTTCAGTGGGATTTGCATTGTTTCATTTTAGTGTTAATTTTTTTGAAAAAAATGTTAAGTTTTGTTTCACGTGGTATGAATATGGCATGTTGTTTGGAGAGGGTGAAAGAAAGGCTAAGAAGAGTTAACAATGTCTAGATAGTAGTAAAATGCCTGCTGAATTTCAGTGGGTAGAGATTGGTATTGTCAGCAATAAGCAGATGTAGGGGTAAGTAGGAGGCCATATGAAAATAATTATTTGACCTTTGAATAGGCTGACAATCAAGGACATAACCTACTGGGAGGAAAAATGTATATTTTAAGTAGTTTTACAAAATCTAGTTAAAACAAAAATTTAGAGGGACTGAGACAAAGTTCCGACAGTCAAAAGCTTCTCTGCCATTCTGAAGATGAGATTTTAATCTCGAAATATTAATGTAATAAATAGGTAATATAAACACTTCCTTACCTTCCTTTATTTCATTCAAAGCATTGTGACAGCCTTCAAGACATAACCCATACAACTATTTTACACAATGCTTCAAGCAAATTACAAAACTTTACTAAAAATTTACTACTTTTCTTCAAAACAAATATCTGTAACACAAGTTGAATTTAATGAATATTTTTTTTTCTTTTCATCTCTAAAGTTTTTTTTCTATTACAAAATCTTGTGGAAATAATTTTCAGGTCAATTGAAACCCCTTAACTTATTCTATGGTATCCAAATAATTTTGTTATCTTTATTGTATTTCTAACATTATTATGACTATAACACATTATTAAACAAGTAAAAATACTATTAGCATAAGCAGATTGAGTCTAAATTTTCAATAATTTTTGGTGGACATGAAAGGGGACTGTTATGTAGGTGTGTGTGTATATATATATATATATTTTTTTTTTCTAAACATATGCTATTAAATATAAGAGACAATGAATGTCTATTATGTTTAATCATGAGCCGTTCTAAACGTCGTATTTTTGCTTTAATTTCAGTTGAAAATAAAGACAAAAATTCTCCAACATTTGGATAATTATTTATTGGTTTTCTTCTAAGCTTTCGGCTCACATGAGCCATCTTTAGAGAGGTAGTTTAAATTGAAATATTATAAAATCCACCATCACCGACGATTTTATTTTGTGTTGACATAAAACTCCGCTTGACAACGGCAATAGTTACCAAAAATAATAAACGCAGTTCTTAAGTTTGCGATGCGGTTTTATGATGTCACACCGCGGGAAAGCGCGAAATGACAACAAAACCATCTAGTCAAATGCAATGTAATATGTTATTTCCTGTTTTAAAGTTGATTTTATTGAGTGTTGGTTGTTTTGATTTGATGTACATGGCCTCCAATATCTGCAGGTTCCTCTTACTGTGTGTATGAGTAAGGATCACCGTATTGTTGACCAAAATCTGTCTGATATTACCTACATGTTTATGTTTTTCAGAGAAATGTTGTTTAATAGTACTCTGATCAGAAAGATGACATGTAAGTCTACGGGAAAGCGTGGTTGTAGTAAAACCAATATATGTACTAGGTTTTTGATTAGTATCAGAGATGCAATCTCTGAATGGGCATGTAAATTGGTACACTAAATTGTTTTTTTGTAAAGAATTTAGTTTAGTGCTTGTTGGGTTATTATAGACTATGAGGTCAATTGTTTTAAACTTTTTATAATATATAATGAGTTTAATTTGATTATTACTTTCGACTGGTTTAACATTTCTACGTATTATGTTTTTGAGAGTTTTTTCATCTTTTTTATAATTATTATGTATTTGGTTGCAATAGTATAAGTTAATAGTGTTATGTTTATTTTGATGTAAACCATTATTATTAATATTATCATTATTGTTAGAGCTATTGTTAATTTTGTTGAGATACATTTTAATTTGTTGATCAATAACGGAGTTAGGAAATCCATTATTGACTAGTGTTTGCTTAATGTTGTGTAATTCTTTATAAAATATAGATTTGGAAGAAGATATCATTTGTGTGTATTGAAGTAACTTATTCACAAATGTTCCCGTCCAGGAAACAATTGACATCATTATCCGTGATGTATACAACCATGCTACTCTCCCATCAATCAATATTAAACCCACTATATTAAAAAAAACTATTATTAGCATGCACCACACAAGTACCCTTTCACGATCCCTTAGGCAATATTTATACACAAATAGATGGTATTGCGATGGGATCTCCTTTAGGTCCCCTCTTTTCTAATTATTATATGGCAAATCTAGAAAATAAAATAATTAATGACAACAATAAACCCTCTATATATGTAAGATGCATATATGACATCTTTGTTTTAGCTAAGAATATCGATCAAATTAAATATCTTAAAAACAAATTTGAAATTCACTCCGTCCTCAAATTTACATTAGAACTTAATATTAATAACAAACTCCCATTCCTTGATGTATTCATTGATTCTAGCACACATAAATTTACTACTTCTCTATATAGGAAACTAACTAGCATAAATTCGTGTCTTCTTAATTATAATAGTGAATGCCCCCAACGATATAAGTTAGCTGTTATAAAAAACTTACTTCAACGCACACAAATGATATCTTCTTCCAAATCTATATTTTATAAAGAATTACACAACATTAAGCAAACATCCCGCAGTGTGACGTTATAAAACCGCATCGCAAACTTAAGAACTGCGTTTATTATTTTTGGTAACTATTGCCGTTGCCAAGCGGAGTTTTATGTCAACACAAAATAAAAAAATCGTCGGTGATGGTGGATTTTATAATATTTCAGTTTAAACTACCTCTCTGAAGATGGCTCATGTGAGCCGGAAGCTTAGAAGAAAACCAATAAATAATTATCCAAATGTTGGAGAATTTTTGTCTTTATTTTCAACTGAAATTAAAGCAAAAATACGACGTTTAGAACAGCTCATGATTAAACATAATAGACATTCATTGTCTCTTATATTTAATAGCATATGTTTAGAAAATTACTTGCTGCCTCGATATACTAAATATATATATATGTGTGTGTGTGTGTGTGTGTGTGTGTGTGTATGTGCCATTACATAATTCAGAATTTATTTTTCATTTTTGACCTGTAGAATGAAAAATCAAACACTTATAAAAAAAAAATGTATTTTAAAAATGTTTTTTTTAACACTCCAGACTATATTTTTGACATGTTTACAGTTAATAATAATGTTTGTTTGTTTTTCAAATGACCAAACATCATTTGAGGATGTAGTTTTGTAAAAATTAAGAACTTCCAAAATTCACCATTATGTATTTGTTACAAGTTTAAGAAAAACTGAATTCAAGAAATACCACCATACATATTCAGTCAGTTAAGTGCCATATGTGATACACGCTTGGGCAATCATGTCTCAAAGAGACCTGACTGAGTGGCCAGAAGATTTTTCCCGCAGTAGGTTGCCAATCTGTCCTGACATTTAACCCATAGCTGAACAGGGAAGTTTTGGATTAATTTCTTTCCCAAGAGTATTTGTGCATAAGTGAATACAAGGAATTCAACTGGAATTCAAACTCTGCTCATCAATTTCTCATTCCGAGCCGATATCCACTCTATAACGCACATAAGAAAAAAAGGATTTAATATAAAGGTTATGGTGGGTTATCCGTTCTAGTGAAGAGTAGTTGTGTGTTGAAACAGAGTAACTGAATTTGGCCTCATTAGTAGATAGTCCACTATAAGTTATAAAAGGGGTTATAAAACAAGAAAATCAAATTGAGTATAGAAACAACATTTATCAATTACGGTTTTTTTTTTTTACAAATAAAGTAATGTCTTTAGGATGTGTCCAAAGGATCGGGTAAGTAGCTCAGGGGACAGCGAAAAAGGAGGAGAGAGGGAAAGGCGAGGCGAGCATAGTGGATTGCTTGACAAGGTCAAGGGACGTGCTAATTACGCTCGTACTTTCTCAACTCTGGTGATGCTTTCTGTGTTGGCTTTTTATTTCATCTTTATGGGTCCCATCAGGTCATTTGGGAATTCACACCCATATTTAATTCTGGGCTTCCCATTGGATGATAAATAAAAGGAATTTGATATTTATTAATTTTTGGTTTTCTGCCGGAACATATGCATGGAGCCGGGTGCGCAAATACCAGTTTTGGTCATTTGCTTTCTGGTCCTCAGACGGCAAACATCCGTCTCGGTATTGTTTTGCTCGGTATCACCACATAACTTTCGCCCCAGAAAACGGAGTTGTTGTTTGTATCTGTTGTCGGTTTTTGTTTTTGTTTTTTGTAGTCGTTTTCATTTTGTTTTACTGGGGGTTTTTTTGTAGTTTTTTTTGTTTTTGTTTTTGTTTTTTTTGTTTTTAGTAATAAAAATATGTGTTTTCTTCCATTTAACCGTTTTACTGAACTTTGTTCTCATTTTTGGTTTGTTGTCATTAGTTTCCTCGATACAAGATGGAGTTATCCAAATCCCGTTTTGATTCGATGGAATCTTTTGATTTTATATTTTCAGAAATATATGCAGGTTTTAGTCTATCTAGTGAAACATTACTATGGATGTTGTCTGATTTTTTTATAGTAAAATATTTTTCATGAAGACTTAATACCTGGAATGGACCTGTGTACGGAGCTTCCAACAGTTTTCTTACTCTGTCAGTTCTTAGCCAGATACTTTTACATGTTTGTAAGTCTTTTGGAATGTAGGAATTAGATATTGAATGCAGGTGTCCACTGGATAATTTGTCCATGTCAAATTTTTGCATTTTGTCGGTTAAAATTTTAACATGTGAGTTTGTTATTTCGCTGTTCTCGCTCTTGGTAGGATCGATTAATAATCGGGGAACTTGTGCATGACTCCCTGTTACTGCTGTAAATGGAGAATAGTTCGATTCGTTAGGAGTTATCCTCATTCCCAAAAGGACAATAGGTAGAGTTGATAACCACAATTCTTTCCTGGCTATGATAGTCGTTTTTAGGGTTCTGTGTACTCGCTCAACTAGTCCATTCATTTGCAGATGGTATGCCATTGTTCGTAATCGGTGGAAACCTATTATTTTTTATAGTTCTGTGAATAGTTCAGATTCAAATTGGCTTCCTCTGTCTATAACGACATGAAGAGGAACCCTGAATCGGGAGATCCACAGATTGACAAAAGCCATTGATATTGATTTCACCGTAATTTCTGTTATTGGGTATGCTCCTATCTATCTCGTGTTTCTATAGATGCATGTTAATAAATATCAGTATGGTGAAAAATAAGAGTCAGTTTGCTTCTTTACTGGTGGTAAGGGACTGACAATGTCTACATGCACTGTTTCAAAATGGCTAGAAGGTAATTCAGATGGATTCACTTTACTCTTTGTGTGTTTTATTATTTTTGCTTGTTGGCAATGCTGGCATTCTGTGCACCTGTTTTTATTGATTTGTCCATCTTTGGCCAATAGTATATGGATTTTATTATTTTTCTTGAAGATGTTATTCCTGGATGTGATAGATTATGCAAACTGTCAAATACCAATTTTCTGAGCTTCTCTGTCACAAAAGGTCGTGGAAAAGGTAACGTCTTGTCGCATAATATGGTTTCATTTTTATTTATTGTGTATGGTTTCAGTTGATCTTTAAATGCCTGAATTTCATCAGTAGCTTGATGTTACATTATTTCTTGTAAGTCACATACATCAATTGTGATCGCATTTACAGGTCATGATAAACAATCAGCTACTATATTTTGTGGGCCTTTTATATGTGAAATGTCATTCACATAAAATAAATTCTGATAAAACAGAGGTGACGCTGCTGTCTATCTGATCTTAGGGAAGATTGGCTTTTAAAAGCACTGCAAAGTGGTTTGTGATCCGTCAGTAATATTACATTTCTGCCTTCTGTTAAATGTTTAAAATAGAGTACTGCTAGATAGGCAGCGAGTAGTTCTCTGTCAAAAGTGGAATATTTTTGTTGGGTTTGGGATAATTTCTTTGAAAAGAAACCTATGGAGATGGGTTGATTATCAATCATTTGGTGAAGTGCTGTACCCACCACATAATTTGAACTGTCTGTTACAAGTTGATCGTTGTTAGCTTCTGAGATGGGGAAAGCCAAAATGGTTACATTTAATAAAGAGTTTTTTATATTTTCAAAAGATTCAATTTCTTCCTTTGTTAAGGTTAAGGATTTTGAATTTTGGTTTAAACGTATTTTTTCTGTGAGAGGTAAAATGATATTGCTGAAATTGATTACTCTTATCTTACTTGAGCAGTCTGCAGTTCCAGCTTCTTCCTCTGGTTGGGTCCCAGCACCCTCCCTAGTGTGCCTATGTCTCCAGAGCATTCCTTGACCTCCCTGGGGGTCTCATTCACCATGGTGACAGGCTCTAGCTTCTTCATCTTCACTCGCACTTTCTCTTTCTGAATCCACATCCTCTGGAGCCACCAGAGTCCCTCTCCAGTTCACTCATCTAGTTCAGCTAACTTTAAATTATTGGCATGGATCCTTTTAATCTTTCCAGCCAACTGATCCCAAATCACATAGGACACTGGTCATGTTCTCTCTATAATTCGATAGTATGGTTCCCAACATTGGTTCCAACATTCTCACGTGAATTTTATTATAAACTGGATCTCCAACACTAAATTTTGATTCCTTACGGTCTTTATTCGCCCGATCATTTCTTTGTTTCTGGGCCCAAGCAATCCTCCTTCTGGCCTGTACAAAAAGCTGATGCAGCTTCTCTGTTATTGCTATGTACTTATTGCCTGTCTCTCTGTAGGACCCCAAAACAACCAGACTTACCTTCTCAAAGAGGTACTGGGGTATATCAACCTCCTCCAGAGGGGCTGTCTCACCGAAACAGCTTTGTGCCTTGTCATGCAGTGGTTGACATGGGCTACAACCTCTCTATATAGCCCTGGCCAGTATTAATTTCTACCGATCATCTTGTAGGTTTTATCCACTCCCATATGGCCCAGTTTCTTGTGAGTTTGCCTTAATATTTCAGCCCTCAACACGCTAGGTACCACCAGTCTGGTCCTCATTTCTACCCAATAGGTAATATAATACGTCATCCTTTATCAGATATCTGTTGGTCTTCCCCACTTCTGCCTTTACTCTGATGGTGTTTATCGCTTTGTCATCCTGATTTGTCCTAACTATCTCAGTCCAGTGGGGGTTCCTGTCTGGCTCAGAGTCACCCTTCAATTCTTCAGTACACACCAGTTGGCCTTGCAACCTTTGGGCATTTATTACGTGAACTCAGTATGCCTTGTCATTCACTCTATCCTCTAGTTCCACTGACTCAGTCTCTAGTTTCTCTGTTATTTGGGACAACAGGTCCATACAGGTGTTATTCTTGCCCACCAGATATTTGATTTTTGCAGTTATATTCACTTGGCTTTAATGCCCACTGCTGTATTTTCTTGTTCATCCAATCAGCTTCCAGAAAATATTTAAGTGGCTGGTGATCTGTCTTTATCATAAATACAGCACCATTCAGGTAATAGTCCAGCTTTTGCACAGCATACATTATTGCATAGGCCTCTTTCTCTATCACAAGCCACCAATGCTGTGTCTCAGAGAAACGGTGAGACAGAAAATAGATCGGCACAGGTTCCAGTTTGTTCAGGTATGGTTGGGTTAGAACTGTCTCTGTACACAAGGCTGCTAGTGTTCGTATACAATATCATGGGTCTGCTCATAACTCTTACAGCTGGATTGCCATTAATTTGTCCTTAAGACTGTCAAAGGCCCTCTGACAATCCTCCAAACATTTGAACCTCACATACTTTTTCATCAGAGCCAACATCAGCTCTGCCAGCCATGAAAAAACCCATAATAAACCTTTGGTAATACCTGATGGCTCCTATGAATTCCCACACCTGCCTCAATGTCTTGGATATGGGCATGGCTCTTATCACCTCTACCTTATCCAGGTTGGGCTTAATCTCATCCTGTCCTATAAGAAATCCCAGGTACTTCATCTCTGATTTCATAAACTGATATTTTGTCAGTTTCAACTTCAACCTGTGTTCCCTCAGTCTGTCGAATACCTCCTGAAGTGCTCTTCTGGTGTGCTCAAAAACACGTGGATGTCGTCTAGGTACACCATGGTGAAGTCTTCCAGCCCGCTCAACACTATTGACATTAACTGGCAGAATACTCTGGGGGGTGTTAGCTAGGCCGAAAAGCATAACTCGAAAGTTGAACAGTCCTAGGTGGCATGCAAAGGCAACCTTCTCCCGGTCAGTGTTATATAAGGCGACCTGCCAATACCCAGATCGTAAATCCAGGGTTGAAAAATACTGTGCCCTGCCTAGTAGGTCTAATATATCATCTATTCACAACAATGGCACCATCAAGGGCTTGGTTATCGCATTCAACTTCCTAAAATCTACATAGAACCTATTGCCTCCATCCTTCTTTTCTACTATCACTACTGGAAAGCTTTATGGCAAGCTGGATTATCCTATAATGTTCACTTTCAATATATCTATTCACCGTTTCTTCCACTACATTTCTTTTGTGTATCAGAGTCCTGTGGGGCCTAAGTTGAATTGGAGCATGGTCTCCTGTCTCTATTTTTATCCTGACTGTCTGAGTTTGGCCCAGGTCCTCTGAATTGGCCACAATATCACTATTCTCCTCTAACAAGTGCACTATCTTTCCCTTATGCTCATTGGAGGGTTCTACATCTCCCTCTTTAATGCAGTGGTTCCTCCTACCACAGGACCTCCTACCTGTCAGTCTCACCTGGATGACCTGACGCACCGGCCTTGCCAGTTCCACTTCAGTTCCCTTCTTGATGTTCGCCGTCTTTGTCAACATGTTAGCCATTATAAGAGGCACCATCTTGCCCCTCTGTACCAACAGTTCATATAGGGATATTCAGTCCTCACTGCCATCATAGCCAGAAACTGGCGTCACTACATGCGTTAACCCACTCCGGCGCTTATCGGTTTTCATCTTGCTCGAATGTGTCACTACCATCCCGGGTGGAAGGTTGACATCATCTCTGGCCATGACCAACAGGGGTGGGTGTTCCTCCATCCCTAGGGGTATCTCTCTTCCACCGACAGTCAGTGTTGGTGGGTCAAACTTCAGTTGAGCTTTCTGTGCCCTCAACTAATCTTCCCTCAAAATCAGTTCACTACACAAACCAAGTACAATGTATGCTTTATGGCTGGTTCCCATCCCAGCAAGTCTTATAGGTAGTAATGTCATTCCTATTACTCAAATGTTGGACCCATTTGCCTGACTCACAGATATATCAGCTGACCGTAGCATTCAGCTCTGATTAACATAACTGAGGCACCTGTATCTATCAATGCCCTCAGTCTTCTACCTCTGACCCTTATGTCACAGGTGAGCTCTGTTTCTTCCATCAGGCAAGCACAGAATTGGGCCTACTTTCAGAGGTTGCCTCAGTCTCTCTGCTTTTGCCTGTTCACCACACAGCAGACGCAACATCAGGTCTGGCAAAGAAGACTAACTGTCCTCAGTCTTCTATACTGTCCCTCTTCCAGGTGAACAAGCAGGTTGGGCGTCTAGAATGTCGCCCCCCCCTTCCATTGCAGTTTCACTTCTGGGGGTCCCTGATTTCTTATACTATCATGCCCCCTGTATCTACGCTCTTGCTTCCTTGAGGCCCCCTCACATGGTGGGACAGCTCCTTGGGGCCTACTCCACCCACCTTTCAGGGTTCCTTCATTTCTTTGCCTTTCCCTGCAGACTTGCTTGATATGCCCTGGTCCCCCCACAGCACCAACGCCTTCTTTCTTGCTATAATCTGTTTATTGGGGACACCCGGCTTTTCTACTTCTTGCTGGGGGGCCCTTGCTCATTTCCCTGAACCCACAGCCTGGAGCTGGGCCTGGACTTGGGTTTCACTGCTAAGAAAGTTTGTTTACATTGTTGTGCTAGACAAATTTTATTTCCAGAATCCTACCATTTGTTCATGCATTGAATATTGCTCTCGTGCTTGTGCTATGTATTTGGAAATAAATAAATTGCAATGTTATTGGTCCTGATCTGGCCACTCAGCTTAAGTCACTTTAATACCACCATAACAGTATCTGAGCTTTTACTATAAATACTTTCATGATAATTGTTCTGATGAGCTTTCCTCTTTGGTACTTCAACTTTACAAATTTAAGCATAGTACTAGATTGGCAGCTAGCTCTCATGATCTTACAGTTGAAACTGCTAGATGTAACCATAAGATCTATGATAATAGTTCCATCTCTCACACTTCTTGCTTATGGAACTCTTTCAGATTCTTGCTTTCCTTTCAACTTTGACCTTCAAGATTTTAAATGCCTCTTTTATTGGCCTCTCAATTTTTTTTCCCCCCTCAGATTCTCTCTCACTCAGGCCTTAAGTCTTTGTCACCTTGCTTGGGCTCTAAATGATTTTAAAAAAAAAAAATTGGGGTATTGCATAAGGAATTATTTACTTGTACTTTTCAAATCTTTAATATAAACAAAAGCAGTTTAAAAAAAGAAAACCTTTTAAAACAAAAATTGTCATAGAGTAATGTTACCTGTAATTTGAATATTATGCTTTTTAATAACTTTTATTTGTGTGTGTGCATGTATTTTAAATTTATTTGCATGAACATTATTTTAATGGATACTCGTATTTGAGTGGATAGTCTGTTTTTTTTTGTTTTTGTTATTCTATAATTTAAACAGTACATTATTTATTTATTTATATATCCACTGGCCTGAATATTATTAGGAAAATCTATCTTCTGGCAGTATATAAGAGTTACAGGTTTTAATATTTTCCTTGTTGCTTCTGACATGTCATACCACTCAATCACAGAGGATTTCATGGGAAACAAAGATGAATTAAGCCATATAAATATATATTCCCCTGATTTCTTTAGAACATTCATAACTGTTATGGTTCATATCCTAACATAAACAAAGCCAATATTACAAAATGGTATTAAACGACATATTTATTCTAAAATAACGTTCAGACAAATAAATTTAAAATAAATGTGGGTTAATACCATTTTGTAACTTTCTGTGTAATTTTGTTATATATTTTTTTTACAATGGAATGTTGGAGAGCCCACCAGTAACGAAAATTCAATTTTTTTCTTTTTTTTTTTTCCACACAAATAAAATTTAGGAATAAAATTTGTATGCATTTTTTTTTTATTATATCATGCCTAAATAACTAAACTTGTCTTATTGTGCAAAAAGAAATGTTTGAAATTTCTTAATTTTGACTCAAAGAAAATTAACTATGCTTAACATGTCCACACTTCTTGTCATTGAAATTAAAATAGAAAAAAATTTTCTTACTTTATCATTCATTATATGAAGCCTTCAAATTATTTCCATTAAACTTTTACATTTAATTTGTGCTAAATAAAATTTTATTCTAAGAACAGAATTGGAATAGGCTTTTTGATATTTTTGTAGAGTAGGTATGTTATCAGGCTTTTAAGCCACAATGCAAGTAGATATCTTAAATGTTTCAAGCTTAATAATGTTTTACTAGCGGAACCCATGGAATTTCCAAGGAGGGATAATAATGATTTCATGGAAAAATTCTGCTTTGTCATACTACAAATGATAGTCGTGATAACAGTAATTTTATTAAAATATCTATAAAAGTAATGTCCATAGAAGCTACTTTACTGTAATCTTATATTATATTAAGCGGCATATGCACAGACCATAACCAAAATACTGTATGCTATTTTGTGAGAGATTTTGAAAGAGAAAATGTTTTTTCTTATTACTGAAAAATCATGGCTCCTGTGTCTATTGTAAACAGAAAAGACCAACTGAGTAATGCCCAAAGGTGTAGAGGTCAGAAATTTTGTTATTAGGTTACGGGATACAACAAACCAACCTACCTATTTTTATTATATTGTACACACACACACACACACACACACACACACACACACACACATATATATACAATTACTGCTACGGTAATGCTATAGGCTCTCTCCTCTTACTCTCTCACTCTTTACTACCCTTCATTTTGGCAAAGGTGAGAAAAAGGCTGAGGAGAGTAAAAAGATAAAGGGGAAGGAAAAGCTTGTGTAGAGAGTAAGTGTGTTATCTATCTTCAGTGGTGTAACAGATGAACTAAGTAACTAACTAAGGAAGGAACTAGCAGAATTATATGATCTTTCATCAAATAAAGAATGTTGTAACCAGTACTTTCATTTGTTTAAAAATAATTTATAATTTTTTTTTTCTTTTTTTTTTTTTCCAGAACAATGAAATTTTTGGTCTTACACAGAATTTTTAATCTTTTTCAAAGAACATTACAAGCAACAGACAAAAGTCAAACTATATTCAAGTTCAGCAAGCATCCCAAAGTTTATCATTCTTCTAAATTAAGAGCATTTCATCAGCAACCCAAACTTGATTATACAACAAGAACCCAAAAGAGACAAGTGGATTTAAAAGCCGTTGGAAACAGCCAACCACATGAAACATTTAATATTTTGAAGCACCAAAATTACAGCTACTTAAATTTTAGGCAATGCAGTAATGGAAAAAATTCTGAATCCTTTGAGGATAAACAATTTCACATGATTTACCGCTTTCCTTATATTGTTCATGCTCGGTTCTTATGCAGACTTAAGCTTTACCAGACAGTCTTTACAGTGGCAGCCATTCCATGGGCGTTAAAGATGAGTGATGCTGGAGTAATAACAACACAAATGTGTACTGGAATAATTTCATATTCAATTCTTGCTTGTGTAATGCTGTATGTATTGAGCATTTATTTCCGGCGAATAATTGGCATGCTTTACATTAACAGAGAGGAGAATATCGTAAAGTTGTCACACATGAATTTTTGGGGAAGACGCAATGACACCTACATACATATAGAAGACATAATTCCTTTGGCTGATCTTTCAGAAAATCCTGATGATATTTTTGTTAGATTCAAGCAGTACAGTACAAAAAATGAGTTTTATTTAATGTTGAAATTTGGAGGTGTCACAGATTTTAAATTGATGAAACAATTACTTGGCAAAATAAAGATTAAATAATATTCACTGCTATAATGAACAGATAATATTTGCTAAACTTCTTGCTATCCAAGTCTGCCAATACTTTCAGTTTTAGATTAACCTTTAAAGACAAATTTCATGTGGCTGCCATCAAATAAGCACAAACTTTATCTCTGTATATGTTCTTTAATCTATTTTTTTTTCTTCTCTGAAATGTATGCTAAACCCCTTTTTTATCATTTATGCTGTATATGATTTGTTAGTAATTTATATATTTACATTGTGGAGCTGATGATGTCTTCTTAACCTCCCAAAACAAAATATTTTTGTTATATATATATATATATATATTTTTATGCGAGTATAATAAAAAATACATTCAGACATCACAAAACTCACATCAGATTCTTTGACAAGTTCATTTAAAGGTTCTCAGTGAATCTTCAGTAAATACTTTTTTTTTTTTTTTTGCTGGGGGTTGATAAAGCTGAAAGTAGTGCTCTACTCAGTATACCAACTGCTGTTGTTTGTAATTGGCTTCACAAGAGTGGCTGACTTTCTTACTTATGGCACTTAGCACCAGTTTAATTCCACTATCCAGGGTAAGATGGATGAATTGTCATCTCAATTGCACAAAAATATCTTGAATACTAAATTCAATCAAATCGTCATTGGCTTCCAGATGATTTTGGAATAAACCTGCAACTCTTCTACATGGTCTCCTTATTTAAGTCAGTATATGCTACCATAATCCTTGCCAGTATATTGTTCATTTTTAGTGCTACATGGAGTTTAGGTGGGCTCTCACTCAACTACACCCCACACATCAAAGGGATTGCAGTATGGGGAGTTAGGTGGCCATATGTAAGGAGTGATGTGGTCGCAGAAATTGTCTTGCAGCTATGACTGGGTTCTCCTGCTTGTGTGACATGGTGCAGAGTCCTGTTGTCAGACATAGAGCCCTTCAGCAACTTGATCCAGGGCAGCATTACCTCCTTAAGGCACCTGATGCAGGCCTTTGTGTTGTCTTGAAGCCCTGTGGAATGATGAATAGAGGCATAACAACGCCATCACTAATGATCATTCCAAATACCTTTATAATCACTATTAGACTCATCTAACTCCGTGTGAATCCTCTGCACTGTCCTCAGATTTTATTAGAGCTTCTAGTGCAGAATTGCATGCAGTACTGCTTCCAATTTACCTATTGCACCCTGTACATCTACTTAATGTTACTGCCATCAGCTGCAGTCTGTATCTGAGAGTTGAACTTGAACACATTATTTGGCACATTTTTGAACCTGTTGGTTCTTTTCACTGGGGCAGGTTTTATATGTCCCCAGAGTATGTCTCAAATCAGTGTGGCAAAAAATACAAGAAACCAGCCAGTCATTAAAAGTAGAGGAACATGGAAAGTTTGTAGTTCAAGGAAAAACATTAAAAGCATTGGATGATTGTATACAAAGAGAAAGTTAATGCCTGTGAAATTAAATCAAGATAATAGAGAACAGCTAGTAGAGATAATATCAAATTGAATACCATCTGGGAGACTGATTAGGATATATAATATCTGTACTCTGGTTGTGGAATTTAAGTTTAAGGCTAAAAAAGTGAATGGGGGCTTTTTGAGATTAAGCAACAACAAACGGGACATTGATTATTTCTGGTTGCTTTATAAGGTGCAAGTAATAAATTGGACATTAATTTTGTGGCTATCACTCTTCTGTCAGGTTCTATATATGAATGAATAAACTGAGATGGATATGAATAGTTTGAAATTGATGCAGGACCAGTGCAAGGATATCACCCCCTCCCACCAACTCTACTGCAACTCAATTTGCATAAGGTAGTATTCATATAAAAAACAAATTTTATTGTAACCTAATTATGTGTAATAATGAATCATATGCAATACAGGGGAACATTTCAAGTAGAAGAATTGAAAATAAAAAATAGCCAAATACAAATTAAAGACATGTCATAGACCATTTCATTTTAAATAGATGGACATTTTGTATCAGCTGGAGATTTTTCGTGTTAAAAAGTTGAATAATTTTAACATGTTCAATATTATTATAACAATATTTAACATGGCATGAATGGAAAAATTGTTAGTTTTATTATTATTATTATTATTATAGATAGAAAAGAACCAACTAGGAAAAATTTATTGTTCCAATATGAACAGAGGGGGGAAAAAAAAAAGATTTTTTTTTTTTTTTGTTGAGAAAAGATTCACTTTTCCAAAGAAAGATTTCGAAGGGACTAAAAATAAATATGAACCAGAAATTAACTTGAAATTTACTCATTTAGAGTGAAACAACGAAGCTAATCACAGGGGTTGGATTGCAATTGTTGACAAATGGTATTATATGCAAGCAGAGCTTGGCTGGGTGGGAAAGGTTTTTTTTTTTTTTTGTTTTTCTAAATTCTCAAGGACCCAGCTGGTGTTAAAATTCACTTTGCTACAGAAAGTGATTATGAAATTTTGTTTTCTCAAAACAGAAAAATTCCCAGCTGAAATGTCAGCATATGCAAGCTGACATGAATGAAGGTCAAGGGTGTCAATGGACAGTGTTGAATGAGTGTCCACAGAACATGACCTAAATCAGTGTCTGTGAATCAGAAAGCAACAGATGAAAATTTTTTTTTATTCCAGTAAAATGCAAAGCAAAACACACCTGTGGAAGATAGTAAGATGAAAAAGGTTATTGCAAATTATAGACAAAGTGAAAAGAAGTTATGTGTATTGGGGAATTCAGTCAAGTGCAAAGGTTAAGCTGATTTGCTGATGGAGAAAAAAAAAAAAAAACAATTATGAGAATGACTAAATTGGTATTTCTCTGAGAAAGGAATTCACATCATGTGATAAGTTCTACCCAAAACAGGTAAAGAGAAAATATTTGATTGGCTGAATTGAATAGAAGATAGAAAGAGATGACATCATGAAGCGACTCCGCCCAAATGTGGGAAGAGTGTGATTTTATTGGCTGCAAGAGCCAGAGACTAGTTTCTGCATAAACACGCCCAGTGTCTGTCATTCCCCACACCAGTAAAAATGGACAAGTATAAATACAGAGCCCCGAGGGACCAAAGTCAGTCACAGTTGGCTCTCAGCCCAGAGACGTGACAACAGAGATAGGCGCCAACTGCAGAGCCTAAATCAGTGTCTGTGAATCAGAAAAGTCCTGGCTGAATATGTAAAGAAATAGATATACGCCATGCTGTTGGGTGCCAACCAACCTAAAAGAGTTAAAGTCAAACAACCAACCAACCAGAGTTACAAGAAGTGATTTTGCAGAAAGTTTTGAAATGGCCAACCAGAGTTAAAGACAAGAAGTTATTTTTCAAACAAAGTTCTGAACCAAACAGAGTTCCAGTTTGGGTCCGAGATCCAGTTCGAAGTTCCAGCACTGCACAAAAACAAAGTATTTACTGCCGCTGCCAGCCACCCATCCACCATACTTTGTAATATATATATATATATATATATATATATATATATCTATCACGGTAGGTAGGGAAAAAAAGCAAATGTTGATAAGATAACAAAGATCACTACCTGCGTCCCCACTAGACAGTTATTAATATATGGAAACAGAGCAAGATAGGATGATCATCAAAATTCTTTTTTTAAGTAGGGTGATCATTACTTCTAATTTTTGAATACATTCTGTTATATAAGGGATGGATGAAAAGCTTAAACTCATTTACTGTTTTTATTTGTGATGGTGGGGAATCTCAGGTTGTAGAATGTTTTTAATGAAAATTATGATATTTAACGAGGAATAATTTTCTTTGTGCAAGTGTTAAAAAGACAAATATATTATTTTTAAAGTAGAAAAAAAATGTCATAACTTTTGCACCAGTGAAGTATTGGGCGGGCACTAAGAGAGAGGAATTTGACATGGAAAGTCAGTGAACTATGTTGATTTAAAAAAAAAAAATAAATAAATCTGAGTTGTTTCTGAAATTATTTAATCATTAGTAGAACCTGATTTATAGTTATTGGCACATTGTGGTATTTCTTTGAGCTACATGTTGCGATTACATAGGTCCTATAGGTGAATATGTACCTGCCTGTATTGTTGCCTTGTTCTTGGTTGTGATATGTAAGAGTGATAGCAGCTATAAAGCAGCGGTGCTTGCAAGTCTATATCTGTAATTAGTAGTAGTATCCAGTTAGCATGTTTTTGTTTTTAATCAGGAACAAGCAAGTGTTCTGCCACCTTCCCCTATGAAAGGGCATACATGACATTGGATTAAGTGTGACAACTGGATCCACTAAATCTAGGAAACTGGTATTATTTCTGTCTAAAAGTAAATTGTCTTTATGTATAGTTTTTAGTTCAGAGGTATAAGTTTTTTTTATCTTGTGGGTTTGTATGAAACTTGACGGAAAGTGATTTTATTACTAATACTACAGAAGAGTATAGTTTTGGAAAGAATTACTTGAATGTTTGTCAATTTGCATTCGTTTTTATTTTGTTTATTTGCTGCCATGAGGTATTTGACTGCACCCTTATACATAGAAAACCAAATATTCAAAATTATTATATTTTCAAAGCACATACTTAAATATACAATGTAATATCTTAAAAATAAATGCTTATTGCATGAGACTTTTTCAAATTTCATTACTTTCTCCTTTTTTAAAATTTAAAGTGCACCCTGAAAAAAAAAAACGAAAAAAAATGTTGAGAAACACTGGTTAGGACTGTGTTTTCTCGATTGTTAGATGAAGACAAACTTTGATGCACTGTGGTGAAGTCAGTTTTGGTTTAACGATTGGACAACTGGGTGATGGCTTACTGTAGAGAGAAAGTTTTGTGCTGCCATCTGGTTGGTGTTTGCTGTCAGTTGAAAGGAAGTTGTAGGCTGCAGACTGGAGAGTGCTCATACACAAAGGACTGCCAGTTTGGTGAGTGCTCTTTGATAGTTGAAAACGAATTCTGGGCTTCTAATTTGGTTTGTGTTCATTGTGTGCTGAGGGAATTCTGGGCTGCCATGTGGTGAGTGCTTGCTATCTACGTGACTATGTTTTCACTCACTTCCTGACCTCAGGGGAAGGGTGTAAAATATCATTCTGTAAAGTCATAACAAAGTGAGGTGCTTTTGAGAAGCAAGATAAAGTAATAGCTGAAGATTTGTCCAGTGTGGTGTGAAGATGTTAGTTTTAATCAATGTTGTGAAAAATTGGTAATATGGATTACCAGAGGTAGTACTAATTTGAAGTGTTTCTTGTGAAAGAATTGATAAATAGAAAATATTTGATGCGTGGTATTGGCAATAAGGTGGTTTATTACAGGTAAAATAAACTGAGAGGCTCTGACAAATGAGCCATGAATTATATTAGAATCATGGAAAGGAAGTCAATGAAGTCAAGAAGAGATGAACCTGAATAAGGGAGAATTACCCAAAATCATATTGATAGTGAAGATGATAATGGAAAGAAATAGAAGTACAGGTTTTGAAGCTGAGAATATAAAGAGGGTGTTGATCAGTGACTTTTGTTTGGGGGGGAGGGGGACAAAAACAAATTAAGAAATAGCATAACAGTAATTGTTAGAAAGTCTCACTGTGGGAATTCCAAGCCACTTGTGCAGGTACTGGTTGATACATGGTTGCATCTGTTGAATGGGAGATGCAGCAATATTATACACCCAAAATGACCACAGAAGTCAGGGTAGCAAACCAGGTTGGTAGCACTAAACCTTCAGTTTGACAGGGAGATGGAGTTGAATTCATCAACAAAACCCACCTAGTGCTACTTTCTCCACTTCTTTACTTGGTGCCAATCAGTCAGTGAAATTTCATAGTCTTCCATCAACTGGTATTTTGCAAAATTTCAACATTGTTTACTAGTTTAAATGTTCTTTAAGAAATTGTGTATCTGACAAAAAAGTAAGTACATATGTTAGCTTGACAACAACATTATTAAGCTGTATCTAATAAATGTCTTGTAAGACAAGTTCTATAGCACTGTTATTTAACGATATATTCCTGTCCACCTACACACTACAGAAAAATAGTTGCTGACAACACCAATATACCACACCATGAAATTAAACAAAAATTTCAAATTCTCGATGCCTTCTATATCAAAAGCAACCAACACTCAAGATTTATTACAAGTATTGTAGAAAAATTTTAAAATGCATTTGAGTTCAATGATATTTAATACCATGTTGCAATTTGCCATCTTGCATTTAGAACGCTTGTTTACAAAACACTGTAACCACAATAATTAATTTTAAAATAATTATAAAACTGTATTTACAAAAATTTTAAAAAGTAAACTTATTCAATAAAATTGCCATTGGCATCAACAAAACTTGATATTACAAGGATTTTGTTAGTCTCTCACCCAACTGTGCCCCCACACATAATAACCAAGGAGGTTACAGTCTGGGAAAGTAGATGACCAGATGTAAGGGGTGATGTGGTCACATTGTCTGACAGCCATGACGGTTCTCTTGCTTGTATGGTATGGTGCAGCATCCTGCAGTCAGACAGTCTTCCAGCATTCACCCTCTAGACCCAGAGCAGCACTACCTTCTGAAGGAACTTAATATAGGCCTCCATGTTAAGTTTAACACCCTGTGAGAAGATGGAGACATAATGTCACCATCACTAGTGATCACTCCAAACACTTTCATAATCACTTAGTGATTCAACACTTTTTGAATCCTCTGCACTGTCCTTAGACTTACACAATATTCATAGTGTTTGGATGTATGTGTATAAATTTAAAAAAATGGCAAACAAATAAAAACTGAGGGGATACTCCAGAAGATTTTATCTAATTAATATAAAACATTAATTAGATAAAAAGAGAGAGCTCAATGAATATTATCCAAAGCAATATAAAATATTAAGAGGAAAACTCAAAACAAACGGTTATAAATCCAAAATTTATTTTGATTGTAAAATAATTACAGCTGCCTCATTCAGACTGTTGAAAAATAAATGTTAATTTCACTCAGAATATTCTGAAAACAGTTTTTAGTAGAGGAAATGAACATGGTGTAAACCAGAAATAATACATACATCAAATCACACATGTACAAAAAATTTTTAGGTGAGAATAGATACACACCCAAAAAAGGAGGATAGGAATAGAAATACACAAGTACACAGGCATAGACTTATAAAAGGGAAAGAGGGAAAAAGGATAGAACCAGTAAAGGAGACATAATGCACTTAGTCACAAATATTAGCTGACACAAAAATATTTAGAAAATAAACTTTTTTTTCAGTGAATTTAAAAAAAAAAAGATTTACAAGAGAAGATATTCTACAGAAAATATAAATAAATAATATAGATAATGACAAAGAAGCCAATATAGTAAAAATAGTCACAAGTGGTTAACAACACAAAAACAGTTTTCAACTATATATATATATATATATATATATATATATATAGAATACTTGGTATTTAAGTCAGGTAAATTCCAATAGAGAAACTCAAAATAACTCGATGTTAAATTTATTTATTTTAACAGAGTAATATAATCTAGAACAAATCTTAGATATTCTACAATTTCATGGGTAATACATATTTCATAGCAAGCCTTGCTGCTTGTCAGACCCAAATGATATATATATATATATATAACACCATTCTGGTCCCATCTAATATCAATGCCAATAAATTGCTGCAGTGCTGCCATAAGCTCTTTATGGTGGGTAAGAATGAAGGCTAAACTCAAGAAAAGCAGAGGCTCTGTCATGTAAATTCACTTCGGCATTGGCAGCGATAATATCATGACAATCAAAAAGAAGCCAGTAAAGAAAAAAATATACATAGGAGCAACTGAGGGACCCTGCAAACAAAGAAACTATGCACACAAAACAACCTTTATAAATAATAATGCATGAACAGTACAAAATTTCCTAAATGTATCTAGGAGATTAAAACTTAAAATCAAACAAATCAAACAAATCGCAAAAAAATATCATGGAAAAGAACATCAGCCCACAATAATCAATCCAAAATCTAAACTGCCTGGTGAAAAAAAAAAAAAATTTTTGTTACTTTTCCAGATTAAAACAAATTACTAAATAAATAATGAGAACTCATCTCAAAAATCAGACAAAAATGTCTTTTTTACTATGCTACTTATAAATCGAAACATGAAAATGAACAAGAATAAACTAATACAATAAATAAACAAAAGTAAAAGAAATTAATTCAAACAAAATATACATAAATAAATTAAGTAATAATACACAAACCAAACCAACCAAAATAAGTGTTAAAATATGGTAGACTACCCACAATGCTTCACCGACTTGTATATATAAAAAGTTGAGCAAAAGCACAACACACATAGCTTGATAATTGCATTTAGCATGAGTCAGACTGTCATCTTTGGGTGCTGACCACATATATATATATATAGATATTTGTTCAAGTACACAAAAAATGCTTTAGGTTTGAATCAGTGAAGAAATATGGCTGAAATTATAGAAGGGTTCATAAAAAAAAAATACCCATTCATACATTTTTAATATTTGTGATTTTTACCTGTCCATTACTCAAAAAGCTATTAAATGCTGATTTAAACTTAGCAAAAAAGTTAGTCCCATTAGCAACAGAGACAACAATACTATTCAACAAGCACAAAAGTCTATTATTTCATTACAGCTGCCTGTAGACTAAAAGAAACCCAGATTTTTTGCACTGCTATGGGTACATATGATTCTGTCGAGGCTTGTGAATTGATTAGCATATTATTACTATGGAAACTAAGGTGCATCTTTGAGAAAAAAAAGTAAAAAAGCAAAACAGGTCTATTCAGAGATAACAGATTAATCCTCCTCCAAAAAACAGGTCCACGACAAACAGACTAAGATAGGACCTGATCAAGTTACTTTACGCTTAACACCACTACCACCTGTAAATGAATGTCTTATGAAGAACTATTATATAAGTAACACCTGTTCACCGAAAAAGACCATAGCTAGCTTTCTTGGTGGTACTGGGTGGCTGGTGTGAACGCAAATAAAAGCATGTATTCTAACATTATCTTCTATTAATAAAAGTAATTTAAAGTTACACCAGTATCCTGGAATCTTATTCATGGTGGCAGCAATGAAAACGTGAAAAAAAACAAAAAAAAAAAAAAACACACCTAAGAAAACAACAACATACAGTTTACGCTATGAATAATACAAACCAAACAGCAGTGAAAAAGTACAAGCAAAACAGACAGCAGGAATGTAAAAAAGAAAAAAAAATACTAACAGAATCTTATTCAATGGCAGTAAGAAACTCTTTCTTATATTTTTTTTTTCTAGGTTGTCATGTCTGAGGTTACAATAAAAAAAAAAAATATAAATAAAATCTTTTTTTTTTTGCCATAACACATTTCCTGGCATCTAACACTGCTTTTCTTGAAAAGAAAAAAAAAAAAACAGCGAATGTACACCTGCTTAATTATTATACTATAATCAACTAACATACGCTCACCATATTATGCCCATAATGAAATGGAATAGCAATAATTTACTCGAGGCATTTCATCTTTTTAAACAGAAAATGGAAATATTTGTTTATTATCAAACATGTAATAAATGAGGATAAAGTACCCTACATCCTCAGTAGTATGGACAATGAGGGCCTTCAGAGATACAACTCGTGAACTCTAACAGAGAAAGAAAAGATAAATCACAAGTATATTTGGTCAAGATTTGAAAAACATGAATCCAAGTCAGAATTTCAGGGTCGCAACACTGAAGATGCATTTCTTCTTCCAGAAACAAACCAATGAAACCCTTGACGAATTTGTAACTAGATGCAGACAACAAGTTCAGACATATGATTTCAAGGCTGATGGAATGAACAAGAAAATTCTGGAACAAATTATTTGCATCTACTCCCATCAAAGACTTTCAAAAAGAACTTTTGAACAAGGCTAAAGGATACACAGTTGAGGATGCTTTAAAGTTAGATCACAGCTATGAAGCAACGGAAAAGGTGAACAGGAACTTAAATCTATGAACATAAACCCTGAAAACACCACAGTCAAGACCAACACCATCAAAACTGTCTGGACTGCGGAAGTAACCACCCTCGAAAACCAAAGGGCAAGTGTCCAGCCAATGGATCTAAATGCTATGCGTGTGGAAAACAGGGACATTAGAAGAATATGTGTATCACTTCAAGGTATTCAAAGAAAAACCCATCCTATAGACCAGCCCGACCTCCAAGATCATTTACAACAAAATGAACTAAAACAAGACCAACCAGATTGATATCAGTAAGCCCAGGACAGAGTCCCAGGGAACCAAGAAGTGGGCATGTCCAAAAGTCTAGCACAGAATTTGACACCTTCTCATTCGAATCAATTATAGTTTTGTATTTAGCTTTAGACAAAGAGGAACGGTACAGAGATGAAGCATTCACAGTCGTGAGCATCCAGATAAACTGAAAGGCTAAATGCAACCTGAAAATAAAAGTTGACACAGGTGCCCAGGGTAACACCCTACCAGTCAGAATATTTCACCAGATGTTTCCAGACCATTTAGATTCAAAGAGATTTCCGGACTCGAACCAAATCAAATCAGTGAGGCATACAAAGCTTATTGTTTATAATGAAACGCCCATAAAATGCTTTGGATCAGTCAGCATACCATGCAGATACAATTCCTATCATTGGCAACCAACCAGATTCAACATCGTGGATGTACGTGACCAGCTGTCATGGGACTTAGGACAAGTCGAGATCTAGGAACTGTGACAATGCACTGTGCTATAACACAGACAAACGAAACACAGCAACTTGAACCAACAGTAGTCCCAACAACAATCAACAGTGTCGATAATTTGACCAGGTCATTCCCAGGACAGAATTGGCAACTTTCCGGGGACAGTGAAACTTCACACCTGAAAGAAGATGCAGTACCATACATCGACCCACCATGAAAGTTTCCCATTAACAAACGAGATAAACTCCAACAGGAGCTTGACAGGATGGAAAACAGTGGTGTAATTAGGAAAGTGACAGAACACACAGATTGGTGTTCAAGTCTGGCATTATCAACAAAAGCAAATGGCAGTTTGCGAGTATGTTTAGACCCTGTAAAACTAAATAAAGCACTCAAGCGATGCCCGCATAAAATTCCAACAGTTGAAGAACTAACTCACAAATTCAATGGTGCAAACTTCTTCTCAAAACTGGATGCCAAAGATGGTTATTGGAGTCTAAAACTTGATCCAGGAAGCTTAGTACTGACAACATTCAGAATGCCATTTGGGAGGTACTGTTTTGAAAGTCTTCCATTTGGTCAAGCTATATCTCAAGACCTGTTTCAACAGAGAATGGACTCCATCCTAGAGCAGTGCATTGGAGCTGATGGCATCACAGATGACAATGTGGTGTATGAACAGGAATGTGACCAAAACCTGATTCAGTTAATGAGGGTTGCAGAAAGAAATGGTCTCATGTTCAATTCCAAAAAGTGCTTCATCAAATAGAAGCAAATCTCCTTTGGCATGATATACAATGAGCGGGGTATACATCCTGATCTGAGGAAAATTGTTGACATCCATGGAATGCCAACTCTAAGGAACAAGAAAGAGCTCCAGGAATTTCTTGGTCTAATCCAATACCTTTCCCCATTTATACCAAACCTGACAGAAAAAGCAGCACCACTCTGACAACTGCTAAAAAAGAATGTGCCATTCTACCAGAACAGCTTGGAAAGACTGAAAGCTCTGATCGATGATAATGCAACCACACCAGTTATCCTGCAATTTGATGCCAGCCAGAAAGGGTTTAGGAGCAGCACTCCTCCAAATAAACAACAAGGGAGAAGAGACCAGTAGCATATGCTTCCAAGTCATTGACAGACACTGAAACCAGATAACAATGAAAGGGAAATGCTAGCTGTATGTTTTGGAGTTGAGAGGTTCAAGACACACTTATATGGCAGAAGTTGCCATCTCATTACAGATCACAAGCCACCGATAATGATCTTGAATAAGAATAGGTACCTCCACAAAAATCACTGAAAAAACAGCATAGTATAAAGGAAAAAGGCCCCAAACTAAATAAAAACAAAGTTTTATTGGCAAAATGTTTATATTATCATTAAGAGGATAGATCAAAGCATTTTTTAACTATTTTTTAAATTTTTTAATTATTTCTAACATGTTCGAAATTTTTGTAGAGAGTCTTTTTTCTAACGTCAGTGCAAGATCTAAATTGATGCAACGTTTATTAAGTAAAAAAAAAACAAAAAAAAACGTAATATTGTACAATGCACTTTTTTTGACTGTGAAAGACACATTCATTTGGAAATTCTTTCAAAAATCAAATAATGGTTGGATTTTGATGGAAACTTCAGAACTTATTCATAATCAACTGAAATCAATTTTGAAAAAATTTTTTATATAAAATATTGTTAAAAAAAAATTTTTTTTTTTTACATGTTACCCCCCCCCCCTCACCAATTAATTTCCAGAAATGCTTAAAAATTCGACAACGGGCAGCAATAAGCCTAATATAATTAAATTCAGGAGACATTGGGGAATGCTAACCAACAGTCCCTCCCCCAATAGTCCCTGACTTTCTAAAAAATAGGTCCGAATTGCGAAAAATGCAATAACTATAGCAATTTTTAAGTGGGTAAACTTCTGATTGCTTTTATGAACAGTATAAATTAAGCATATCATAGTCTGAAAAGAAAAATAAATTCAATGAATAATTAATTTTTACAAGAATTATTTTCATTTTTTTAAATTTTTTAATTATTTATAAAAATTATATATAAAAAGTTTCAAAATTATTAAATTTCTTCCTCTATTGGGCCGGCTAGGGTATGTAATTAATGCATGAAGACTACAATTGCTAATCGAAAATTTAAAAGCTTAATAGAAATGATTGACCCCGTCAATTTTTTAAACAAAACATTTTAATTGTGTGCATTTTGATTGCCCGTATCTTTATTTGTACAGGTGGCCGTACATGATATTTATCATTAAAAGGTCACGTGATTCAAGGGTTGTCTTCCCTTACATAAAAAATTAAATTTGTATATTTTTGTCACCTTTAGCCTCCCTACTTAGGCTTCTTGACAGCTTCCGGTTGTCATTAAATCTGTTATCGCCTGAGATAAACACAATAACAAGGGCTACCATAACTGATAAAAGCTTTTACCGAATATTTCGGACAGTAAGCAAGTAAAATTGTTTGAAATCAGGTAAAGGTAGGTTTTAATTTAAAAATTGACTTCAATAATGTGTCAGCGACGTATATTTTATTTTTGCCAGATTTTTAAAACAGAAATGTGGCTACTGTTTACGTAAATGTGTCAATCAAGAAAATGGCGGTATGTTTAATTTTTTTTTTTTTTAATTTGAAAAATTTTAGATTACGACCTATATAATTTTGCTTTAAAATACACCAGTGTATTTCGTTTACTGAAATTACTAAATTTAATCTCTCGACTTTCAATTAAAGCTAATTTTAAAGCTAAAATATAGCTTATTTCTTTTAAAAATTTCATTTTAAAATCAGGTATCGAAAATTTATATTGAAAAGTGGAGGTACCTCAATAAGAATATTACTTCTGCATCCCCTAGACTTCAGAGAATGATGCTGAAGCTTCAAGGATACAACTTCACCATAGAATACAGACCTGGGAGGATACTCACCTTATCGGATTCCTTGAGTCGTTTTCCTAATCCCGAAAACAACGAAGCCATCAACCTTGACCTGCGGATAGACCATGTCCAGTTCTCCACGCAGAAGATCTCTGATGTACGTAGTCTAATAAGAGTAGAAGCAGTGCTCAACCAACTCGTCAAGATGATCATTCAGGGATGGCCTGACACCCTGAGAGATCTACATGAGTACTGGAGTTTCAGAGACAAACTATCAGTAGAGGAATGCGTAATCATCCCAAGGCCCCTCCAGAAGAAAACCCTTGAACAATTACACACGGGGCATCTTGGGCGAGACAAAACAATCCTGCGAGCCAGACAGTATACTGGCACAAGCTCAACAGACATATGCTGCATTGTTTGCACATGTCAGGAGTTCCAAAAAAGTCAGCAGCACAAAAGTCTACTACAGCATGTGGTGCCAACCAAACCATGTGACTATTTAGGGACGGATTTATTCTCATTGGATGCTGAAAGCTACCTGGTCATTGCCGATTACTACAGTAAATTCAGTGGTAAGGAAGCTTCCAGAACATCGTCTGAGCTAAAAAATTGTGGCTGCAACTAAACAAATATTTGCGGAATATGGCATACCGTTCACAGTGATGTCTGACAACAGTCCCCACTACAATAGCACTGAATACCGGAAATTCGCATCAGATTGGGGTTTCAAACATATATCATCATCACATTATCCCAGACCCAACAGATTTGTTGAGCGGCAAATTCAAACAATAAAAAAGACTTTCCGGAAAGCCAATAGAGCCAATGAGGATGTTGAACTGGCTTTGCTGGCACTCAGAACACCAACTGACCAGAAACTGCCTAGTCCTGCTGAACTAATCTTCAACAGAAGGTAAAGGACACATTGAGCCCTGTTGCTTGTGTGCATAGGCAAAGTCAAGACAATGTCATCCGTCTGTTGAATGAAAGACAGACATCGCAGAAAGCCCAACATGACAGAATTGCTAGTGATCTACCGCCACTATACAAAGGACAGCAGATCCTCATTCAAGACCAGAGCACCAACAGGTGGAAGCCTGCCAAAGTACAAAATGTCTGCGAAGAACCCAGATCCTACATAGTGAGACAGGACGAAGGTGGTGTAGTTAGGTATAACCGACACCAGCTCTGTGATAAATCAGTATCTTTTGATATTGATGACAAGACTTATGATGGAGAAAAAAAAATCATGCCTGTCAACCACCTGCAGGGGCAGCAGACAACACTTACATGACTAGATCTGAAAGGGAAGCAAAGCAAAACCCCCTGACTGATATGGACATGAGTAACACACTAACTCGATCAACTATATTAACTATTAATTCACATGTTGATCAATTTTTTATTTCAGCTGTGAAACTGAGATGACGAACATTCTTGTGAAGGAAGGATGTAATAGGTTTCAGCATGAATGTTTTATGAGGAACTACTATATAAGTAACACCGGTTCACCGGAAGAGACCTTCTTAGGTTGCTTTCTTGGCGATACTGGGTAGCTTGTTAACAGCATGTATTCTAACGTTATCTTCTATTAATAAAAGTAATTTAAAGTTACACCAGTATCCTGGAATCTTATTCACCACCAGTAATGCTAAAGTGATCAACTTCCTCGACAGAACCTTTAACCTGAATGGCCAGTACAAACCATATGAGTTATACAACCACAAATGTCAACATAGAATCTAACCATCACCATAGAATACTAGACAATTTACATAAATCAATCCAATTTAGATTATCTGCCAACTCAAGTAATAAGCAAAATTTAATATAAAAAGACCTCAGTAAAAAGTAAAAGCAATATAAGATTGGAATATTCTGATAAAAACAAGGAAAGCAAATATAAACCAAAACTCTGTAAACATATCATATGGTTTAACTCACTAAATAGAAGAATTTTCCTAAATTTAATTCAAATATTTCAGCCATTCCTCAACACTAAAATAGATTACCAGAAAGTTAAGGTTAGTTATAGTTGTGTCAAGAACATCGATAAATATATCTCACAACTTAACAATATGATTAAATACATGTCGAACCTGCCAAATAGTAACTGCAAAAAAAAAAATATGATCAGCCCACTTAACAGTCATTTGACCAAATGTATAATTTACAAAGCTAGCATCCATTCTGATATTAAATTTTATTTTGGTTCTACAGAAAATCAACAGAAATACCAATATTACAATGACTTCAAGTAATAATAAATACTGGAATAGCACTGCCCTCTCTAAATATTTTTGGCAATTAAATAACAACAAAAACCCAGTTAATACCTGAGATGTCATTACAAAAAGCCAAATCTTATAATGGAATAGGAAATAGAAGTAACTTATGCCTTCTAGAAAAAACTTAAAACACCCAAATAATCCCAATTTACTAAATAAAATAGATATAGAAATAGATGTCTGCTCAAATACATAGGCCCGGATCCAGCTTTTCATTTTTTATTTATTTTTACCTTATTTCATTATTGTTTTTTATATATTTATTTTTTAATGCCTTTCATTTCCTGAAAACAAACTACAAGTGGTCCCCTTTGAACTACATGTACAATATCGGCCCCTAACAAAATTTACCCTTTAATATTAAACATGAAATCATAAAAGTTAGATTAAGTTAATGTTTAAACCAAATTAAATTATACATTTAATAAATCAAAAAATGGCATCTTGGATTTGTAATTTATAACTATCATGAACAACATGAAGACCAAAAATAAAAATTCAAATCGAGAAGTGGTCAGTTCATAACATGCACCAGATATATGTATATTAATATATATATATTTCATAGCTGCGTAATATTACATCAAGGACTTTTATTAACACCAGAAAAAAAATAAAAATAAAAAATAAAATAATAATAATATATATATATATAATATTTTATAACATAGCACACTTGGTATACAATCCAGGTAAATTCTGATAGAGACGAACTCAAGAAAACTAAATGTTAAATTCATTTATTTAATTTAATAGAATAATATAATTTATAAAAGATTTTAGATTATTACAATGGGTAATACATCTTTCACCGTGTTCTGATGTTATCGCGGCTCATCAGACCCAAAACATACACAAGTTGGTCCTCAAAATATCCACCCTAAAAAATTTCTTTTATTTTATTTTACATAAAATACATTTATATTTTTTACATTTTATGTAAAATAAAATAAAAGAAAAGAAAGGAAATTTTTTTTTGGGGGGGGAGGGTGATATTTTGTACCATTTGGGTCTGACAAGCTGCGATAACAACATCAGTACGTGGTGATATATGTATTACCCATTGTAATAATCTAAAATCTTTTATGAAAATTATATATATATATATATATATATATATATAAAATACTGAATGCAATTATTTTGTTTTCTTTTTTATAAAGTATCCAATATTTAACTTACCTGAATATGTACTACAGGATTTATTTTTAGATAAGATAAAAAGGTAAATTTGAAATATTGATTACAATATATTTTTAAAACTCCAACAATTATATAACTTCTTACCAAACAATTTAACAACTAAAAGAAAAAAAAAAAAAAAAAAAAAATTAGAAATTTATTCAAAGGTTACAACTACTAATTCAGAATTCTAATGAAAGGTTGAAAACTTTCACACTGCAAAATATGTATAGCAAGTCTCAAAGTAAAAAATATCTTAAATATGAAGAAAAGTCAACTTTATTTAATAATGTGGACAGAAAAGGATCAAATGAAAGCTGAAATGTTAAAAAAATACTCAGTATTTGCAAATCAAAGTAATTTCAGTCTCATGCAACAAATAAAACTGAAAAGTTAAAAAGGAAATAAAATTTATCAACTGGAGGAGTAAATATTTCAAAGCATACACACAAAGAAATGTTACATGAAAGATTCACAAAATCATACAGTGAACACATTTTATTTATGCATAAAAAAAAATCATTTAAGATTCAGTGCAGAAAAAGAAAAAACCTTCAAGGAAGTCACCATGAAAAATTAAAAATGTTTCCATCACCTATATGCAAAATAGCAGTCTAAAAAGATGAAAAAAATGTAAATGTGTGTGTGTGTGTTTTTTTTTTTTAATGCTACGTAAACTACTCTCTAATATAAAAAAATGAGAATAAATGTAGCATAGGCAATGTAATAATAATAGCTAATAGAACACTAAAAAAAATTGTGATATTCACTGTAAACATATCTAAAAGGAAAAATTACATTCTGAGAATTTCATAGATTACAAACATACCACTTAATTGTGGTTAAGAAGAATGCAAAGAATAAAAACATTATTGTAAAAATTTTAAGTGAAAAATAAAAAGAATAAAATAAAAAAATGAAAAGCTGGGGAAAAAAGCAACAAATATGTTGGTGTCAAAATTGAGAACTCACTGCTACACTAATCTGAATATAATGAGCAAAAGAGATAAAAGAGACTAATGAAGTAGTAACTTGGAAAATGAAGTTTTGTATTTTTAGTTTTAGGAATATATTAAATGCATAATGTAAAACTGAAATTAGAACAATTGACAAAATTGTAGTGAAGTAGTTTCAGTAAAACAAGGTTACTTTTTCAGTTTATATTTTTAGAGTTACTAAATAATTATAAGACATCTGGTTGTTTCTTCTCCAAATAGAAGAGCTCTTTCAAAAGATGCTGTACCAAGTCAATACATTGAGTGTCCCCAAGCAGTGATGACAACTTAAGCAGTGCATATCTTTGCAATCTTTTGCTAGACATTCATTGGCCTCTTAGCAAGACTTAAAAAAACAAAACTAAGCACCAATGTAATATTCCCTTTTCATTTATATATATTTTAAACTGTCATTTCAAGTCAGATAGATTTCCAGTTACCCTCTCCCAGACAGACATTGAAACAAGATCTAAAAAGGCCAGTCAAATAGCAAAATTGAATATATTTTAATGTATTTTTCTTCTTAGCTTTTATAATTTCTTAAAGAGGAAATTAAAAAAAAAAAGGTAAAGAGGATTTGAAAAACAAATTATCCTCCTTACCAAAACAGACCAAAAAACTAGAAGTTTGTGTTTAAATCAAGAGTTGTAAAGTTGTTACTGTTGCTGCTGGGTGATGTGTCAAGTGGAAACCAAAATCAAAGGTGTTACCAAAACATTTCATATACATATACTTAAAGGGAACACCCTCATCAGCTTCATTACTCAAAAGCAAATTTTCTTCTTTAAGGGCCCTCCGGCCGGGCCCAACATCTTTAGATGTAGGATTTTGCTCTCGTTGTTATATATTATTTATATTAAAATTTCTGATGTTACACATGATGGGACTTCACTGTAGCTCAGCATCACAAGGAGTGCGTAGTGAAAGTCTCCTGATCAGATGCTTTAGGTTAGTCTTTCATCACAGTGAGTAGTATCTCTCTTAAAGCCAACGCTGCTGCTGCTGCTGCCACCACTACATTCAGTGGTACGTACTTGCCACACACTCACACACAGACACGTGGTGTTGGTAGGTACTCTGCTGAGGCCGCCGCTGCTGCTTACACAGTGAAAAACCTCACTGGCTGAGGCAGACTCACTGATGCACAGGGTTCATGACTCGAGAGGATACTGCTTCGATGAGTTGAAACCAAGTAGTAGCAATGCATGATGTTCCAAGTTCAAACCCATGGTGTCCAACCCTCATACAATACAGCTAGATTATCCAGATTGGTTGCTTCCTTCAGAACATAATCCACCTAAAAAAAAAAAAAAAATATAAAATTCTTTAAACTAATTTGCTTTTGTTACAAAATATAGTTTACAGAAAATGCTACAATTTTCTGAAAGAAAGGCAAATGTACAAATTTGACCAACTATTTCAGAATTCAGTTTGTTTCCTGACACGAAGTCATGTTGGGCTCTCAGAGTAAGAGAAATTACTTTCTAGGGAGACTTTCCTCTCCAAGTTATGTGAATGGGTTCCATTGTACCAGTAGAAGAGAAGTCCAAAAACTATGCAGGTAATTCTGGATGTGCATTGTGGTGCAGTGGATATTGGCTTGGAACGAGAAATCGAGGAGCTGAGTTCAAATTCCAGTTGAATTTGTTGCATTCACTTACATGCAAATACCCTTCGGTCCAGTTATGGGTTAAATAACAGGACAGATTCGGTTCTATAGCCTTCGCTGGCAACCATTGGCTTTCTTTCCTAGCTGGAAGGATAACACTTTGTTAATGGATATTTTTCAATTTAAACCAATGTTCTAACAAAATTTAATTTGTTAAATTATCTAGATACTTCATAGAGTCAATAAACAGGGTTTTAATGAACAATAAAGAAAAATACATATTTGTGCTGTTAAACAATTTAACATCATCTGTACCTTCTCCTTTTAATAAACATGTTAGACTCATCTGAAAAAACTAACTTTCTTTGAATTTGTTATTGAAGTATATTCTGTACACAGTGTAAGAATTTCAAATGTTTTCCATCAAAATTCTAGTACTAGCTGCTTTATCCAATTTTGGTACCTTAAATGATCCAATCATGACTGAATCATTTTTCTCAGTGTTCCCAGCTAATGGTTTTACCTGTCTCTTAAACATTTATCTGCTGGGGAGTTCACTTTAGGTGTATTCTAATTTATAGTTGTCCAAGTATGAAAACAGGAAAGTCATACAATTTACAAATTCCATCTCCTTTTCAGTTAAATATAACACTTGAATTTCACCATGGATAATCAGGGTTTTAATTTATATGTAAAATAATATTTAAATTTAATTAAATTTTATTAATATTTCAATTAAAATATTGTAATAATTAGCAAAGTTTGTTGCTGTAAATTGCTATATATACTTGTATATAAGCCAATTTCATGTATACTGCGATCACTGAATATTTTTGTGCATAACCTGATTTTTTTCATATAACTCATGTATAATGCAACCCTAACTTCTGAGCAATACTAGTAGGTCTATCATAAAATATTACAGCATTGGGCATCATCCTAGATAATATTTTAGAGGAAATAAATGGTCTTCATTGTTTTTTGTGCAAAGTTACACCAAAATGATGAGAAAAACACTTACCATAAGATATCTGATGCAAAGATTTAGATACCATACTTTTGTTTTCATTCATACTTAAGTTATCTACTTTACCTGAGCCTGCCTTCTATGTAACTTAAGTGTCTTTCTTTTGTACACAAAGAGCAAAATCTCATCCACTAAGGTATGCCACTAACAAACAAATACCTTATGAAGAACCAATAAGATTTTTCCTTAATTTTATATTTATCTTCATTTTTACAAGTGTTTACATTGCCGAGGTATAGCCAAGATTACCAGTATGTAACTTAAGTGTCCCATAAGTTGATGTAAATACTACAGGTTATGATAATTCAAATCATTTTAATAAAAAGTACTATTTTGAAATCATTTACTGTTTTTTTTTTTTGTAACCATCATTAACCATATATTGCAGTACATCTTGTCAAAATATTTAAATATGTAATAAAAAAACTAAAAAATAAAATAAAATAAGTGAATGTAAAGAATATAATAAATTATTTGTACCATTTTTTGCAGTGTGGAACTTTTCCTCCTTGAAAAGTCCTTAAACATCCTAGCTCTCTATGAAATTAAGCTCAACTATGCAATCTCCTGATTTCTACCTCTCTTTAAGAACTAATGTCTAAATGCATGGCCTGGGAGTTTATGTCTGCAAGCATCTCCCTTTATACTATTTACATTATTCAGACTATTGTTCTCATTTTTATTGTCACTTTTATAATGTTTTAGCCATTGTACATTCTGGCCTTCTTCAGGTGCTAGGAATTTTGAACCGAACCATTTATTACAATCAATGGGGTATATCATTTTCATTCCTTTTGCAATGCCTTTTATGATAGTCAAGAGTTATCTCCCTTTAACCTAACTATAAATTATTTGTTCACCACTACTGTAGCCTGGTACTGAACCCACAACTCTTTAGGTTAAGTCACTGGAACTAACCAACATCTATATCCAGTGGGCTATGCGTCCTTACAAACACGTATAAATGACAAAGATGAGTTTGAGTATCAACCTCTATGGGCTATTTAATGCCAAAAAGGTGGAGCTTTAAGGTATTTTTTTTAATGTTCAGTTATAGTGAGAAGGTTAATTTAGTCAGATTTTAATGAAAAATGTTTCTTATTTTTATTTTAGAAAACTGAAGAAGTCTTCTTTTGTATTCAAAAATTTATTACTGGTAATAATTTTTTCCTTCAAAAATTCATTAATTCTTCCTTTTCTTTCCTTCAAAAATGTCTTGTTGCTAATATTTTTTCTTCAAAAGTGTATATTTATTTCTATAAAAGTCTATTTTATGTAAATGGTTTTGAGTTTGAGTTTTGTTTCACTGCATATCACCATCTTAATACCAAAAAGGTAGGGATGTTAAGGTATTTTTTTTTAATGTTCAGTTATAGTGAGAAGGTTGATTTAGTCAGATTTTAATGAAAATTTTCTGTTTTTATTCTTTTTTATTTTAGAAAACTGAAAATGTCTTCTAGTTTTGTATTCAAAACTGTTTTGCTAAAAAATTTTTTCTTCAAAAATGTGTTATGGTAATTTTTTCTTCAAAACTGATTTGTTGATAAAAGTTTTCCTTAAAAAATGTATACATTTTTCTATAAAAGTCACATCTATTTGTCCACAGCTGGGACCCTAACAGGAGCTACCACTCCAGGTCAAGGTGGACCTGGGAACAACAGCAATTAAGAGGTGGTTCCATGCTCCTCACAGCCTCCCAATCAGAGGCCTTGCTGCCGGATGCAGTTTACTGTCATGCCCAGGACCAACAAAGACGAAAACCATAGTCTAAATACTACCTCATCTCAGAAGTATAGACAAATATCTCCCTTTATTTAGGGAGATCTCTATTGAATCTTCAAGACCATTCTTGCATGTGTTTCTATTGCTCTATTACACAGTCACCTATCTCTTCATCTAGTGCTCCCCTTCCTCTCATGACTTGTGTGCTCTATAGTATTTCTGACAACATAGACAAGGCCACTTCACTACATCCATTTGCAAATGTATTTCTGTTCGATGACTTTAATGTCCATCATGTCAAGTGGTTTAAACACTGTCACCAAACTTGCTGGTATCCAAACCTTGAAGCTCTCAATCACTCAATCTCTCAGGCAAGTTGGGAATTTCCCTAGTAACCCTGAAAGACATGCTTCTCTTCTCTTTATTTCTATCTATGTTTCATGTCATGATGTGCAGCTTTTCTTTTTTGGCATCTGATCATGCATGGTGTCTGTAAAGATCTCTTTCTGCTCCCACTCCATTCAGCAACTTCCTACCAACAGAATACCTTTCTCTTATCAATGTATTGGCTAGGACTCATTCTGCGATTTCCTTTGTGATGTTCCTTAGAACAAAGCTTTTAGTCTCCCTGTTAAAGACTGTGCCTCTGAAGTCTCCTCTTGGCTGGACGCTTTCAGTCACAGAAATCGCTTCTGGCTGTATCAGAGTGACACATCTGATTATAATAGACGTCTGTTTTTGCTCATAATAAAAGCGTCTTAAATTATGTAAAGTTATAGTTTGCTGATAGAATGAAACAACATATAGCATCTTGCAAGTTCAGCTCTAAAGATTACTGGTGGCTCTGCAAGAGCCCTCAATCCCCCCTTTTTTTCAATCAATTCAAAGCCTTGACATTTACAGCAGACAAGATTGAAGGCTTTGCTCAAATTCTCTTCCAATTTCACACTTGACTTATCTGGAGTACCCAAACCAGTTTTTACCCCGAGAACAGAGGCCTAACAAAGTGATATATGCATAACCCCATCTCTTGTCTCAGACATTATTTCTAAATTAGACTCTCATAAAGCAAGCAGAGGTGATGGAAATCACAGTCATTGTCCTAACAAATCATCTCCAAACTCTACAACTATTGCCTTTCTGCTACCTGCTTTCCTGCTTGTTGGATGTCTTCACATGTAGTTCCTGTTTTTAAGAACTCTGCTGGCTGTTCTGACCCCTCTAACTATCAACCTATTATCCTTTTACTGTTTTTCAGAAAAAGTATTCAAGGCTCTAATCAATGCTTAAGTAGTTAAGCATCTCAACTCTCACAACTTACTCTGACAAACAATATGGCTTTCACTTTGCCAGGTCTAGTGATGATATGCTAATAGCCATCATTGAGGTTGTATATATATATATATAATAATAATATAAGATAATAATGGCAAAGCTAGAGCTGTTGTTCTAGTTATCTCAAAAGCATTTGACAGAGTTTGGCACGCTAGCCTTCTGTACAACATCCAGAACTACAGTATTTCGGGACAGTTGTTTGATTTAATCCAATTGTTCCTATCAAATCGTAAAATAAAGGGCTTTTTGAGCAGACAGTCTTCAAGATTGTTTTACATGATGTGCATGTTCCTCAAGGATCTATCCTAAGTCATAAGCTGTTTCTGGTCTTCTTCAATGATCTTCCTGATGGGTTCAGTTCCCAAGTAGGCATTTATACAGATGACATCATTTACTCCTGTCTCGATAAGAAATCTGTTGCTCTTGAAAGACTTCCACAACTAGTGCTTAACTGGGGTAGAAAATGGCTTGTAAATTTTAATGCCTCAAAAAAACAAAAAAAAAAACAAAAAAAAAAGTCACAAAACTTGAATATATACAGTAAGTGCATTTATCTGAAACCAACATGTAAAATAACCAAGAAAAAATATACTGTTATATACCGTTAGTTTTTCGGCAAATAAAAGTTTCTGATTATTTAGAATTAAAATCCATGACAATTAGATAATTTTAACTCTTAACAGGTCTTCTATAATCAAGGTTAATCCTCAATTAGTTTCTACCAAGAATTGTATTTTTGATGGTGAAAGGGTACCTTTACTATGAAAACTTGTGGCAACATACTATAATTCCTTCTATCTCATCATCTACATGTACTGGTACAACATGTGACAAAATCAATCAATCATACCTGTCTGAATCAAAAGTATATCAGCAATTAAACCAGCTTTCTTAAGTATGTTCTTTTAATATGTTAAAAGCCACAGTTAGGGATAAGAAAAATATTTGAGTGATTTTGATAAAGTTTAAATTGCTACTGTGAGAAGACTAAGGCATTTGCTGAACAACATAAATTGGGGGAGTGCTCATATCCAGAATGGTTAAAAAAAAAAGAAACAAGGCATTGGGCAGCCAAGATTTAAATGTAAAAAGTGAATAGAGGTTTTTGTGCCATAACTACTGTAGCACAAACTGCAGAGTTTTAATGAAGCTGAGAGAAAAAAAATGCATCACAGCACATCAATCCTTGTTATGTATTGAAATACCCATCCTAAACTATGTCTGTTGCTGCAAATAGAAAAATTGGACAATAAGTCATTTAGTCTGGTGAATTTTGCTTTCTCCTGAATAAGGTAGATGGCAGGATATGTGTCCATTATACTAGGGAAGCAAGGACATCAGGATACACTATAGGAAAACAACAAACCAGAAATAGCAGTGTGATGGTTTGTATTCACATGAAACATACTTTGTCATGTTCCACTCAGATTATTGAAGATTACGAGGTACACATTAATGACAAGTCTTCTGTGATGACACAAGGAGATTTCAGCACCCAGACTAAAGAAGTTGTGACGCAATAGTTTCAGAAACATGAAAAATTCAGTTATTCAGCCAGTAAAATCTGCAAATGTAATCCTATTAGATACTTGTGGGATTTGCCAAACTAACAATTTCAATCTACATAACTACTACAACATAACTTGAAGCAAACAAGTTCTATACTGTTAATATCTTTTTTTTTTTTTTTTTACCAGTCATTTTTGAGACACTGCATAACTAAATTATTTGGACTATTTCAGATATTCTTTTTTTTATATTCTAGTAGTTATGATGCCTTCAAGATTGCAACTCAATTTTAATAGGTAAAATGATTACTTTATCCAAAAGTTAAGAAATTAACTATGACAATATGAAAATTATTGGCTAGTATCATAGCTGTCTGAAAAGCACATGCAGTTTTGAGCCACTGTAAAGAATAAATTTTTAGGTATGAAACATTTTTAGAGTAAAAATAACTGCAAAAATGTTTGCATTCAAATTTCACTTAAATGCATGAGAATTGTTTTGAAATCAACATTAATACCATAATTTAAAACACCAGTCACTATTTATTTATTCATCTAGATAATGTAGTTGTATATTTTATAATGAATTACCTAATTATTATGTTTATCATTTGTTTATCATTAATTTGGCATGAATTGTGTATGTAACTTGAATATTTTTTTTTATGAAATTCAAATACTTTATATTTGCTAATTTGTTTATATATCTAACACCAGTGAATGATCCTTATTTATTCATAATTTCAGTTTTAAAACATTATTTTATGTATAAGAAAAGGAAGCCATAATTTTCACTATTGGAATAGCATTCCTAAATCTAACATACATGTCTATTTTGAAAAGGTTTATTATAACCAATTATTACTATTTTAAACTTTATTTCTAAAATTTATATACAACTATACAGTTCATGTTATGATGATAATAGTGTGGTAATGTAGAAATATGTAGAAATACTATTATTCTTAGGAACTATATTAATTTGTTATTAATACACTATATTATGGAAATTGATATTTTATACATTAGCATGAATGATTATTTACTTTGTTTATTTTAAATAACATTTTTAAGGAATATGAGGTATTTTAAAATATATAGGTAAACAATTTTATTCTTAGCATTTATTTTTTAATAATTTATTTATAGCTTAAACCAATCTTTCTTTGGCACTCTTTTGCAGATGTGACAGAAAGCTGGAATGAAGGTTTGACATAGCTCTGTTTTCTTCATTGTCTTCTGATATTTTCCCAGTCTTCATGACTCTTCCTTGAACAGCTAGCAGAGTTGATGCCTGTGAAATTCAGGTTTTTTTCCTTGCAAACGTACTTAAAATGTAGTGCCAGGTGACCTACTGGACGATGTCCTATGGCAAGCTCACTGTACATGATACCTTTTGGTATATGGCCATCATTCAATGGCTGGGTCATGTACATGACCCAGCCTTGGATAAGTCATAGACAGTAGAGATGGATGCTTTCCAGGTGGTTTTCTTGCCTGACATGTTGTCCAGGTTTCACTGCTGCAAAGAGGACTAAGAAAGAACCTAAATCCCCACTTCCAGTAGAGCATAGGCCATCAACAAGGGGGTCAGCAATGCTTCTGTAATTTGTTTATTTTTACGGGTTGAGAAATTTATTGAATTCAAAGAGAATAAGTTATTTTCAAAAGCTCAGCCTCAATGTCAAGTGATATTATTCAGTAGTTTTTTTTTAATAGCTTAACTTCATCATGGTTTACGTTTGAAAACAGATTTTGTAATGATTGGATGTATATTGGTAGGTTCTATTTCTGCAGGTATCTTTAGTATGGTCAGTACTATAATGCGACTTTGAATCTAGATCAGGCCATTTTTTCTATGTTGGTTTTGACTGTATGTTATTGTGACTTTTTGATTATCTCCACATTTTAACAATGTCTATGCCGTTTGACTTCATTGTTTTCCAATTTTCAAGAGTTATTTTTCTTAATTGTTTAGTATTTTCTCTTCCATTTTTCTTCTTACTCTGAGTTTCTTTCTTGTATTATTTTTTTTTTAAATTCAGGATTGTCTCCCCTATGAGAGTTCCATGTAAACAGTCTTGGAATGGTTAAAAAACACTTAAGCTAATGAAGATATGAAGGCATTATTTGATTCCTCTATATATATTTGATAAAAATTTATTGTCATCAATTTGAACTAGTTTATTATAGAATTTTAATATTACACTTTAATTTTGAATGTTATATCTATGTGTTTTTCATGGTTTATGTGAACAGAAACAAGTTATTTTGTTCACTGGCATTGTCAGCTTAGTTACAGGTAGTCTGTGAGCAGTTTTATTATCTGAACCATGGCAATGTTTCATGGGTTGGTTGAACAATTTGTAAAGAATGGAATATCTTTTTGAATAACAAAGAGTTCACCATTGCTGTTTGAGGTTTCTGTTAAAAAGGTGATATCTTACTACCAAAGGAGCAGTGGAATTCAAAAATACATGAGGTATCATTGAAATCCCATGAATGTAGTAATGCTTTTTTTTTTTCAAATAAATTCTACACAGTTTAGTTAATCTTGTACAGAATTTCTATTACAATTATCTGATGAATTGTATATTACAATTTCAAATCCATATTGTCTTTGCTGCTTATGGCTTGTTCAAAATAAATTGTATCCCAAATGCTCAACAGATTCACTACTAAGATAAAATCACTTGCATACAGACATCAAACACAGCTTTTTTAAAAATACATACATTCTGAAATCATTTGATCTTGACTGGATGTTGAATTATCCTAAAAATCTAAGAAAATTTTATCTAACACACACACAAAAAAAAGAGCAAGACATTTTAATATGGATAATCAGTGAATAAAATATATTGATGTAATTCAGAAGTAACACATGAAAACATACCATTCACAGCTTGAAATAGTTATCAAAAGCTAAATTTTTAAAAATCATACCTGTTCCTGGATCGTTAAACGTTTATTTGGATCTGGATCTCTTCCATCTAATTTCATCTTGACCCTCCGCCATACACTGACAGCATAAGAATTACGTTCTTGAATAGCTGAGACAAAATACAAAATTTAATCAAATAAAAGAAACAAATTACAAATTACATTATTATTAAAATAGAGAAAAGAAAATAACCAGGACTGTGTCAATATTAAGATTTAAATTGTGAGTGTATTATATTTACAGGGGAAGAGTGGTTAATATAAAAAAATATTTACAGATATAGACAGTGCAAACATAACATTCAACACTGCATGGTGACTAAGTTTCACAATTATATGCAGTCTAAGGACTAAGTGAGTGAGAAAAGAAAATTAAACACCATTATTTTTAAGTGCCATTTTTTTTTTTTTTTTTAAATGGGATGAAACACAGCAATTCATGTGACAGCAAAGTATAATGGTAATTAGTAATAACTTTTTCTTTTTAAATACACATTCAAGAATATGGGGACTGACAATTTTTATTCATGGATGGTTAGTTAAACAGAATATAAAAGATTTCAATAATAAATTACACCTGAGTAATGATTCTGCAGAATCCAATGATCTCGTAGTAATGTCGAATAGGTCCTTGGAATTTGTCTTTGTCCACTGTTATGGATGAAAACCAATTGTTTGGAGTTTAATATGAGGTTTCTTTCCTCATTTGTGAGGTCAGAAAATTCCATGAAAAAATCCAGAGTTAAAGTGAACAAGTCTTTTGAAATTGAAGAGTAATAATTTACTATGTCAAACTGTAGGTCTATTTATTTTGTACACTAACTGCACAATGATATTGATATAGGTGACATTAAGTTATATAGAGATGATGGTGTAGTTAAAGAGTAAATTTCTGTTTGGTTTCGGTTATACTGCTCACTTCACTTGTGGGTTTGAAGCTTCCAGGCAAAAATAAACAGTCTTAACTCAATGTTCTCTCTCAGCTGCACACGTCACCACGGTCCCAACAACACTGGCAGTCATTGTCTCTGACCCTTTTTATGGACGAAAACCATTGCTGACGCACCAATCATTGCTGTTGGTCTCATTCTCACTCAGCATAAAATGACAGGTCGAAGAATATTCCTTTCTTTGACCAAACTTGCGAGGACGCAGCTGACAAGATGATGAACTATCTGGTGTAGGTTTATGTACGCATTCATCACAACTCAGCAACCTGACAAGCAAAACACTGGACGCTTTGGCTCTGGTAAGTGTCAATGTTTATCGTCACACTCTCCCCCGGTTTCCTGATCACACAAATAACAGTGTGGGTGTGGTCTTTTGTTTCAGGTACTTCTTCAAAGGGGCATTATCTGAACTTCTTCAGGTGAGCTTTCAGACGAACTGTCAGAGCTATCAGGGCCACTTGATGGGCCCTCGTGTGAATTGCTAACTACAGGCTCGATTAGCACTTCGCCTTCTGATGAATCCCTCTCACCGTCACTTACGGAGGTGGTTGGGTTGAGGACGGGGCGCAGATCCCTCACATGTCATGGGAGTCCATTGACTTGTATGGTGTGCTCACTTACTATACTAGTGACAACCTTTTTTGAATTGGGTTGTGCACCGACTATTGGGAGGTTTTACCCAGATGGCCTCTCCTGTTTCGTACGATCCACACACTTCTTGTCTATCAGGCACGTTACTCGCTGTTGATCCCTTTGACTCGTACCTGGTATCTATATATCGCATTGGTGGGGGCACTTAAAGCAAATACGTTGTCCTTTGGTATCGTGTTGTATCTGTATACGGCTTCCATGACTGTGCACTGCTTTCTAGCAACAATTCTCTTTATACTCCGGTGGCACCTCTTCGCTATGCCATTACCACTTGGCGCATGTGCACATCATAGTCGAACATGGATCCCCCATTTGTCCAGGAAGTGCTGGAACTGTCTGCTGCAGAAGGCAGTGTCATTATCAGTGAAGATTTCCTCTGGAGGTCCTCGTTCATAAAACACCGACTAACTGGCGGATCACGCTTGACGAGTCTTGTCGTGACAATGGTCACCATACTGCGAATCTGGAGGGCCCGCAATCTATCAGTGTGAGGAAATTCTGGCCGTCGTAATGGGTTATGTCTATACCCAGCCTGCTCCATGTGCATTTTACACCCAGCTTTCCTTTTCGCCATTTAACTGGTGCAGGGTCTATTGACTGGTATGTTTGGCATTCCTTGACCACTGTCCTCATGGTATTTGTAGATCCTGACAGATTGGTCAGCCGTACAAAATAGCACTTTCTTCTTACGCCGGGGTGTCCACTACAATGATGTATCCTCATTATCTTGTCCGGCTCCTCCAAAGATGCAGCGCACATCGATGGTACAGGCTCGGCGTCCTTCTTTACAGCAGCAAACCATCTCTGTGGTATCCTAGTTAATTTGTCAGCAAGGTTGCAGCTAGATAGGTTGTACTTGGTGACAAAGTTTTTAACAGTAGTCAGCCGTTTTCTAATGAGCATCTCGCTGGCTGCCTTGGTGCGAACCCTGGCCTTGCCTGTCAATGTGTCTGGCACCCAATGGTATACGCATAAGGAGTCGGTCTGCAGATGCAACTGTTACCCTCCACTGGAGTGCCAAATTAACTCCTTTTAGTACAGTGTCCAGTTCTGCGCAGCATCGTTCGTTGGTTACAACCAGCATGCAACCTCGATTACCACTATCCCTCTCCAGTGGGACTCCAATTGCTAGGGAGCTTGCATCAACCCAGACATTCATTTCCTCTCTGGGTATGCACCAATTCTCTCTGGTAGGGTCATTTTGTTTTACTCTCGCTATAGTCTCCGTCACCATGCAAATGAGTAGCGTGTTGGTCATCTCATCATCCCATCCTTTAGTGACTGCGCTTGCCCAACGTTTTGTGGTGCATGCTGCCACACAAAGCCATCCGCATACCAGTAGGTGCCCCACAAGCTTGTCACAGAGGGAAAAAATAGTCTTGTTAAGACATCAGGTATATCAGGAATTGTAGTTCCGTGTTTCCATGTTCCCCTCAAACATCCAAACCTAACACACAGGAGCCATCTTCTAGCCATTCCGGGGCCTTGCAGAACTGTGCCAGTTTCTTCTTTACATACAGTGATGACACGAAATCTTCGTTCACATAAATATCGTCAATGTACGCTGATGCCCCTTTTTTAACTGTATCTTCTTGAGACAATATGACACTGATAATGGTTTTCATTATTTGTGGCGCTACGTTTAGGTCAAACCCCAGTCTGGTGAGACAGTATCTTCTGCCTGCAAACATCACTGTCTGAAATGGCCACAATGATTCACTAACCTCACTTGTAGATAGGCTTTTCTTAAATCCAACAGGGAGACATTAGATCCCTGCTGATGTAAAAAGAAAACAGGGACGAAAAATAACACCTAGTATTTCTGTATCATTGTAAACCCAGAAAGAAGAAAGAAAAGATTTGTTTAATGTCAGAGTCGATTTCAGCCCACACAAAGAAAGCTAGCAATTGTCATTTTAAGCATAAGGGGAAAGATAAATTTGTTATTTTTTCTGGGTGACAGAAAGGGAGATTTCATTGCATGAATTGTGAAAAGAATTGAGATAACAAATGTTTTGATTCAGAGTTGAATTAATTTAGAGAAAAGGTATTTTCACTGACATCAGGGTAGGACAGATAACAAGGCATTCTTGTCGCTTGAAAATATAGGTGACTCAGAGAAGGGATATTAAAAACAGGTGCGGAGAAATTATTTGGGTAACAATGTCAATGGACCTCTGCCAACTTGTTTTGGGCGAAATCAGTTCAAAAAGTTTAATACCTATTGTTTTAAGAAAAAAAAATCCCCTGAAATTGTTTCGTGAGAAAGAAAAATTTTGTGAGAGAAAATTCGGTTAAGTCCAGCCCAGAAAAGGGGTATGGGAAGATGACGTCATAAGATCAAGAGAGATTCCATTGGTTCTGTGAACAAGCCCCGAAAGGGGAAGACGACTAACAATTGATGTCATGGAAAGAAGACTAATCCCATTGGTTAAACTACAGGCAACAACGAGTAGCAGCTAACCCTGGTATCCAATTGGTCACTGAGATAAGTCACCCAGCAACCATTGGCCCCCACACCATGGCATGGGCATAAATACAGGGTCCCGAGGGACCAAAATTAGTAGTTGCAGCTAGAGTGGCAGAGAATTCAATTTCCTGGTCCAGAGACGTAATGACCAACCAAATGACCATCTTGTCCCCAGCCTCGTTTCCCGGACAATTTCGAGCAATGTGTCCGGCTTTATTGCATCGGAAACATCACACTTGTCATTTTTCGCTTACACAATTCCTAGCTATGTGACCATGGCCCGTGCACTTCTAGCAAAGTATACCAGCAGGCAAATCCAATTCAGGGTAAGCTCTGACACTACTTTGTCTCGCTTGTGCAGCTGCTATGAAAGATTCCTCTTAAGGATAGTTCGAGCCTGGTCCAGTAGTTTGTCAAGCGCCAGCGTGTTCACTCTGGAGGTTGCCCACAATAGTTGTTTCACTGTCCGGAAGCTCTGCTATAAATGTACACAGGGTCACCAGCTTCTTTAATGCAGCTAAATAAACATCCACTGTTTCACCAGGCTGTAAACTTCGAGCCACGAATTGCTCATATGCGGTACAAGGGTCAACAGCAAGCGCTTTGTAAAGTATGGCTTTGATTCTAGCTGGATCTTCTTTTTCCTTGTCACTTAGTTGCTGATACACTGCAAAAGCACCGCCCGTCAACCGTAATGGAATCACTTTTTCGATATACTTCACTCCACACAAATGACAAATTAATTCGACCTTCTCCACCCATTCCAAAACAGAAGTGGTACTATCGAACTTTGGGATTAGCTTTAGGTCAAATTTGTCTCATTCTGCCGAAATAGCTTGTAGTTGAAGAGTAAATTTCTGGTTGGTTTCGGTTACACTGCTCACTTCACTCATGGGTTTGAAACTTCCAGGCAAAAATAAACAGTCTTAACTCAATGCTCTCTCTCTCAGCTGCACACGTCACCACGATCCCAACAACACTGGCAGTCATTATCTCAGACCCTTTTTATGGACAAAAACCATTGCTGACGCACCAATCATCACCGTTGGTCTCATTCTCACTCAGCATAAAATGACAGGTCGAAGAATATTCCTTTCTTTGATCAAACTTGCAAGGACACAGCTGACGAGACGACAAACTCTCTGGCGTGGGTTTACGCACGCATTCATCACAACTCAGCAACCCGACAAGCAAAACACAGTGGACGCTTTGGCTCTGGTAAGTGTGAATGTTTATCGTCACAGATGGCCTCATGATTGTCCATAATTCTACAAACTCTAAAGTAGATAGAATTCATAAATCAAGACAGACTAATGAATAACTTTAAACTTATAGTACAAACTAACCTAAATAGTTGACGCCCTAGACATTACTCTAGATTTAGTTAATAATGCATACTCACCCTACATAAAATATAATGCTATTTACATACATCCTAAATAAAATCACCCACCATCTATTATTGAACACATACCATACTGTTGTACACAAAAACAATTCCTCAACTGAAAATATTTTTTTATAAAGTCATAATTACAATACTGCCCTTAAAAAAAAAAAAAAAATTAAGAGCAGCAGCAATAAATGCAATGAGATTAAATATTATAATAATACCAAATATAATAGAAATAAAAAAATTTGGCACACACCACCATTTAACCAAATGGTTAGTACTAAGTTAAACAAATTCCTTAACCTAGTTCAGAAACACTTCCGACTAATAACTCCCTTAGCAAAATTTTTAATACACTGAAACTTACTTATATCTGTACTAATAATCTTGAAATGATAATAAAGAAAGATCATAATAAAATCCTAGAATATAACAAGATTATCAAAACCACCCTATTATAAATAACATAAATAATACTAATACTTGCAATTGTTGTAACCCAAACGAATGTCTTCTGCAAAATAGATGCCTTACAAATTCTATAGCATACCAAGCTAGCATTTCCACTACAGAAAATCTAACATTATATTGGGAGTACTAAAAACACTTAAGTTGGGATTATATAAGCATAAGCTATTCTTTAAAAAATAAAATATTTAACTCAGCTTCACTTTCAAAATACTATTTGCAATTGAAAGATGCAAATAAAACACCTACAGTAAAATAGAAGATATTAACAAAAACTAGAACATGTAAATCGTTACATGAAAAAGGTTTTCTTTGCTTATAAGAAATCCAATTCCCCAAAACTCATTAAACCAATGTAATGAAATAACCACCGACTGACACCACAAGATAATTCACTCTTAAATATATCTAAATCTCAAACTTTTTATTATATGCTATAACCTATAATCCTACCCCTTTTAGTTAATAATATACACCAAACTTAACCTGAATTAACAGTTACATTGTTGTTTATGCTTACTTTCACTACCAGTTAACTCTAAAAATCAAGTAATTTTGACTGTAATAATTAACTTTATGGCTTTACATGTATTCCATCACATAAAAATTGGGTTTTTATATTAACACCCTTTAAGACTTATATTTTCTTGTTTTAATCTCATCATATTTCAAATGATATATTGGCTATATATTTGTCCCATCTTAAACTGATACAACTGACACTTCCTTTCCTCATGCCAATGCAATCACACTGCCATACTTTAATGTCTCAATATTCATTGATCTACACCCACAAATCTTTCAAGTTATAATAACATCCCACTCTACTACATTCACCTACGATGGTAGCATTTTTATTTTTATTTCCTTATCTATCTATATATATATATATATATATATATATATATATATATATATAAAATACACCACTCAATAAATCTCAGGCCTAACTAATAAAACAACTTTTAGGCAAAATTCGACATTATTCATCAACATAATCCCCCTTCTAGTGTGATACACTAATTCCAATGATTCTCTAACAATTCAATGCCTTTTTTGTAGGACAATTGTCTTTGGCATTAAAATATGCCTCAGTTTTCGATATCACTTCTTCATTGGCGCTAATCTCTTTTCCTGGAACATTCTTTTGAGGTTTGCAAAATAGCCAATAGTCACAGATCTGAAAAATAGGGTGGATGTGGAAGCAATTCAAAGCGCAATTCATGTAGTTTTGCCATTGTTGCGATCAACTTGTGACACAGTGCGTTGTTTTGGTGAAAGATCACTTTTTTCTTCTTCATTTGTGCTGGTTTTTTTTGGCAATTTCTTCCTACAAATGCACCGATAATGCTATATAATATTCACTTGATGGTTCTTCCTTTCTCTAGGTAATTGATGAATAAAATAGCTTATGGATCCAAAAATTATGGACGCCAAAACCTTGCCTGCTGATGGTTGTGTCTTTGGTCGCTTTGGACTGCTTTCATCTGCTGCTGTCTACTCAGCTGACTACCAATTTGACTCCAGAGTGAAGTGATGGATCCAGGTTTCATCTATTGTCACATATTTATGCAAAAACTCCTTGTTGCATTGAAACAGTTGCAAACGATGCTCAGAATTGTCGACACATTGTTTTTGATTAACTGTGAACAAAGAGCTTCCTCATGGACAAATGTTGATGCAAAATGGTGAATAAACTGCCATCTGATATGTTCAACTCCTCTGCTATCTCACTCAACTTTAATTTACAATCAACCAAAATGAGTTTTTGGTGTTTTCAATTTTGGGCGACCTGATTGTTCAGCATCATTTGGGTCTGTACAACTGCGTTTAAAGTCAGAATACTATACCTCTTAACTGTTGATTCTGATGAAACAGGGTCCAAATAACATGTATCAAGCCATTGCTTTGCTTGAACAGTATTTTTGACCACCAGAAAGCAATGCTTTATCAACACATGAAATTCAGATTTTTCCATTATTTTGAAAATTTGCAACAGTAGCTTCACTTAAATAACTAATTTGTCAACTAATAATCTGATTGGACCAAAATTTTGTTATGTGCCATTTGAAGGTTAGTACTTCCTAAAAATCACATGGATTTTTTTATTAGTGGTGCCATCTATATGTCAAGCCTGTGACTTATTGAGTGATGTGTTACATGACCCCCATAATTGAACCATATTTCATTGCCAGATGATGGTGCACTGAGCACTGAAACTTGATAGCTTTTGAATTGCAGTATGCTATTATTATTTATTTATATATATATATATATATATATTAGTCATCCACATACAAGCCTGTTTCGCTGTATCACAGCTCATCAGTGTGGCTAGACATATCCACTTGCTTGTGGCTGGGATCGAAACTCGACTGATTTGGTGTCAGTCGGAGTTGCTACTCCCTAAGCCATATATATATATATATATATATATATATATATATATATGTGTGTGTGTGTGTGTGTGTGTGTGTGTTATTGACCCAAATATATTGTTATCATTGCTTAGCAATGTTTTATGTCAACACAAGGTAAAATCATCTTTGATGGTGGATGTACTTATGTTAATGCCCCTGTAACCTCTCTGAAGAAGACTCATGTGAGTCGAAAGCTTAAAACTAACATAAAAAAAATCCAAATGTTGGAGAATTTTTGTCTTTATTTTCACCTGAAATTAAAGTCAAAATACAATGTTTAGAATGACTCATGATTAAACATAATAAACATTCATTGTCTCTTATATTTAACAACTAGCAGTATAGCCCGGTGTTGCTCGGGTGTAATGAAAGCTTTAAAACTAATTCATGGTCCTGGAGCTCAGACTATTTGGACGTTGGCACGAAAGACTAAAAAGCAATAGTTGTTTTGAGTTAAAGCGAAACCGTAGACTGAAAGAAAAATGAATGGATGTAAGTCAAATTTTGATTTCCTGGTATCAATATCAAATAATATCTTTTTGTCGTAAACTGAATTTTGAAGGCTAAATAAGTCCTCTGAGTAAATGGTATCATGGCTGAGACTAAGAACTACAATTATACCTAGAGCCAAACTCGACGCAAAAACTAAAATAAAAGGTCTGAAAAAATAGACATACAGGCAGATAGAGACACACACACAAGCATCTTGCCTTTTATATATATATATATATATAAAATCAATTTTCTGCACTATTGTAAGAACTGCAACCTTGAAACTTCTGAATATCGTTTCTTATGTCTTTGTCTGAGTGTATCAAATTTGATTAAAATCGGACCACTCTTTCGAGTGATTTTTTTGATTATTGATATTTATTGGGGGTACCTCGACACAAAACCTAGCTAAGAACACTCGCAGATGCTTATAGTACAACTGTAAATTTTCAAGAAAATCGGTTCAGCCGTTTCAGAGTCTATAGGTAATGGATAGATGCACACAAAGTTCCATTTATAAATAAGTTTAGATATATGCTTAGAAAATTACCTGCTGCCTCGATACACTAATATATATATATATATATATATATAAATAAAAATCAGTTTTAAGGTATGTTATATTTATAGGTAAGCATTATAAAAATATATATATATATATAATGCTTTTAGGTTTGCTAAAACCCTGGTATTAATATTGTGTTCAAACATGAAAGACTGTCACCACTTGGTATTGACCACTTTTACATTATACCCATTCTCTTCCTGATATTGATATATAATAAATATACACCCCTCACCAGTAGTAGAGCTGAGTTACATACATGATGTAATCATCAGGTGCTGATTGAGAACAGTTTCATGCACACTGCAATCATCAGAATTCTGCTAAGTGAGTAAAAAAAAAAAAATTATCAATTTTAGCTGTCATTATACAATGAAACACTATTTTATTAGCATCAACACTTAATACATTATATATATATATATATATATAAATAAAATGAAACTTGTACACTAAATATTTTGTATATAAAATACTTCCTCTCACCAGATTTGTTTTTTGTTGTGCAGTAGTGAGATAATACTAACCTGGATTTTGTTATTTCTTCAGCAAACACATGCATAAAGATTCATTCAAATAAAAAACAAAAAAAACAAATTGTCAACAACAATATACAACTCATTCTGGTTTATTTTCCAACTTTCAATTTTCACGCTCAGCAACTTAGAATATATTCCACATAGATTACCTTCCAAGTTTCTTAAAACAAGCAGTTGAGAAAGTAAATTCAATTTTTCATTACACACACCCAATTAATCTTCAAGGTCACTTTAAACCAGGTTAATTAAAAAATCTTTTTTTCTATTATTAAAATACTTAGTTACATAACCAACAAAGTGGGTGTTTTTCTCATTAAAGTCTTTCTAAAGCTGCAGCCCAAGTAGCTATTTGCCTAGGTCTACAAACAATCATTAACAGGTTCTTTCCATTGTGATAGTGAATGATATCAACTAGAAATCTTTTCAAATTATTTGCAATTTGAAATTTATTTCAACTGGCCATACACATGCAAGTATAATGAAACATTCAAGTCAAAGAGAAAAATAAAAACTGTCAAAAATACTAGTCCCACCTTCCTAGCTTATTCATGACTTCATTCCCTCCACCAGCTATCCTACTTCTACTTTTCAGTCAAAGAAACCCAGTATATAGTTCACCTAGATTGCCTCTGGTTTCTTCAAATTTGAAGTTAAAAACATTCTAATCCTAATTTTCAAGTTCAATTTTTAATTCCAAGAATGCAAAATTGGCAATTGTGTTAATTTGTTCATTGAAATGAAAATTTTTTTTTAACTTTGATGTAATAAAAATAAGTACTATTAAAAATAAACAAAGAAAAAAATGATGAGAAAACAGCTTGAAGTTATTTATAAAGAAAAAAGAAAGAAATGATAGAACACATTTTTTTAATCATACACAGAGGAGTTGCTCAGTTTACATTCTTTAAAGCCTGAAGAATTAATGTCATACAAACTGTGTAAGAAAATCAAAACATAATAAAAATAAAGCAAATAATACCTTTTCCAGTACGTGGATCTCTGGATACTCTTTCCATCTTTTTCACTCCACCCACTCCTGAAATAAAAAAAAAATAATTAGAAAATTTGTCTAATCATTTTGCAATTAAGCCAATCCAGCTGCTAAAAAATTTAGCATACAGAACTCTCTTCTTGTGAAAACTCTCTTCTTTCCACATTACCAAATTCAACTTCAATTTTTTTTTTTCAAGTTATAAGTTTCCCTAAAATTATATCATTAATTCAATATAAATAAAAACAAGAATAAGTTTCTAAAATATAACGACAAAGTGTATATTCTAAATTATTTCAATTTTTATAAATAATCTTAAAATATTTGATAATTATGATTAAAATTATTTGCAGTAATAGTAACATATTTTAAGAGGTTCAAGTACTGTGAATATTACAATTACTTACCTTTTTTAAAAAATAATTCAAGAAATCTAACTTAAAATGCTTAATATTTATTTATATTTTTGAGATGAGGTATTGTAATTATCTACACTATATACATTGTTGTCCATATTCACAGAGTTGTAGCCATTGTAAGCTCCAACTGCTTTCTTCAGGGAATTCAGGAATTTTAAACTGAACACTTTATTTCAACCACAGTGAAAGATTGTTCTAGTTCCATATGCTATGACTCTTCTGGATGTGCAGGCATCAGTTATCTCCAAGCTTTTGTTCACCCCTGATTTAGTCAGGTATTGAACTCTTAACTCTTTGGATCAAGTCATCTACTGGGCTATGTGTCCGTGAGGACATCAGTGTACAAATGTTTTGGATTTATAAACCTAATGTCTCAAGTATTCTTTACCACAGCCTATATTACAATTTTTTTTTTCTTTTTTTAGTACAATGGTTCCCAATTTCTATGATTTATTGGTTTAGATTTTTGTGGCCTAGCATATGCACTAATTCTTTAAGTTTATGTATTTTCCAGTGATGTTCTCTATTGTTTCAATTTCATTCTACAGGGAGCAGTGATCTCTCTTTTTCCCCCTCCATAAGTAGTCAGCTACACCTGATTTTATTTTTCTCCTTGTATTACGGCTTTAGGCTATTTTTGCAGTCTTATCTTAAAGGGGCTGCTTGTTTCTCCTTTATATTTTTTACCAGAGCTGCATGCGATGATATACACAGTCTTTAATCATGTTCGCCTCTATGGGAATATATCCAAAAAAGGCATGGCACATGGAACTAGAACAATCTACCCTTGTGAACAGAAAGTATTAAATTTGTAATTCTCATCACCTGAAAAAGGCCAGTGTACAATGTCTGAAACATTCTGAAAATGGCAACAAAAATGAGGACAAAAGACCAAACAATGTAAATAGAATAAATAATTAAAATACTTAAATCATCATAAAATTATTGAAAAAAATAAAAATTAAAAAAGTGCAAAATAAAAACATTATCAAATATGGTATTGTGCATAATATTATAAATTTAATAAAGAAGTTTTGGTTTAAATACCAAGTAATAAAATTTCTGAATGCATTGAAGATAATTACTGATAAAAAAATTATAAATCCATGTTGGAACTAAAAGCACAGTTTCTTCAAGAATAATATCATTTAAGACTGTTTTTATAAAGAAAAAACAATAATAGTGAAGAACCAACAAATTATATAGACATTTGTGTTTATAAAAAGCAGCAAGACTTGAATCAAAATCTAAATGCTGTAAAATAAGTAATACTAATTGAGGGAGTTTAGGAATTTGTAGAAGACATGAATATGGAGCAACAAAAGAAAAAAAATCTTTTTGTCACAATAGTTTCTCAATGAAAAAGAAATTATATATATATATATATATATATATATATATATTTTTGTTTTTTTTTAATCCGAAGTGGAAGAGTAGGAAGGTAAATTCCAAGAACCTGATCCTAATCAATATTAAAAATTTTTAATATTAAAAAGTGATGCAGGCAGAGAGCTCAATGTATTAAGAATACAGAGCCAATATAAATTAGAGAAAATTTTCAAAATTCAAAGGTGCCAGATGTACATTTCAACATAGGTTGTTGTTAACCAAAAACCCCTCCACACTACAACACCGGCTACTGAATCTTAGGAGGGAATTCATCATTAAGTGCCGCCACAAGGCAAATTATTCGAATACTTAAATTTAGAATTTAAATCCCCATTGACTAAATGTTAGAATATAAATTAAAAGGATTCAATTTAAGTTTTAATCTTAATTTTACCCTAACGTTAACCTTAAAAAGTATTTTAACCCCCCTACCTTCCTATCCCAAGCTCCTTTAATTGCCTACCTTTAGAAAATATGGATTCTTTTACTAAACCCCTTTTTCTTTGGTTAACATATATTTTCTCTCTAATATTCTTTCTCTAATAATTTTTAAGCTGATAACTTCCTGTAATTGGCATTTAACTAGCTTCTACCTAAAAGGTTTAATCAAATAAACTTAAAAAAATTTTTTAAATCTTATATTGAAACCCATTCCTTCTCACCTAAATACACCTCTTCAAACAGCCCAAAATCTTAACTTTAAAAAGTAATTTAACTCATTTAGTTGTCTATCCTTATAAAATATGAACTCCTATTCCTCCCCTTCCTAAATATACCATTTCAACACCCTGTAACCCCGCGACTACCAGCTCTGTCCTTTTCCACTTTGTGACCGTTGTTAGCCAAAAACCCCTCCACACTAACTCAGGGCCTTCACCATTTGGAAAAACAATGTTGCTGATGTGATGTAGAGTCTCTATTAGAGATCCTATGTCGAAATGTACATCCGACACCTTTGAATTTTGAAAATTTTCTCTTATATATATATATATATATATACACACACACACACACTTGGCCATGTCAACTAAAAAATAACTATAATTTGAAGTGCTAAATATCATAAGAGGAGAATGTTGAAAATCACAGGTTTAGAAATGAAGATGCTCTGAGGAAGGAAGTTGGAAGAAACCAGGATTTTATGCATCTGAATGACTCCCAAAAAGGTCAGGCAAATGTAGTCTGAAGTACGTTGGTAAACGATTGATAAATGTAGAATGAATCTTGTAAAGGCACCATACCCAATTTTATTCCAACTCCTGACTGCAGAGCACCTGGAGAGTTCCCTGTGTTCATATATTTTTCAAAAGGTGGAAGCTTCAGAGTAGGCTCTTTCTCTGAAGGTTTCTTCAGAGCTGGAACATAGGATGAATGGGAGTAAAAGTAAATTGGCAAATCAACCAAAATAGTCACATATTATGAAAAAGATTAGACCCAGGTTCTCTTTTAAATCCATTTAGAGCAACTGCAGCACCAAGGGTGTAATTAAAAATTTCTGCTGCAACAACGTGGTAGCATTATTGAACTATTTTAGTGTCAAGTTTTATATTAACTAATATGAAAGTAGGGCTGAAAAATTCACAGGCTGACTGTAAAAGAGTAATGTTGAAGTTTTGAAATTAATTCTAACTCCTTTTATTATCCTGTATTAATTTATACTTATTTAATAACTATTGTTTCTTTCCAGATAAACCAATATCTGACAGTTCAAAGAAGACTTCAAAAGTAACTTTGAGGGACAAAATTTGGCATTGTGATATTATCTTGTACCTGCAGAAAAAGGGTTTAGCCCACTAAGACATTCAATGCTTGCTACATTAGATGACCTAGCTTTATCAACAGTGCAAAAGTGGGCAGCTGAATTTAGGAGGAGAATGGAATGTCTTGAAAGTCTGGATGTCTTTCAGCTGCTGCCACCAAGGAAAACATTGATCATGTTCACGACATGGTGAGGGATGACTGGCGATTGACCATAAATCAATTAACTGATGCTATTAGCTTATTCCATGAGAGAGAGTTGAGAATATTCTGCACAATAAACTTAGCATGACAAAGATGTCTGTTTGGTGCATTGCACATCTTTTGATACCTGATCAAAAAAGCACAGAAATATCTAACATTGAGGCAAATCCAGCTTATTTCCTAAAGATGAGTGTTGGATTCATCACTGAGCCAGAGACAATCCATACAGTGGAAACAGCTTCCTCACTTTCTCCAAAGGCCAAGATTATTTCATCTATAGAGAGGGTGATGGCTCCAGTTTTTTGGGATGCAAAAGGCATTATATTTATTGACAATCTTCAAAAGGGGTCATCTCACCAAAACTGATGAGTGGGGTCTGGTTTCATCACACAAGTCCTTGGATTCAATCGCTGCTGTGTGATTGTTGCTTTCAACTGGTTGATCACCCTCTCTATTCTGATTTGACCAACATGTGCAAACATGAAAAAACACTTGATGACATCATATCTGCTGTTGACATTTCATCAAAAAGCCAATCTTTGAACATTCAAATGTCAGTTTATCTGGAAAGAAACAATGCATTTATTGATAAGAAGAGTTGAAATTAATGCATGCAAGATTTCACAGCTCTAGCATCATTCCTTCATAGACAGGCCACCCTCAAATATTGGTTTAAAAAAAAAAAAAAAAAGCAAGTATCCTTAAATATTTCTATTGCTTAAATTTGGAGGTTTCAAACTTTTCTAATTCAAAATATTTCTTCTGCTGTATTTTTAATTTTAAATCCTTTATAGTAACTTTACAGAGGCTAATACTTATCAATTAAGTAATGCAGAGTTTGAAAAAACATGTTAGTCTCGTTGTTTGTGAGAAGAAATATGAAAATTTATTTGAAAGGAAAAAATACAACCCTCTGCTCCTTTCAGAGACATTATCAACCAATAAGTTGTCCAGAAGTATCTTTTAGTATCTTTTTTGATAAACCTTATTTTCAAACCTGGTTATGGAATGTTCAAGCCCAGTTGAGTAGGGAAGAAGAAAACTCATCCTCTACATTATTTTCAGCCAATTGGAAAAAAGGAATTTTTAAAACCCATGATAATTTGAAAAGATTATTTTATCAACTTGCCAACCCAATTGTAAACAAGATTATCTGTTGATTAAATCACTATTTATTCACAACACAGAGTGGATTATCAGGATAGAGTTAGCTGATCAGTTAATATTTTCAGCAAATGAGTTGAGATACCACTTTGGTCAACCAACGGGCAATGTACAAAACATAATACAGACAATGTGAAACAAACCTAAGAAGTTGTCTTTCTCAATGATACAAGACAGCTTGCTATATATTTTAATTTTACAAAACTGTACAAGCTTCTGCAAGGTTAACATGACTTTTATTCAATACTCCTAATTCAACAATATATTGTTCAGTTACTACAATGATCTACCAACCTAGAACAGGTTAGAAAATTAAGAACTTCTCATAGACCTCACTGTCTCCCTCTACCAAGAACTATTTTTAACTTTAATAACTAATGAAGTTAACACTTTCTGATGAACATTTTTCTCTACCTAGCTTAATTTTTATTAGACACCTAAAAGAATATTTTAAATAAGCCTCTATACTCTTACACTTTTCACATAAATTGTAAATAAATTCTTTGTTTCAATTTCACACTGAGAACAAAAGAGACTAAAATTTTTGAGGATATATTACTTTAAGATTTTCTATAGAGAAAAGACTTATGAGTTTTAATATTTTGTTCTAACATTAGATTTTAAAGTATCTTGATTCATTTTGGTTACAGGACATACCAAGCTTTTATATTATTATCAACTACATTTAAAATGTATTTTTTAAAATTCAATACCAAATTTCTTTAAAGTTTATTTCTAAATGGTTTTATCAAATTATTTAGATATTTCACTTGTATTAGATTAATATTGTAATATTTATAATTATCATGACTGGCCTAGAGAAAGGGAGTTTCTTATACAATAGAAGTGGAGTTTTTTCCTTTTTAAAAAAATAAAACTTAGCATTAAACAGAACTAGAATTTCAGAAAAATCAAATGTTAAGAGAATTCATAGAATATTTTTAAATGAAGTTTCTTACAAATGAAAAAAAAATATTGCTCCTTCATTTGAAATTTTGCTTGCTTGGAAACTCACTGAAGTCAACTTCCACAAATTTAATTGCAAGATAAACAAGATACAAATTTTACCAGATACAAAATTCATCGGAGCATTTTCATCATCTTCACTGTCTTTTTCTGTCAGCAAGGGAGGAGCAAAAGAAATCAATTTGTCATATATTCTGTAAAAAAAAAAAAAAAAAAAAAAGAATACTAAAGTTATTAGTTTTCTGTATTTTTTGAAAAAATTTAAATTGTATATTTCATTCATTTCAGATAAATAATTTTTATTTGGGAGTTATACTCCAACAAAATATGTTAAAGTATATTTATTACCAATACAGATTCTTAGAGATTAATTTTTTTTTAAATAAAAAACAAAAAACATTGTAAGCAGTTTATAAAAGGTTTTATTAAATTTTATTGTTAATATTGTCATCTATAGATTTGTTATACAACTGGGAGTTGAAAAATAAATCAAAACTCCTTAATTTCACAGTATCTCTGATTAAAATGAACTGCAGTAGCTCTATTTATGGTCAAGTAAAATTCATTTATTTACTTATTTGTTCTAGATCCCAGACATACTAAATCAAATACAAATGGTGAAGTTTATAAACTTACCCTGTAGTCTGTTTCTTAAGAGAATTGATCATTTTTTCTGCTTCAGCCATATCAGCTTTGGAAACATTTTCACTCACTGCTAATTTTAGAGCCACAGTTAAAGTTTCAGAGAAAGTCTTATAAGTTGACAGATAATCTCTTATACTACCTGGCTGTGGAGTAAAGCCATGATCTTGTTCTTCAAGCTGAAAGGAGAAAATGATTTCAATAATGATTTAATAAAATTGAAAAGTTTACAGGTTTAATTTATTTCAGTATACCAAAGTGACCTAACAGCTAAGTCAAATTAACAATAAAAGGACCAAGAAGACAAAAGATACTCAAAAACCTGTGTGTGTAAACATTTGAAAACATTTAAGAATTCATCTTTGGGGCTTTCTACATTATTGTGTTGCTCAGAGATTAAAAAAATCATCATATATAACACAGGAAAAAATATTTTTTAATATAATGCATATATTCATGTATTAGGTGTCTTAAAAAGTAACATATGTGTGTATATGTAGTAAATGAAATAAAAAATTACACATGAAAAGTAGCAGTTACTGAAAAAATATTCAGATGCCTTAAATGAAACAAATTTAACAGAGGCTCTAGGTACATAACATTAATGTACTGCTTCTATTCGGTGCCAGTTTGAAAAGGTTGTTTGGAGATTCATCTCTATAATAACCAACAAAGTTGGCATGAGAATCAGTGATTTTAAGCACACTGAGAATTTAAGCTTTTCATTTAAATAAGAGGAAATCTTAGGAATTTTTACCTACTCCAGTTATGATAACATGGTTGAAATTGAGGACACAAATGCAACAGTAATACCATGAACTTACCAATTAACTTAAAAAGAGACCCCGAGTAGGCTGTGTATAGCTTGTCAAATGGTAGGAGGAAGAGGGGAAGAAAAAACAAAAAAGAAATGATACTTTTATCTGAGGCATATATTTGAATATTCATATGATCCTTTAATGTAAAAAGAGGATACCCACCCAGGAAAGGCATAGTAACTATTTGCAGTGACAGTGTAAGCTTGACAGTGAAAGTAGCAAGTCTTTCAGTAGTAGATAATAGGCCTTATATTTGCATGAACAGCTATCAGTGTTTATTTTTCCTTCTTTACAATAGATAGTTACCTCTGTAATGCAGCAAAAGCTGTATTATAGTGAGGCAAGTTTCAATTAGTAGATCAAGATTTTTAAAAAGCATGATGGCATCCCAACATTTAGTTGAAGCCTGTTAAGAGAAACAGCATATAGCTGCAGAGTTGAGGAATATACTTATCTTCTAAAGAGGCTCCAAAGAATTGTTGATTTGTACCTTACCAGAAATATGGTATAACAGTTTTGACTTTACTTCTGTAATAAAAACAGAAAATACTTCACAAAACTAATTGTTCATAAATACAAATCTTACCTTTGCAACTGACTTCAAAATTGTTCGTATTTCTGACATCAGTTTGTGGTGTGCAGTAACAATTGATTTGATGTTTACAACTTGGTGGGTTAAGTGTTCCTTAAATATAAAAATATCAACATAGATTAAAATGTTGAATTATTATGACTAGTTAAATTTCACTCAACAAATTCATTATTTTAATGAAACATTTCATGTTTAATTTTTATGGATTTGCATTCATTCAGTTTTTTTTACCCATTACAGTTGTAAGAATAAAAAAATATTTTATATTGTCTATCATATAAATACTCTATCAAATCAATCCCTAAGAGTTATCTGTACCTTTTTTTTTATTACAAATGTCAAGTTTGAAACTATGCTCATCACAACATTGATAACTGTAGTACAGGTACCTCCACAAAATCACTGAAAAAAACAGCATAGTATAAAGGAAAAAGGCCCCAAACTGAATAAAAACAAAGTTTTATTGGCAAAATGTTTATATCATTAAGAGGATAGATCAAAGCATTTTTTAATTATTTCTAACACATTTGAAATTTTTGTAGAAAGTTTTTCTTTTTTCTTACATCAGTGCAAGATCTAAATTGATGCAATGTTTATTAAGTAAAAAAAAAAAAAAAAGAAAATTAATATTGCACAATGCACTTTTTTGACCGTGAAAGACACATTCATTTGGAAATTCTTGCAAAAAAAAATCAAATAATGGTCGGATTTTGATGAAAATTTCAGGACTTATAATTGACTGAAATCAATTTTGAAATAATTTTTTTGTATAAAATATTGGTAAAAATATTTTTTTTACATATGTTACCCGCCCACGAATTAATTTCCAGAAATGCTTAAAAATTTGACAATGGGCAGCAATAAGCCTAATATAATTAAATTCAGGAGACATTGGGGAATGCTAATCAACAGTTTTTTTTTCTCCAATAGTCCCCAACTTTCTAAAAAAAAATAGGTCTGAATTGCGAAAAATGCAATAACTATGCCAATTTTTAAGTGGGTAAACTTCTGATTGCTTTTATGAACAGTATAAATTAAGCATATCATAGTCTGAAAAGAAAAAAAATTCAATGAATAATTAATTTTTACAAGAATTATTTTCATTTTTTTTAAATTTTTTAATTATATATAAAAAGTTTCAAAATTATTAAATTTCTTCCTCTATTGAGCCAGCTAGGGTATGTAATTAATGCATGAAGACTACAATTACTAATTGAAAATTTAAAAGCTTAATACAAATGATTGACCCCATCAATTTTTAAAATAATTAAAACATTTTAATTGTGTGCATTTTGATTGCCCGTATCTTTATCTGTACGGGTGGCCGTACATGATATTTATCATTAAAAGGTCACGTGATTCAAGGGTTGTCTTCCCTTACATAAAAAATTAAATTTGTATATTTTTGTCGCCTTTGGCCTCCCTACTTGAGCCTTCTTGACAGCTTCCGGTTATCATTAAATCTGTCAACACTTGAGATAAGCAGTGATACTACCATAACTGATAAAAACTTACCAAATATTTCAGACAGTAAGCAAGTAAAATTGTTTGAAATCAGATAAAGGTAGGTTTTAATTTAAAAATTGACTTCAATAACGTGTCAGCGACGTATATTTTATTTTTGCCAGATTTTTAAAACAGAAATGTGGCTACTGTTTACATAATGTGTTGAGCAATCAAAAAAAAGGCAGTACGTTTAAATGTTCTTTTTAATCTGAAAAATTTTAGATTCCAATCAATATCATTTCGCTTTAAAACATGCCAGTGTATTTTGTTTACTGGAATTACTAAATTTAATCTCTTAACTTTCAATTAAAGCTAATTTTAAAGCTAAAATATAACTTATTTTAAAAATTTCATTTTAAAATCAGGTATCAAAAATTTTTGAGGTACCTACTGTAGTATTAGGAATTGAGAAAAAGGAACTCAGTAGTATGCAGTTATGAAGGATGTAAGCACACTTTCAAAGTTAATATTTGTAAACAAACAAGTGCAGAAAAGTCTGACACCTTATTTATATTATGACCAGGAATCTACTTCTAAAATGATTAAAGAAAAAAATAAAAAAAGGTCTTCAATTCTGACTAATGTTGTGGATAGGGAAAAAAACTATTGAATGTTAATCTAAAGAAAATATTTCCTTTTTTTCCTATTTATTTTTTACAAGACTAAGTAGTGCTGAAAAAATTATAGACATCACTTTCTAAATTATTAAACAGTAAAGCCAGTTAGATTTCAAGAGTTGAAATATTTTACAATTTGGAATATAAATATTTAGCAACTTGTATTTAGTGTGAATAATCTTTATAAATCATTAACAGGTACTGTAGAATTGATATAATACATCACTCAATAAATCCCAGGCTAATAAACAACTTTTAGGCAAAATTCGACTATTCATCAACAGTCTCCTTCTAGGATGATCACTGATTCCAATGCTTCTCTAACAATTTCATGGCTTTTTTGTAAAACAATTTGTTTTTTGTCTCAAAATACACCTGTTTCCCATATCACTTATTCATTGGAGCCAAATCTCTTTCCCTGGAGCATTCTTTTGAGGCATGCAAACAGCCAGTAGTCGCTGGGGGCCAGATCTGGAAAATAGGGTAGATGCAGAAGCAATTCGAAATGCAATTCATGTAGTTTTGCCATTGCTGTGATTGACTTGTGACACAATCCGTTGTCTTTGTGAAAGATCACTTTCTACTTTCTTGTTTATTTTTTGCCAATTTCCTCCTTCAAATGTACCAATAATGCAAAATAAAATATTCACTATTGATAATTCTTCCTTTCTCAAGGTAACTGATAAACAAAATACCTAGCACATCTCAAAATACAGAAGCTAAAACCTTGCCTGCTGATGTTTGCGTCTGGTCACTTTGGACAGCTTTCACCAGCTGACTGCCAATTTGACTCCGGAGTGAAGTGATGGATCCATGTTTCATCCATTGTCACATATTTATGCAAAAGCTCCTTGTTGCAAACAACGCTCTGAATTGTCAACGCACTGTTGTTTTTGATTGATTGTGAGCATACGCAGCACCCACTTTGAACACCGCTTTCTCATTGACAAATGTTCATGTAAAATGGTGAATACACTGCCTTCTGATATGTTCAACTACTCTGCTGTCTCATGCAACTTCAACCATGATCAGTCTAAAGAGTTTGTGAATATTTTGGTGTTTTTCAGAACTGCTTATTATGGGTGATGTGTGTGTTCAGCATCATTTATGTCTGTATGACCATGTTTAAAATCAGCATACTATCTCTTAAATGTTGTTTCCGATGGAGCAGAGTTCAAATAACTCATCAAACCATTGCTTAGATTGAACACTATTTTTCCCCCATCAGAAAGCAAGGTTTCATCAACACAAAATTCAGATTTTCCACAGTTTTGAAAATTTGCAACAGTAGCTTCACTTAAATAACTAATTTGTCAACTAATAACCTGATTTGGCCCAAATTTTGTCATGTGCCATTTGAAGGTTAGTACTTCCTAAAAGTCATATGGATTTTTGTTTATTAGTGATACTATCTATATGTCAGGCCTGGGACTTATTGAGTGCTGTGTTACCATAGAGAATAACATTAATGAAATCAATATAGTAAGCTAAATAAGAAAATTTTACCTTTGTCATATCCAGAGATTCTTTCAACCTTAAATATTTGGATTTCACCTCTTTTATTTCTTCTACTACAGCCTCACGAGTAGATGTAACATAACTTTCATCTATGGACTGCCCATCAATTGGGGGCTGAAGAGAGAAAAAAAAAGAAAAAAAGAATGACTGCGATAGTCAAAAGTATTTGAACAAAAATAAAATATGAACTTCAGGCAGTTTATCCACAACTTCAAAGACAGTACTCAACACCTTATACAAAACTTGAAAAAAAAAAAAAAAAATTTTTTTGATGGAGAGAGTGTGCATTGTGCTGCACAAGCAATGACCACTATAAACAAGTCATGTGCAAATTGTTCAATAAACACCACCAACATGTTTAGTGCTCTTCAAATCCTATGATGCTGAAGGGATAGGAACAAGAACAAGTTAAGAATGTTATTGGAGGCTTTCAACTTGAACTTAGTACAGCGGAGTAGATGGCCATTTTGCATATCATCTGTGCTTGTGTTCTCCTTTCATAACAAAACACCCCTTTTTAGGATGGCACTGCTTTCCTCCAAGAGAGGATAGGTTAAGAAAATGTGACCGAAAATTATTCACTTTTGCCTGTCATTTGGTGCAAATAATAGGGCATCCAAAACTGCACCAGAACAATAAAAGAGTCGAACATTTTAGGACTGCTTTGATTGATCATGTTCTAAAAGAAAGAAAAACATCAACATAGCCACTCTCTTGGAAACTAGACTAGCTGATTTTGGTCAACTACAGTAGGATACACATTTTTCTAAATTGATAGGTCTGAGCCAGCCAGCTAAAACAAAAAAAAAGGGGGGGGATGAGGTTTGCTATTTGGAATGACATGGTGGATCAACTGGAATCAATACATGTTGGTATTAATAAGAGACTTATGTCCATACATATTTTCATTAGCAGAAATAAGTATGCAACCATCTTTAGTTACTAAGAAGCCTCGTGACAAAATTAAGATTTTCTGCTTAGCAGTATTCAACTGGTTGAATAACTCAATCTGTTTGTAGTGAGTATGAACTCATGATTACCAACACTATCATCTTATTGACTATGTGAGGTCTTCCTCCAGGAAGGGTTTAAAAATGATTTGTTCCCTCTCCATTAGTGAGTGTTGGTCTGAGGGAAAGGTCTTAAAAGCTGTTTCTGCTTTCACATATTTTGGCTCTATTGTATCCAGCAATGCTAAAATGGACAAAGAAATTGAGTGCAGAATTGTCTCGTTGTCTTTAGTAATAGGCCTTACAATATTTGTGATGTTTTAAGAATGAAAATTGATGTGTACAAGTCAGTAGCACTGACATCTATGTTCTATGGTGCAGAATCTTAGACTGTACCAGTGACATCAATCAAGTTCTGACTAAATGCAACATAAGTATTGAAAACATCTTCATGAAAATGCAACTAAAGTGGGCAGGACATATTTCTTGTATGATTGATAGCACACTTACAAAACCCTTTGGTCAGCTTCTAACAAGCAAGTTAGTTGGAATGCTACTCCTGCATTTCAAAGGCAAACTCAAGAACAATCTAAACTGATGCAGCATTCTCTTTTCTTTCTGAGAAAAAAAAAACTCTAGAGTGAACAAGCTGGCTTGAGTGAGGCCAACTTAAATATCAGGATCAACTGCATACAAATATTAAAGGAAGATGCTCCTCTGAATGAAAGCTTTGCCTGCCACTATGTCTTTGTTACATGCAATAAAAGCATGCCTTTCTATTCACTTGCAGAAACACATGACAAATGATCCTTAATCATTTGAGCAAATTGAATCAACCACATGCCACATTTGTCTAAAAGTTTGCAAAACACCTGCAGGACTCAAGAGCTACATCCATAGTTGTGAAAAAAAAAAAACAAAAAACAAAACAAAAAAAAAAAAAAAGAGATTGGAAATAACTGAATTATCTAATTTCCAAGAGATATGGTACTGAAGACGGGGATTTGAATAAGCATTTATTCTATTTCTCCTGTGTCACATTTACAGAGATTGAATGTTTGGTTGTTTTAAGAGGTTTGGAGTTTTGTATTCCTCCTACTATGATTAGTAAGGAACAGGGGCTTGCCGAGTTTGAGCTAATTTTACATAAACCAACTTCCACCGATAAACTGTTCTTATGCAAAACAAGACTGTTTTGATTTTACGTGTGAATATTTGTTTATTCCTATCAAGCAGGATTTTCTTTCTTGGAGATGTATTCATTACCAGACCATTAATTTGCAGAAAACCAGGAATGATATTTACATCACTAAGCCTGATAAAGGGTTTGGGGATGTGGTTTTGGACAAACAGGACTATAACAGTAAAATAAAAGTTATCTTGAATGATTCTTCCAAATTTCGTAAGATTGGTCCTGTTGATCCTTGTGAGGGTAACAGTAAAATGGAAATGACTTTGCTTGCTGTGTTCAAAAGCAATTTTCTTTCCAAATTGGTATACAACCAGATTAGACCTACAGAATTTCAATGCCCGCTTGTGTGACATCTAGCTTTTCTATTGTCAAGTTGCATGCTGTCTTTGATACAATTCGAGTATTTTTCTGACCTGCAAAGCAGATCTGTTATTTATTTAATGTGGTCAGTAATTATGTGGAGTAACTCAACTTGTGATCGGAAACCCAAATTGGACGGTACATACCTACTCATATAAAACGGTTGAGTCAGCAACAGGATTTGCTTGACTCGATTTGTGAGACCAGTATATAGAGTACTTTGAAAAGTAGGACAGAAAATAGCCTGTCGCCACAGAGGACATGCAGAGCTGTGCTATGACTATTTCTAGTCACATTGATTGCAAAACATAACAAGCCCATTGCTGATAGGATCCATGATTTTACTTGACAACTCAGAACACGTAAAAACATGGATGAGAGCTTTTGCATCATTTGCAAGAGTAAAGAAATTAGAATACTCAAAGACCGATGGAGGAGAAAATGAGATAACCAATTTATTTCTTGCTACAGTGGGATGCAAAGCTGTGAAGAAAATTTCAATGTTATCTGAGAGAGTTAGAAGAAATAACATTTAAGCAAATTGTGAAAGTCGTAAAAAAGAACAAGACCAAAAAAACAAAAAGATTGGTAATAGCAGAAAGACCCAAGTTTTTAGAACAAGACAAGTACCACAGGAGTCCTTTACACAATACTTACATGAGTTGAAAGAACAAATAAAGTATTGTGAATTTGAAAAATTGGGAGAACATGAAATGACTACAGAAGCTGAACTAATTCATCTGTAGTTAATTGAAGGCTTGCAAAACCAAAAGCACAAAATGTCTGCAGAGTAGCACAATGAGTTCAGAAGCTAGCATCAAGTTTTTGCAACAATTAGAGTTAATTAAAGAATTTAAATCAACCGAAAGAATTTGAGTCATATAGGATGAGCACTATCAAATCCATAACTAAATGTAAATATTGTGGAAAAGTAATATGTGAGAGAAGTATAAATATTCAGCTTTGGGGAAAATATGCTCAAATTGCAAAAATAAATAAATCTGAATCATTTTCAGAATGTATGCAAATACGAAAAACAAGAAAAAAAAAAGTAAAACCTGTTCAAATCCCCTCCAAAAGAAAATCCTGGAGTATTTACAATGTATACACAAAAAAGAGGCAGAGAAAAAATAAGGATAAATGGCCACGTATTTGGCATGCAAGTTGACATGGACAGTGAAATTATGCTGATACTAAAAAATTTTGGATAAAATTAGGATGACCGACATTAAGAAAAAGCAGCATACAACTAAAGCAATTTGATGAAACAATCATAAAAAGCAATGGGCACATTTCAAGGCAATTTTGAAACTGACAAGTATTTTGAAATAATTTCTATTGCAGTTATAGCATGCAAAAAAGATCACTGATTATTAGGGATTGACGTATCAAAAGTAGACACAGCAGGACTAATCAATTTCAGAAGGAAATGTAGTAGGATTGTTGAAAGGCTATAAAGCAAGCATTCAACTGATGAAGAACTATCATCCAAGATATATAGAGTCAAGAAAAGTCCCAATTTATATCCTACCTTTGGTAGAAGCCAAATTAAACAATTAAATGATACAACAAAACATACTAGAAAGAGTAAATCAAGGTAGTAGTAATTGGGCATCACCGATAATAGCAATAAAGAAAGCTAATGGAGATTTAAGGATAGCTGGTGATTATAAGATAAGGGTGAATCACCAGATATGTTCAGGCTCGTTTCTGTTGCAAAATATTAAAACAGCAAGCTATGAGTTTGCAAAAAATTGATCTCAAGTCAGTATACAATCAAATAGAAATTGACGAGAAATTCAAGGAAATAACTACAATAAACACCCCTATAGGCTTATTAAGATGGAAACGTCTACCATTTGAGACAAAAACTTCCAGCCATATTTTTCAAAAGTGATTGAGTCTTATTGAGGAATATAAAAAATATTATACCATGACAATATAAGTGTAGGGGCAAGAACTAAATAAGAGTTAAAATATAAAACAAAGCAAACTTTGAGGAGATTAAAAAAGGCAGGCTTAACCATAAACAAAGAGAAATGTAATTTTGACTGTATCACCTGATGATGGACTAACAAGATAGATAACAGAAATAGCTGCTCCAAAAAATAAATTAGAATCCTTTTTGGGGCTGATAAATTTTTATAGTAAATATATATACCCCAAGATACAGTGATATAATAGAACCATTTGTAAAATTATACAAAAAGAAAAAAAAAGAAAAGATGAATGTGGGCACAGGAGCAAACCATTGCTTTTGAAATACTAAAGAATATTCTGAGGAGCAACATTGTTAATCCCCAAAAAGAAATAACGTTAAGCATAGACGCAAGTGAGAAAGCAATTGCTGCTGTTCTATTACAAGAAAAACACCCAATCATCTACAAATCAAGAAGGTTAATGTGTGCAAAAACCAACTACTCAAATAATGAAAAAGAAGCACTAGCATGGAGAGGTCACAAAAATTTGATAGGAAAAAAGTTCTTATTAAAATCAAACCATAAACCATTAGAATTCATATTTAGCCCAAGAAAAGAATTGCCAAAAGTCATATCATCAAGGATTTTAAGATAAGCAATAAAAATCATGGCATTCAATTTTGAGAGTGTACATAAAAGGGAACACTATTCCTCTCACTCTCACTTCACTCTTTCACTCTCACTTCACTCTTTCACTCTCACTTCACTCTTTCACTCTCACTTCACTCTTTCACTCTCACTTCACTCTTTCACTCTCACTTCACTCCCTCCATGTTCTAGCTTAACAGGCAGCTAAACCCGCCAAAAATATCTGAAACCCCCCCCCCCCCCAAAAAAAACAAAAAACAAAACAAAACAAAACAACAACCCAGGATAAATTGCGGAATTTTCTGTTGATTTATTTTATTTTATCTTTTTTTTTTTTGCCTCTTATTTTTCTATTTATTTTTGTTACTAACCTAAGTTCTTTGCTAGTCACTCTTGTAATGCACTTGGACCAGATTGTGTAAATTCTTCTTGGTTCTCAAGGTTCATTTTGACTTTTACTAAGTTAAACTTAGTAAACACATATTATATTAGCTGTCCTTTTTCTTTTTTTAAAAACACACCACCCCCTTCTTCTGAACAGGAGTAGAGGTGATCACCTTGTTTCTTGTTTAGGAAGGGATTGCTGGTTCATCTCTCTTTTTCGGTCTTGGTGTAGGCTCGGCTGGAAGCTCTTTGCAGTTGGTGAGTATGGTGGCAACGTCTCTTCATTCTGAGGGTACCGGGTTGGCAGTTTCCTGGTTGCTGCTTCCGACTGGAAGTTAGGAGCCTGAACTCTTGCGTAGCGTCTTGAAAGGCTGCTCTGATCAACAGTTGAATAATATCAGGCTTCCTGTAGTGCCAGTTCACGCATGGACGGGCATCCCTGCATGAATCTCCAATGGGCAACTCCGAGGCCACATTATGCTGCAGGCAGTACCAGTCTATCCTTCACCTGCTGCAATTAGTGACCATTTGACCCTACTCTAGACCTCTCTCTCCCCCCAACTAAACCTCTATGAAATCAAACAAACGAAACAGCAAGACTAAACCAGCTAGTCATAAAACGCCCAAACCTATCTGCATTTCCTTCACAAACATATGAGGTATCCGCAGTAACTTTAACAGCGTAGAATCATTCCTCCAAACTAACTCACCCAATATCTTAGCTATATGTGAGACTAACCTTGACCCTTCTATCCCCTCCTCAGAGTTTTTCGTTCCTGGTTACCTTCCCCTCTTCAGGAAGGACTCCAATGTCCATATGCATGGGCTTGGTGTCAGTGAACACCTCCCTCTAGCCAGGGTCACATCTCTTGAATCCCTGGATCACTCTTTCATGTGCTTCTGTCTCTCATTTCTAAGCTCAGTTAGCTATCTCTTCTTCCTCTATCGCTCCCCTTCCTCCTCTAACTGTTCGATACTTGATAGCATCTCTATCAATATCGACAAGGCCATTTCTTCTCACCCATCTGCCCATATATTTGTGTTTGGCGTTTTTACCCCCACCACACCAAGTGGCTTGAAAACTGTCACCGGCCTCGCTGGGGTCCGCACCATGAATTTTTCAATAACCCAAGCTCTAACGCAAGTGGTGGACTTCCCCATGCATTTCTCTAATAACCCTAACGGAAGGGACTCTTTACTAGACCTCTGCTTCACTTCCATCCCAGACTCTTGCACTACCAGGCAGCTCTGCCCTCTCAGAAACTGATCACGCCGTAGTTTTTTCGTCAACATCTCAATCCACTCTTACTCTACCCAAGAAACCCAGATCAACAGAATATTATACTGCTACCAGAGAGCTGACTGGGATTCATTCCGAGACTTCCTCTGTGATGTCCCCTGGAATAACGTCTTCGGTCTTCCTGTCAAAGACTGTGCGTCTGAGGTCTCCTCTTGGGTTAAGGCTGGCATCGATGCTTTCATCCTGGCCAGGAAAGTCCAGCTAAAATCAAATTTGTCCCCCTGGTTCTCGCCCGCTTGCTCGGCCGCCATTGCCCACCAGAACCATTTCTTCTGGCTCTATTGAAGCTACTCGTCGAACTAAAACAGGCGCCTTTTCGCATCAGCTCGTAATAAGTGTAAAAAAGTACTGAACGAAACTAAGATGGCGTTTGCTGCCAGACTGAAGCAATGCATAGCATCCTCTAAGTTCAGCGCCAAAAAATACTGGCAACTCTGCAAAAGCGTGCTCAACAAGAGCAAGACTTCAATACCCCCACTAATCAATGAATTTGATGTTCTCACCTCCCCAGCGGACAAGGCTGAATACTTTGCCCGTAGATTCTCCACCAATTCGACACTGGACTTGTCAGGAGTACCTACACCCGACTTCCCACCTAGAACTAAGGCTCAACTAAATAACGCCCACATTACACCCTCGCTGGTCTCTAAGAAAACTTGACCCTCACAAAGCGAGCGGCAGGGACGGAATCCCAATTGTAGTCCTGAAGAAATGTGCCCCAGAACTCCTTTGTCCTCTCTAAACTCTATAACCTCTGCCTATCTGCTTCCTGTTTTCCTGCCTGTTGGAAGTCGTCCTCTGTAGTTCCTATATTTAAGAATACTGGCGAACCCTCAGACCCCGCTAATTACCGCCCTATCAGTCTCCTTCCGATCTCCGGCAAAGTTTTCGAAGCCATTATCAATGCCAAGGTGATTCAGCATCTCACGGCCCACAGGCTTCTCTCGGACAAACAGTACGGTTTTCGCTTCACCAGTCTACTGCTGATATGCTAACGACCATTACCGAGTACATATACCAGGCTCTTGACAAGAATGGCGAATCCCGTACCATTGCCTTGGATATCTCCAAAGCGTTCGACAGAGTCTGGCACGCTGGCCTTTTATGCAAACTGCAGAGCTACGGTATAACTGGACATTTGTTTGACCTCATCCAGTCATTCCTCTCTAACTGCACATTGAAGGTAGTATTAAATGGGCATGCCTCCCAAAACTACCATACGAACGCGGGCGTCCCTCAAGGCTCTATCCTAGGTCTCACGCTCTTTCTACATTCATGATCTCCCCGATGCCATTAGATCCCAAGTAGGCATGTATGCCAATGACACCACAATTTACTTGCCTCGATCAAAAATCTGGTGTCGGCGACAAAGTGAACCTTGCTGCCGAGCTTGAAAAGGACCTCCAACCCGTAGTGGACTGGGGTAGGAAATGGCTCGTAAATTTCAATGCTTCTAAAACGAAGCTGCTATCAACTAACCACCATAGACAATCGCATCTACCTCCCATTAACATGGAACAGGCTTGCCTCCCAGAGAGTAAAACACTACGCCTCCTTAGCCTTACACTCGGCGGACCTCAAATGGAATGACTATATCGAATCCATTGCCAAATCTGCTGCTATGAAAGTCGGTTCTCTGTGCAGGGAAGTTTTTCCTGTCTGAATCTATCTTGCACATATATAAATCTACCATCCGCCCAGGTATTGAATACTGCTGCCACATCTGGTCGGGTGCCACTGCTACTCTCCTTGGGCTTCTTGACAAAATACAACGTGATCGATACTGACTTGGCAGACCGGCTGCAACCACTCTCTCACCAGCGTAATGTTGCCCTGTGCCTCTTCTACAAATACTTTCACAGCTTCTGCTCCGATGAACTTAGATCACTGGTGCTGCCTAGGTACGAATTTACACAAGATACTAGATTAGCAACTAGGTCCCACCCTTTTACAGTAAAACAGATAAGACGTAACTGTAATTTCTACTCCAACAGTTTCTTTTCTCGTAATTCCCTTCCACATGTCTGCTTTCCTGACAGCTACAATCTCCAGGAGTTTAAATGTAAGGTCAATAGACACCTATCACACTAACTTGCACCTATTCTCCCAACACTCTCACCATCTACCCAACTCTCATTCTCGGTCTCCTTACCCGCCTATCACCCTCCTTCTGACATTTCCTATATCTAACCATCCTTTCTCACCACTTTCCCCGCTATGTAACCCCCTGCGCAATAGTGGCAGTGGAATGCCTTGCTTGGGGTGAAACGATTACAAAAAAAGACGCTTTATCAAGATTGCAGTTCAAGAATAAAACAGAAGAAAATGCTGTAGATACACTGGGAGGAAACAGACATTATCCCTCTAAATAAACCCAAAGTAGAAATAAAGCAAGACCCAGTATTGAGCAGAATAGCAGAGAGAATAAGAAATAATATAAGGAGTAATTGTTCGATGATAGAGCAACCCTTTAAGGAAACAAAGAACTCACCATAAAAATGGCATTATATACAATGGAGATGTACTAGTAGCTCCACAAATACTGTGAAGGAACATACTAAAAGGAATACATGATAGCATACATTGTGGCATAACAGCAACATAAATAAGACTAAAGTAAGCTTAGTGGTCAGGATATTCAAAAGATATAGAAGATTATGTTAAGTGATACCCAAAGTGTACAGATATAAAAAAAACTTCAAGCAAGCAAAAATTCACTCATGGCCCAAGAATGCAGAGCCATGAGTTAGGGTCCATATGGATCATGCAAGTATCAAAGAAAGGGGGATTATTCTTCATATTAGTGGACAAATATCAAGATGGCTAGAAGTTGTCACAGTAAAAGACAGAAAAGCCATCACAATAAAACGAAAACTAAAAACCATATTCCCAAGGAATGAAGAATCCCAGACACTAGTCACTGACAATGCACCCAAATCTTTTGACGAGAATTTATGTACATGGTTGAAACAAATTGGATGCATCCCATAGAAGACACCACTATATCAGCCAGTCTAATGGCATTGTACAAAGAATGGTATAAACCCTGAAAAATGGAATTAAAAGCATTCTCACCACTTACGGAAAACATAGAAGCATATTTACTAAAAATGCTTTTCAGTTACAGATCTATTCAAAATGCAGAGAGAAAACTGAGCCCATCAGCATTGACGAGAATTTATGTGCATGGTTAAAACAAATTGGAAAGCGATGAATCCAGAAGAAGCAAGTTTTCTTATGCAAAAAGGTCATAACACAGCTATATTGGAAAAGAAGGGACAAAATATACTGGCACATGCAGATCAATTCAGAAGCAGTTGGAGGATGTGGAAGTGGAAGGTCAAGAACAAAACAAGGCAGAAAGTTATGAAAGTGGAACATAGCAGGAAATGAAAGGGGAGAATGAGGAGGTGAACAAAGAGGAGGAGGAAAATAAAGAGAGACTGAAATCACCATTAACGAGAAAACAAGAATGACAAAGATGACAGTACAAAACAAGAATAATTAAGAATAGGAAGAGAAAAAACAATGGTGTACAATCTCTTCGATTCAGAGAGGTGTATCGTATGCAAATGAAGATACCAGTATATATAGAGAATACTTGAAGTGAGACAGAAACTAGCCTGCCATCAGAGCAGTGCTATGACTACCGGTAGTCAGATTGATATGCAAAACAAAACATATTTGGTGCAAAGATATCGGAAGCTGAGTAACTAAACTGAAACTCTGCTCCTCTAAATAGGATATTTGACAAACACTAAAATATATCTTGACTTTATTCTACAAGGCAGAAGTCAGAAATGTTTCTGTTTTTAAAATTTTTATTTTTAACACATTTTAACACTCAATCTAGTGCATTGGCCCCTGCAGATGTTAGCTGACTGATCTGGTTTGTGTGTGGCATGTCCAGTCCAGATAACATCAGCAAGGTACAAACAACTGTTCAGACTTCAGGTAATAAAATAAAACTATGCATTTGTGCATAACATATGTTAATTTTTTTTCTTTGTAATATGCATGTGTTCCTCAAGTGTAAGAAACTTAGATTTTGCCATCTAGTTAAAAAAATTTGATTCTAATGTCATTCTGATTCTCACTACATTTTTTTTTGTAATTGCCCACTCTGAGAATTTCAAATCTAAAAAGGTTAAGTATTTATTTATACAAAATAGTTATAATTTTGAGGTTTCTTGAAATTAACCTCAAATTTAGTCACTTCCACTTAAAGAAAAAATACAAAACTTCATATTTTGTGTAGCAAAACTTAGTTACAACTTGAGTATTTGATCAAATGAAGAAAAGATTATTTCAAAACATGTCCAAGTCCAAATAAATTGTCATGACAAAAACCAGATGTGAGTTCATGCAATATAAAAATTACTAATCAGTGTTTGAAGAATTAATTACAAAAAGATATAGCAATAAACCTTTGTGACCATAAGTTCCTCTTCAAGGCCAGTTACAGAACTTGCAGTGGATTCAGCCAGCACACAGCTCTCTCTGCATCTATAAATAAAACAACACACACAGTTTTACATTTATCAGATATTTCAAACCCCAATGAAACTACGTAGAAAAAAAAAACATTCAGCTGCCTATGACTAATTTGAAAGCTTGGGTTAATATTTCATGTGAAAATTGAGAATTGTCGAAACAAGAATAATCAGCTGTAACCTCCATTGTAAGAGATCTTATCTGATTCTCCAATTAGCAAGGCTTTACAGCAAATTAAATTAATGGCATTTTATTACATTTACTTAAATTCACAAATGAAACTTTTTGAACACAATATAGATTACATGAATATCAGAAAAGGAATCCCAGATACAAGATGCATTATTGCTGATAAAAAGGTCTTTGAGAAGTTTATCAAACTTAAACACACAATTTTAGGTACTGTACCAAATTTTCCTAAGAAAACAATAGAAAAATTAAAATTTAAAACTAGAACCCAATTTTTTTTTTTTTTTTTACCAAAGACAGACTCAGTGGGAAAAAGGTAAGCCATAACTGAGCAGTACTAAATAACTAGGCAAGATATCCAGAGATGGTAAGCAAAATGTAAATAGTCTATCCCTGTCAGTCAAGTGCAATATGTGATGCATGCTTGAGTGATCAGGTCTCAAAAGCAACATTACTGGGCAGATTTTCCTGTAGTAAGTTGCCATTACTTCCTTCAGTAGACTGGTTACCAACCAGGGCTGTAGAACCTAATCTGACTTGCTATTTATAGCTGGAGGGAAAAGAGATGGATTAATACCTTTCCTAAGGGTATTTGTATGCAAGTGAATGCAACAAATTCAACAGGAATTCAAACTTGGCTCTCTGAATTTTTGTTTTAAGCCAGTATCTACTGTACACAACAATTCAAAATTCCCCAAAGGTTACCCAGATTGGTAAGTACAACAGTCAAAAACAAAAATGAGGACTATAGTCCGAATGTAAGTAACATAAATAATTATGATTCCCCATTCTAGAAATTCAGATAGAAATAGTATATTTACATAGCATATTTCCATATAAACATTTTAATAGAATGGCCAGTGAATTTCTCATGCTGAATAAATCATTTAATGGCAGATGAAAACTCCTAACAAAATTATGTTATGTTCTATGTACTTTTGACCATTACTGGTCATTTTCCAAATAGTAAAAAGAGCCAGTATAGTTTTTGCATTGTCAACAGTTTGTGTGAAATGAATATAGGTCCACATGCTAAGACTATGGAATAAATTTAGCATCATATGACAAGAATAACTTTACTGTTCAAAGGCATTTTAACACAAGTGTCTAGATTGGAACATTTTATTGATAGGAGTTTGCTTTTATTTAATGTAAAGAGTTTCCAAGATTTTATAGAGTGGCAGAGAACCCTTGTAATGTTAACCAAAATATCACAAAAATTAGAAAAGGTGTCATGGATAGATGTTGTATGTTTACATATTGGCAAATTAGTGAATAGTCATCATCTACTACAAAGAATTAAAAACTTTCAGCTTTATTATAACTCATAACACCTCTCTCCAAAAAAAATAATTTTGCAAAAAAACAATGTTAGTACTAATTCTTTTTTTGTAGTAGACTTAAAAAAAAAACAAAAAAAAACAGGATCAACATTTCTCTCAAAAAGCACAAATTCACATTACCCTTTTTTTTTTTCTATCAAGTTTTGGTCAACAATACAAGAGTTCTCTTCAACTCCAGCCATAAAAAAACTACAAATCTTATAGGCCTTTCACACTGAAAGAAGCAACTCACTATCAAAATGTTTCTATCTTGGCACTTATGTTATATCATTTTTGCCACATGAGACTATATTGTATTTCATGGTCATAGTATATAAACCCACATTCATTTCAAACTTTAAATTCAAATTATTATTTCAACTTACATTTTTCCTTGAATATGACCAATGATGGTCAAAAGTATTTGTAACCTAATTTCAGGAAGTTCCTTTACAAATTTTCATCTGACATTAAAAAACTTCTACAACCAGGTAAAAAACTCACCAGACATTTACTGTTCTAATTAATACAACAATAAATATTATCACAGTCTTTAACAAATGAATGTTCAATAAGTTGCTAGAACCATGATAAAAACAGACAAAACAAATTACAAATAAATTCAACTTACAAGTGAAAGTTTCAAGGTATTAAGCAATCATCAATCACCTGAATAAAACCAAGCTTATGGCTCATCTATAAACATCCACACACATACCATTCATCAATCTACTTTTTAACTATGATGCAAGTTGAAATTATTTATGGTTATATAAGAGATAAAAAATACAAACTAAATTTCATTTTTTGAAATAGTGTCAATTGTAATTAAAGTGCATACCTGTTGATTAAGTTCATGAAGTTGCTATCAGAGGTCAAGGCTTCGGGTGTTCGAGTACGAAATGCTTCAAAATGTAAAATACCTTGACACATGCTGGTAACATCTGAGGCTAATTTACTCTCTGTCTGAAATACACATTATTTGGAAAACAAAACAAAATAACCAATTTCAAAAATTGGTAAAATTTTAGATAATTTCATCTGATTTACTTACTATGAAATTACAGCAAGAGATTTCTGGAGGTGGGGAATCAAGACAAAATATCAAAAGATACTTTTCAACACCATTTTACACTTACAAGAAAGTTATTTTTATACATACGAAATAAAAAAAATTACTAAATTTTTACAAACTAATACCAATATGCACAATTGTAATTCTGCACATTTTATTTTTAAGAAACTGTTAAAAATTTATAATAAAAATTAGATATTTCTAAAATAGCCAATTAAAAAAAAATATCTAACAGTAATAGTATGAGGAAGAGAAAAATATAGAAAATCATGGTCAAATCACATATTTATCACCAAATCATTAAGATTTGACAAACCAGTGACTAAAATAAAAACATTTCAGTATTGGTCAAATGGATAAGCTTGTGATTATCCCACTCATTCAGAAAGAAAATTTGATATTTACTTCATAAAGAGTTTTTCTTCCAGTTGATTCCTCTTCAAACTGTGTCAGTACCAGGTTCAAAGATGGGTTAGCACCTGCTGCCCAACGAAGCCTTTGGGTTATGCTTGATTCAAGTTGATTATAACGCTCCATGCAACAAACTAGGTTGTTCTCTTGGGTTAATAATGAAGACATGCTCTTTAAAATAAAAAATAGGTAAATAATATAAACACACATCTCATTATTAATATTTATAGATTAAGATGCAACTAGTACAAATGGTTTCCTATATTCCCTCAAATTAACTTATTTGGCTGAATATCACATTTTTGGAACAAACATACCCTTTATAATAAGTTGTCATCAATGGTTATGAACTAAAAAGTTCAAGTATATAATCTTAATATAATAATTATCAAGAGATAATACAATTCATGAGCCTCTTATATAATTCAGTCAGTCAGTTAAGTGCCATAAGTGATACAGGCTTTAGACGATAAAGTCTCTTTAGAGACATGACTGACTGGGCAGAAGATTTTCCCGCAGTAGGTTGCCATTGCTTTCTGCAGTGGACTGGTTGCCAGTCAAGACTATAGAACCCAATCTGTTCTGTTATTTAATACATAACTGGAGGGAGGAGATAGATTAATACCATTCCCAAGGGTAATTGTGCACAAGTAAATGCGAGGAATTCAACTGGAATTCAAACTTGGCTCCCCGATTTGTCGTTCCAAGTCAATATCCACTGCACCACAACGCACATCCTTATATTATATAATTATTTAGTTCAATATCACAGAATGCTTATAAAATTTAAAAGTCACTTGTTTCAATACAAATTCACTTCTGATCATTATTTTCATTATTCCATTTACTATGAATCACATTCTGAAATCTTTCATACTGAAAAAAAAAAATTCCCCACTGTTTTTCAAGTTCAAATGATTCATGTGCAAAAGTTTTTGGCTTAATTTGAGCTGTGCACAAAATCCTTTTCCTAACCAATCTCACACAATTCACCCACATTTTACAAAGTCTACTCAGGACAGATGCTTAAAGAAAACAGATCCCTGAAAATTTGTCACATTGGTGAAATAACCACTCATCATATAGAATAAACACAGAAACCACATTTTGTGGAGCAATGTAATGACATTGCTACAAATAAGTGGCTGTCACTGAAGCATACAAATCTTCTATAAGCATGAAAAGAAGGCAAAGACTCTGCAGTAATATCACTGAACACATTCCAGCACATCAACCAGACCTACTATGAAAAACCTTTTGCTAATCCAAAATGCTCTTCACATCACCTGCCATATTATTGAGTTTCAACCCAGACACGCTCAGAGAGTAATACACTGCCTTAAGATTTTAATTCCCTCCCATTTTGTCACAATACACTACAGGAATCCTGTGGCCCACAAAGCGTTCTCTTTATCTCAGTTAGTTTGGTATGCGGGAATTAACATAATAGTCGGTAAATGAGGAGAGGGTAAATGTATGAAGCATAAATGTCAACTCGTCCTTAAAAAAAAAAAAAAAAAAAAAAAAGTTCATTTGGAGGCCAGTTTAACCTCTCCATTAAGTCCAATTTCAAGCCAAAAATTCAGTTTAGTTTGGTTCCTATCACTCATACAATCTGACTTTGCCAACCATAGCATTGCTCATTACAAATGTGGAGACATTAATATAAGCAAAATGTTTGGCTAAGTGATATTATTCAAGAGTAAGCATGCTCTTAACTTGCAGAAGAACTGGTTCCAATGCAATACAGGCAACCTTAAAGAGACAAAAGATTTTACCCTGTTCACTTCCATGCCTCCAGCAAACAGAGCCAGAAACTAAAATTCTGCATGAAGCCAGCCTGAATATTTTAATCATGGAGATCATGTTTATTAAGTGCAGGTTATCTCAAATAATCCTACTCTTCAAAGATTCTGTTTATTTTATATGATGTGAAGGGTTATTTGGGTAATGTAACAAGTAATTGAGAAGTATCCGTCTTCTTTTCACTATCTGGTTGAGCCTTAAGTGACTCTTTATTACAATTGCTAGAGTTGTTTAACTACTCAGATTCACAAAGTGCCTTTTCTTTATTTAGGGATGGAGATAAAATTTCATTAAAGTTGTATTAGTAATGTCTACTCTCTTCATCATAGTTTTTAACTTTATCAACATAAATTGCAAGACATTTGGGGTTTTCTTTAGTCTGCTTCTTTCAGTTACAAGAAAACTAATTCTCAAAGGATTGGGTTCATCCACTGAACATAAGATTAAATTAAATTTTGTTAAATCGCCCAGTTAGGGATCTTTGGCATGGAAAGTACAGATACATAAAAAAATTTTTTTAGAAAAGGAACAGATTATTCTTATTATCTTCCATAATGCTATTATAATAATGGCTTTAACAAAAAAAAAAAAAAAGTTACTAAAAGATAATACATATTTACAAAAGTTGAACTATAAAATGTATCCATTTCTTTTTTTTTTTTTTTCCTCCTTTCTCAACCTAAGGAATCTCTAAAATTAGTAAATAAACCTTAAAAAAAAAATCACACTAAACTAGGAAACATCCAGCACACATAGCCTGCTTGCTGGACCTACATAAATAAAACCTAGTTTGATTAACAAGACAAGAAATCCTTCTAAAGTAAACTTCAAAATATCTTGAAATGTGAAGTCTTGATAAAATATTCAAAGTCATTTGCAATAAGATGTGTCTCTTCCATAAAAGATACCAAGACTAAAGCTCTCAGTGAACAAGTGTAGTTTACAGTGGCTTCTATACCAGTCTTGGCCAGCCATCTAAAAAAAACTAATGAAAGTCTATCATGAGGAATGGCCCTCTCTACTTTGTCAAGAAGTCTTTCTGTGTATAGTTGTTGCAATGGAGTGGAAACTGGAGGAATGAGTGTGAAACAGGTTTTAATATGGGTGATTTCAGAAATGTGGATTTAGGGAAGATTTTTTATAAAGTCTTTTTTAGGGAATAAGCATGTTAAGATCAATGAGGATCTTATCACTTCCACTCACAGATTATTTGAAGTGTCGTTGCTGGATCTCTTAAAGAACTTATACATCCTCTCTCTCAGTATTGTTCAGGTGATACTACCATAACTTTTTTTAACTGATGATTGTGGGGTATATGCCACACACACACACACACACACACACACACACACACACACATAAAAAAGCAACAGAAAAACCATCTTTCTAGTAAAAAAAAAAAAAGTTTAAAAAATTTCTTTATAAAAAAAATATTACCTTTCTCATTTCTGACATGATAGAAGCTCTGTTTGGCATTACCATCTGGCTATGATGGCCACGAGCATTTGTGAAAATATCTTCATGCAACCATTGATATCGAGCAAGTTGAAATTGTACTCTTTGAAGACTTCCTTTAACAAGCACAATATTTTCATCTAAGCGTCTATGAGAGAAAAAAATTAAGAAAACATTTTCTCTTTAAATCATAAATTTAAGAACCATAAAATATAAAAGGGTTTGAAAGATGGTAATTATTTTGTACCAAATTAAAAGATACAATCCAATTATGGTCCCTATGGTCAAGTAGACATCCTACTAATTTCTTCCTCAAAAGTTACAAATGTTTTAATACTGGTTACAGTTAAAAAGAACTTACAGGATGGTGATTTTGGATGATAATTGTCAAAATTCTCAGGAAAATAGGTTGAATGGTTGAGAAGAAAATTAAAAATGCAATGCAATTAAAATTTGTTTTTAAATAATGAAATTAAGAACAGTTCCAAAGAGAATCAAACCCAAATTCAACTAGGCAAGATTCAGTAAAACTGAGTAAAATAAAGATTCACAACCCTATCCACTTCCCACTAATTTAAAAAATAAATGATTATGTTGTCTGAATTTTTTTGAGATCTGGATAACTTAGAATTTAGACATTTTGTTGACACTAAGCTATCTGTAGAAAATGTGTGTGGTCACATAAAATAATGATCTAAATTATTTTAGACAAAGAAGCAAAACATTTCAAATATATTTATGTTGATTGCCCCAATAATCCAATTATCTTTACAGAAAGATATCTAGGAAGACTTTAAATATACAAAGGAAATACCATATTGGCAATTAGCAAGATTGCCTAAGATATGCCTTTTTCTGCAACAATCATCTGCAGTTTTTATAATTATTATTTGAATTTCTTTCTGATGAAGAATCTTTCACTAAGGCTAGATGGTTAATTTATGGAAATATGGAGTTAATGAAATTGGCCATCATTTTCTGGAACCTGCATAGGTAGAGTGAAGTCATTAATTATTAAGTTGGAAAAGATTTCCCTACATAAAGCCAGCATGCATTTCACTTGATCACCCCACCCCCAGCAGGGAGTAGACTTCAGATGTGAGCGAGACACCCAAATTTCAGTGGCCTAAATGAACACACAGACACACATGTGAAAGAATTGAGGAAAAGTGAACAGGCTGGCTATACTTTATTTGCAATAACTAAGACATTTTATTCAAACAATTTTTATTTATATTTAATAAACCTGTTGTCAACAGTGTTGTGTATTTTATTGAAAGAGTTCTTATTCCAGCCTGAATTCCGACATGTGCCTAGTTGACAGTAACAAACATTTACTATTGCCACAGGTGGGAATTATGCAAGCTTGTCTGGGGGTACACAATATATATAAGAGATTCACACTAGACTTTGCTATCAATCCAAATATTGAGGATTTTGTGAACCTGAAACAATCCTATCAAAACAATAGTCTGGCCCCAACCAAGGAGAAAAAAAAAAAATAAAGCTGGATGACCTTAAAATCAGTATCATTCAAGAAAGCTAGTAGAGAGAGTGAATAGCAACTGGAATAGGAAAAAGGAAAAAAAAAAAAAAAAAGACAAAAATCAGAGCCAGTGTAATGGCAGAGTTGAGAAGTGATAAGTGTGTTGTTAGATGTGTCAACGACAGAGTTGTCAATGTCTGTGGGTTACAGTATTAGTGGTCAAACAAACATAAAAAATAAAATATCTTCTTATACAAAAATCTTTTGAAGAAATAACTATTTTCAAAATATATTACTTTCTACTACACTTAAGAGAATGTAAAGTAATATACTTAAAATAAATAGAAAAGATTTTTCCAATCATAATGTGAACAGCAGATATCTTACCTTGCTAAGTCATGTTTGCGCCATGTTGATTCCTGTGAACTAGTCAATGAACTAGCTTGTGTAAACTGAATGTGTTTAAATTGTCCATTCTTTAGACAAGCATCCACAGCCTTCTTGCACATGTCATCAAGAGGTACTTTAGATTCAGCACCAACATCTTTTAGCTCAATCTCTGCTGATACATCCAGGCCCATAGAATTTATGTAAACACAGATTATATAGCCAAGAATTTGAGAAGGAAAACCAATCACCTAAATAAAAAACATTTATCTTTAAATACACACAAAAACATTGAAATGCATATCATCAAACAAAAAGATACCCATATAAGCAGGGTTCCCATCCTTTAAAATTAAAAAATAATGCCACAAATAATGATAATCTTAAAAAAAAAAAAAAAAAAGAAAGAAAGAAAGAAAAGCCAATTACAACAAAAAAAAAAAAATCCATACTCCAAACAAATTCAATGAGTACAACTTTATTAAGACATGAAATAAATGATTAAATTATCTATTTGAAAACATACCAATTTTAAATGAATTCAAAATTGTTTTTCTTTGTGATTTTGTCTTCATTTAATACTTTTTTAAAATTTTCTTTTATTAATAATAAACTACCCGTAAAATATTTTTAAGAAAGCAAAAAATCTATAACATAGGCTTTTTGGTAAAATTATACACAAATTACTTTTTTAATTGAAAAATAAATTAAGAATATTTGCATGAATGATCCTAAAAATAACATCCAGCACACGCATTTATAATATTGTTGCAGTTCTAAAAATGAAATTTTACAGATTTAAAATAAAAATATAGACAATATAGTTTTGCTCTGTTTTTCTTAATAAAATTTCATTTTCTTTAAAATAAAGGTATATCTCAGGCAGAGAGCTGAAGTGTACAGAAACCAAAAAAAACAAATCAGCAAAGCTAGATTGGTATTCCAGGATGGTTTGGTTGAGTTTTACGGCATTTCAACTTTGGAAGGTTGATAAACACTGACAACGCTTTACTGGTTAGAAAGCAAGTCCAAATAACATCTTTGTTATCAGAGATGTATCTGCAAAGAAGTTCTCACATCCCTTTGCAAAGATAGACTTGTTAAAGCATAAAAACTGGAGAAAAAAAAATTTCTTTTTGGGAAAATGGTTTTAAGTGAGCTGCTACTGCAAGAAAAAAAAAATTTTCTTTTTTAATTTTTTTATAAACACAAATTTCTTTGAAGAAATTTATTACATAATTTGGATCAATATTCTCGAAAAGATACTTCAAGTTATCCAATTTAAAGTATTTGTTTCAGATTTTTCTTAGATTACGGCAATTTAAAGTTGTAAATTGTTCCTGGCATGGGATGCATTTTGGAGCTTCCATGTTGATGGGTGATATATGTGTGATCGATTCGAAGTCTGGTTAGTATCACTTCTCGTATTGTTCTGGAACTTGACAGTTTTTCACTGATGATAGAGAAAATGTTAAAAAGTTTATTAATACAGGTGTTCCATAATTTCTGCCATTTTTCTTTAATGGCCCTGTTTATTTTAGGTATGGCAATTGTACGTTAGAGGGTGGCATGTTCAGTGATTCCTTTGTCATTTTGCCTGTTTTACCATTTCCTTGAATGCTACTGTGACTGTATCCAGTATAGGATTATTGTTATATCTTTTTCCCTATAAATAAGGTCAAGCCTATTTAATAATTTATTTACTACAGGATTTCTCATGTTTTTATTCTTTAGGGCTGTGAGAAGAGATAACGAATCTGAGAAAATGACAAATTTGTCTGACTTACTGGATTCTGTAATATCTAAAGCTATCTGAATGGCTATGGTTTTGCATATGCAACTTGTTAGGTCGAAAGTTTTTGGGGTCTCATTTGTCTTTCTCTGGTTTTGGTATAGGAATTACAATGCCTCCAGTAGATTTATTTATTATCGAGTCCTGTACATAAAGAAATCGACACTAACAATATATAGACATGACGGACTCATGATAATAAATAAATCTACTGGAGGTAAGATTGATAGAACTAGAAAATTAATTCATAAAGTCTTTAAATCCTTTGGTCTTAACGTAGTGATTAACCTCAATATCAAGCAAGTAGACTTCTTAGACATAACATTAGACTTAGTATCGAACACTTACATGAAAAACAATGCAAACCCAATATATATATAAACCCCAACTCTAATCACCCACCATCTATAAAACACATCCCATCATTGATAGAACGCCACATTAACACACACTCACCCAGTGAAGAAATATTTGATAAACACAAGGTAATTTACGATAAAATCCTTAAAGATAGTGGATATCAATCATCAAAAATTAGCTTTGTGGAAAAATTCAGGAGTTCAAAAAGCAAAAATAGAAACTGGAAAATTATATGGTATAACCCTCCTTTTAATCAATCAACTTCAAGCTGGTACATAAATTCCTTAAACTAATAGATAAGCATTTCCCCAAAAACAACCCTCTAAGCAAAATCTTCAATAAAAATACAATTAAACTAAGCTATAGCTGCTCAGGCTTGAGGCCGGTGCTCTTCAGATCCTCATTGATACAGTCAGTCCATCTTTTCTATGGGTGACCTCTAGAGTAGGAGCCCAGGATGACAATGCTCTCAACTTTTCTAGGCCACACATCTTGGTCCATGCGCTGAAGGTGGCCATACCAGCACAGTCTGTTCCACCAAAGAACCTCCTCCACACTAGCCAGACCCAGTCTAGACCTCAATGAATGTAAGGGGTCTCTGTCAGAGTGTTTCAAGGCACAGATCCAGTGTATCATGGCGTGACCACTACAGGCTAATCTGGATATATCCTCAGCCGTAACAGGCCATGTCTCACTAGCGTGGAGAAGGACGCACCTCACACACAAATTGTAAACATGGCCCCTGTTGTGCAGAGAGATGCCACGGCATGTAAGGATGGGGAGGAGCTCTCTAAACTTTTTCCATGTCGATTTTAACCTGACAGTTGTGGCATCATAGCAGCCCCCTCTCTCACCAGTGTCATCACCCAGGTAGCAGAATGAGGTGACAACTTCCAGTTGTTCTCCATCAAACTCCAAGTGGGTAAGAGCATGAGCGGTTTCTGAAGGGATCAAACCCATACAGCGTCTGCATTTGAAGCTGTGATCGTCTACGAGTCGACCCTTCCGGTTAGTACAGGCTTTGTGTACCCAATGTTCACATGTTGTGCACTTTATGGAGTTATGACCAACACCTTTACAACACACTCCACATGGATATTTACTGTTTTCGATGGGCTTCGAAGCATCATGTCGACTACAAATGATTTGTCTTTCCCATATTCACATGGAGGCCTTTAGCCTCAATTGTGTTTTTCCAGGCAGCCAGTTTAGTCATGAGCTCGTCAACGGTCTCGGCAATGATGATCAAGTCATCGGCGTAGAGGATCTCCCATGGACAGCCAGTACAAAACTCACATGACAGCACTTCCATGACAATGATGAAGAGGAGCGAACTCAAGACAGAGACTTGGTGAACACCAACCTTCACATCGAATTCAGAGCTGAACTGACCGTTCACACAGACACTGGATTTAGCGTTGACATACATTGCTTGGACGGTGCGAATTATCCATTTATCAATGCCTCAAAGTACATAACAACAAAATATTAAAAGCACACAACAAAAATAACTCCAACACTAATACCAGTCCGGCCCATCATAACAACCTTTGTAACTGTAGAAACCCTAACCAATGCCCCATGACCAATAAATGTTTAATGAAATCCCTGATATATATGTGTCTGATTTCTTCCATGGAGAATCCTAAGGATGAAAAAATGTATATTGGAAATACCATGAATGTATTTAAAAGGCGATTTTACAATCACCTCTCATCCTTCAATAACAAAAACAAAACATGACGTCTTATCCAAATATTTTTGGAAGTTAAAAGATGAAAATAAAACGCCTAAAGTTAAATGGAAACTCCTTAAACAAGCAAGAACAGCTAAATTTATAAAGGAACCATGTTTCCTCTGTCTTCAAGAAAAAATTGAGATCCTTAAATATATGAACAGTAACAAGCTTTTAAAGCAGAGGCATGAAACCACAGTAAACTGCAAGCACATTAGAGAACTAACATTACAATCATGCTAAAAAAAATACTATAATAGCCAGAGCTAGAACCCCAGATTAAAAAAATTCTATAGAAATATCGAATTACTAAATTCTAAAATAAGGTTTAATATTCATAATTAAATTAAAAATTTTTCTCTAAATAAAATTGAGAATTTTATAGAAGTAATCGATTTACTAAATTATAAAGTAAGGTTAATAACCATAATTAGATTAATTATATATACCGTTCTTGATACACAATTACCTTAAATACAAACACACCTATTACCTATCCACATATTACCTCAAATACAAACATTCTACTTTCCCCTTACATAAAATTCTACTTATTACGCACTTGTTAGCTGCATTTATCTAGGACCTAAATAACCCTAACATTAAAATTTACCTCTTACATTAAATTTTACCACAAACGGTGATATAATTAAAATTTGAAATTTAATAGAAAAAAAATCGTTTTCCAAACTGATCTAATTAAGATTTAAAATTTAATTACAAAAAAATCAACTTCCTAAATCCAAAACTGATTAAATATACAAATTTAGATTATTCACAAAAACCCTACTTATATACAATAAATATTCTGCACTGAATATGCATCCCACCCCTAACCTGTTCCCCTAAGAAATCCTAAAAGATATAGTCTAGTCACAAGATATATATAAATAAAACTTACAATCCCCACACCAAAATTCTAAAGGTCAATCAGCAGTACTTGTTCCCTTATCACTAAACCCCCACCACATACACAATTGACTAGATATAAGAATAGAAATTTAAAATTTAAAATTAAAAAAAAAAAAACGGTTTCCAAACTATGATCTAATTAATAATTAAAAATATAAATTTAATAGAAAAAATATATTCCCTAAATCCAAAGTTAAGATTAAATATAGAAACTTACATTAATTATAAACACTGCTTAAATAAAAATATCCGGATCTTCTAAGAAATCCAAATGATATAGTCTAGTCACTAGATAATAAAAACTTACAAGGTTAAATATCTAGAAATCAAAGACTCATTAATCAACCACTTTAAAAAACACCCACTCCAAAAATTCGAACCGTCAGAGACTTATTCCCCTATCACTAACCCCCACCAACACCTCTAACAAAACTAAACAAATACAAGGAAAGAGGCTTTCCATTACTTTTCACACCGCCTGATGAGACATTGAAGTTTCAATGTTGAAATGAACGTACCTTTGTCGTGGATATATATAGTAAAATTATATACATGTTCTAAAATTCCGGCATATACGCATTGCGCATTCAATAATGAATTAGAGCACTATGGCTATTGGGCGTGTATAATGATATACGTGCTAAAAAGTCTGCCTTATTTTACTGAACACTCGTAGACCAGAGGTAGAATTGCCGACTGACGCCAATTCGATCGGGTTTCAATTCTGGGTTAAAAAGCAATCAGAATCTAAACGTAGTGATGGGCTGTGAAAAAGCTAAACAGATCTGTCTGCAGATGACTATAGTGTGTGTGTGTGTGTGTATGTATATATATATATATATATATATAGTGTATTTGGGCAACAATTATACAGGTTTCATTAGAAATGACAAACAAGGGATTATCATTAAGTTTTTTATATAATTTTTCATTGGACAATGCTTATATAATTTGAGTTCCAAAAAGAAAAAAAATTATACAAACACATGAAAAATTATATAAAAAAACTTAATATCTTGTCATTTTTAATGAAACCTATATATATATATATATATATATATATCTTTACTACCAGCTATTAAACCTCTTGCCTTGTGTTTGCTCTTTAACAGTGCCTGATATTATTTTTTGCATTAATTAATTTTGCATTTGTTTGAAAAACAACCCACAGATTCCATTTTTTATAACAAGTTTCAAAGTTTTGATGTCAATCCTTTTTTCAAAAAATTTAAATACATTTATGAGAAAAAATAACTTGAATTTCTCATCTAAAAATGAAGAAAAATTCAAACTTTCAGGCTTGTACTGCGATACTTTTTTTTTTTTTAAAGTAAAAGAAAGTAATTTTTTTACCCATTTTTTGCTTTATATTATTTTTGCACTGCTTTTAGGGTAGAATGTGATCCCCACCCCGACTTCCTGTTCAGGCTGAACATATCTAATAATTATTAATTCCATTAGTACTATCTTTTATTACTTAATGAAATAGCATTTATGATTTTTTTTTAGATATACTGAAAATAAAGTAGTTTTACCTAATAATATACTATGTTCACAACACTAGAGAAAATACTTTGACCTGCCTAAATCTCAATGGTGATAAGGACTTAGTAAACACCATTTGTTGTGTAAACAAACTGAATACGATGTGGAATCACACACAATATCAAGAATTAGAAAACAGCAATGAAAATGTCTACAATTAATGCCTAGGTAAACTATTTTGGAAAAAAAAAAAAATGCTAAGTAGAAAATACCAGAGTGAGTACCTTGTATAATTGCTTTTTTCTTTTTTTTTTTATATCACCCCGAGTAAGGTGGTAACGCCACTGACGTGCAGGGGGCTACGGAAGAGTGAAAAGATTTGAAAAGAGAAAGCCGGAAACCACATCCTAAACAGGAAATAAGGGATAAGCCTCTTCACCTGTTCAATAGACATGGGTGGAGTGTAAACCGAGCGATAGTTTAGTCTATCTACTCCAATTGAAAAAAAAAAAAAAGAGAAAAGAAAAAAAATAAGAGTAAAAGTTTGGAAAAGAGAAAGCCAGAAACCATATCCGAAACAGGAAACAATGGATGAGCCTCTTCACCCGTTCAATAGACGTGGGTGGAGTGTTTAATATATATTCAAACTAATTTATGTAACAAAAGTATTATATAAAAAAAAATGTTAACTGTGTAAACATCTAAAAGTATCATTAGAATAAAACAATATATAAATATGCAAATATCTAGAATTATTTTATTTCTAAAATATTTTTTATATTTAAATGGATTAAAAATATTTCAGTATTTACAAAGAAAATTGAAAGCCAAAATTAGGTTTGCTATTGTTGTAAGCACCCCTTCAGCACACTGATGGACTGGCTCATAGCCTGAAAGAGTCTACAAGTATGTATTTCAAGGGTTATATTCGACAAGTTGCAACAAGCAGATTTAATATTCAGACTGTTTTACTTTTTCAGCTATTCACCATTTAGACTCCTCTTTTTTGCTTGTAAGTTTGTCTTGTTAATTGTTTGTAACTTCTTGTTCTGTATTTTTTGTATATATCTGTTAGCACCAGATACTATGTTGAATAAATATATACTCATTCTTCTGTGTATCATTTACCTCAATGATATAACAGCTATAAATTGGGAAAGAAAAAAAAAGATTAAAATCAATTAAGTTTTCAGTTGAACCAAACATGATAAAAATATTAAAAAGAAAATATATTCTAGAGAAAATATTTAGAAAGTTATCCACAAAAGACTGCAAGTTAATATCTTGAACTTACCTGTTTCCTAACATAATCAGCAATAAATTTTTTGACTGGTTTAGCAAGTTGTTCATCATCAAAACAGAGACTGCCAGAAGAACCTGCTTTAATAAAAAGTGTTTTTAAGAACATTCATTAAAAAAAAAAAAATTATTTTCAAAATCTATAGTAGTACAGTTAAGGTATTCTAAAATATATTATATTATGCTCACATGATTTTGGGTGAAAACATTTTTAGCAGCCATTTTGATAGTATTTGTTTAGTGTATTAGGCCTAGAATATATGCAAAAAATTCTCACTTTCACCTCTATGGAAGGACTAAATTGTGATTCTATGCAATGAAGGCTCATTTGGAAATGAAATTAGATAATCAGGTTGTAGCAAAACAGTTGCGTACACTGCTATTGTGAATTCCTAAAATTGAAGTACACCAGGGTGACAAGGAGAAAAGTTTACATCTAAGGAAAACCAGTGCAAGAGATGACCTTTTGATGAAGCACATTGCTACACAATCCCCAACAAGTTCTCATAAGACATGCTGTTCCGCTTCAAAATGGTACAAACGTCAGGTCTGACATTTTCACGTTGTCTTAAATTTGAGTTTGGTCTGAAATCATTTAAACTGGTTTGTAAACTACAGCTAATTGCAGCTATGAACTTCAAGAGTGGCATTTGCTAAGTATTATGAAACTTGAACAGATGAAGAGAACAGCTAAGTTATGTTTTTAGATAAATCTACTCTGCAAGTTTTTTTTTTTTTTTAAAATCATTTCACCCCAAGCAAAGCAATAAAGCCACAATGACACAAAACACCATGTGAGAAAATTTGAGAACAAAAACAGTTATTAAGTTGAGAGAACAATAAAAGAGGAATCAAGACAGAAAATAATTGACATTTTGATCATGGAAATTTAAATGCAAATTTGACGAGAATGTATGTAAACAGAGTTCCACAAACAAAATTTGTGAGAGAAGAAATAGTCAGCATAGAATTTACAGTTACATCTAGCCATTTCAAGTGTAAAATAAAACCTACCTACCTATTTAACACTGCACTTAAATTCATAAAGTCCAAGTTTCATACAGGAAAGTTTATCAGAACAGTTACCATTGAAATATTTATAAAAAAAATGGAGGCTACATTACAGTGGTGGGAAGTGACTGAAGCCAATATATCAGGTAAGGACTAGTAATATAGCAGATTTTTCTTATTTTATCAAGAATGGCTAAATACATACAAGCACCAAACCAGATGTTGCAGTAACATTCAATATATGGATGAACAGTAGATATATAAATGGATTCTAGAGAGAAAAATTGCCAAGCACAACACAATGAACCAACTTTCTTGGCAGCAGACCTAGCAGTTGATTCAATATAATTTTTCCACTTCATGTTAGCAGAAAATGTTAACCCAAGGTGCAATGTATTTCTCTCTTGGAGGGTAGCATCAGCCATGTTGATGGAAAGCAAAAAGTGTTCTCACAGATGATTAAAAGAAAGTGGTTTCATTTTGGAGGTGTTAAAGTTAACAAGCCATTCATTGCCCCGGTTAACAAATTGTAATTTTTTTAGACTAGTTGCCAATTTGACTTTATTGAACCAATCAGACATACTATTAAGACAATAATTGTGTCACCAACATAGATAAGTTGAGGACTGATGACATCAGAGATGTCATTAATGAAAATCAGGAACAAGGGGACATGCATTAATACAAGAAGAACTAAAAGAATAGCTGTTCAAGACAACTTTTATTTCATGACTTGGTAAGATTGAATCAGTTTAAAAATTCATCCAGAAATACCATAACCTATCAAATGCCTTAAAGATATCCAAAGTAACAGCCTGAGCTTCATCATTCTTATCAAAAGTGATAGACTTTCAGCAATAACTTAACACATCAGTAGTTGACTTAGAGAAACAAAAGTCATATTGTTTATCTGAAAGTAGACCAGGTTAAGATGCCTAACCAATTCAGAGTTTATTAGAGCCGCTAGTACTTTGCCAAAAAGAGGTAGATGGCTAATAGGCAGCTAGTTAGAAGTATCAGATGGTTGGCCTGATATCTTAAAAACTTTAACTACTGAAGACAATTTCCAACAAGAAAGAAAGCAAGAAGCAACAAGGCATTTATTGTAGAGTTTAGAGAGAACAGGAGCCACTTTAGAAGCACATTTCTTAAGGACTATTGCAAGGATACTATCAAGTCCATATGCTTTTTGGGGATCCAGTTTAGAGGGGATAGCAGAAACTATGGACAGAGTTATATGGATACCACTCAATAGAGACACAGTTCTAGGTGGAAAGTCAAGCAAAGGTACTCCAGATGGGCCAAAATTAGAATTTGAAGAGAATTTATGAGCAAAACATACTGATTTATCAAGAAATGTTAACATATCGAATTGAGTGAAGAGAGGTTATGCATAAAAGAAACATCAGAACCCCCCTTGTTATGAGATTTGCAGAAAAGTATACAATTCAGACTATGAAGTATCCACCATGTCCAATTCTTGAACAGTTAGACTACTTGGACTCCAGGAACAATAACAAATGGTACATGCTATGTGGAACTACAAGAGAAACTAGAACTGCATATGCATATTGATCAGTGCACAATATTTATGCATGATATGATAACAATGTGATAACACTGCATTGAGAACAGCACAGATCTAAACCTAATATAAAAAAAATAAAATGCAACCTTCAAGTAACATAGCACTGAGGAAGGCTATTAAAGAATTCTGAACAGAAGAAATCTCAGCTGCCAACTGTAACAACTTGATTCTCAGCATGCTCTGCTGAATCTAAGCAGTTTCCAAAAGCAAAGGAAGTCATACAAAATACTGACACTGCTGAACTATTTGGCTTGAAATGAATAAGAACATCATTTGTGAGTAAAAATTGAGTCAGTTTCTCAAATTACTTGTGTGTTGTTTATAACTAAGACTGTGCATCATTCTTTAGACCAAACAAAGAAATTCCTACAGTTGAAAAGAAAAAAAAATTCTACATATAAAGATAATTTTTGAAAAATAAAAATAAAATTGTTATACACACACACACTTACTTTCAAGAACTGATGAAAACTGCTGGCACATTTGGAAAAAGTCTTGCATGGCTTGGAGTCGTTTAACAAAAAAGTAACTTGACATCAATCCCCGAGCATCAAGTGTGAATGAGGAAAGCTGTAATAAACAATTTTACCAATGTTTCAGATTAAACAGTACCAAATATTCAAAGCTCCTGTCCTGCTGAATAACTGGTCAAACTTTTCATTTCCTAAATTTTCAGATAAAATCAAGCAAAGAACAATACTATTCACTATTGATTACATTGTAATTAATGAAAAAATCATTCCCATATAAAAGAAATTGCTAGTCAATCTAACTTACACAAAAAATGTAAAAAATTTACCACTGAAGAACTTCTATATTTAATTTTCAGTTTTTCTGGATCAAGAATAAATACCAGTCAGCAGTAAAGGAATAAAAGCCAGCTGCATTATTAGAACAAATACTAACTAGCCTTATAAATATTCATCAGATCATGATAGATAAAAAACAGGCTTAATTTGTCAGGTAAGTGAAGTAATAGACCAAGATATATACTGTTAACAGTAGGGCCCCAAATGTGGACTAGTTGCAATGAGCCTGGATGTGACTGAAGAAAGTAAATAAAAGTGAGGGAACTGACAGATAAAATCAAATGCTGTAAAGCTTGTACTACAAATAGTGAACAGTATATTAGTTTTGGCTGAGCTTGATGCAGCAATAAAATGCATCAACTTGGCTGTAAAATGACAGGCAATGTTATTCAAGATGCTGATAAAATAGTTGGAGTTAGATAAAGAGTACTGTGTATGTAAGCTTTTCCAGAATCAAATTTATAAATTGACTAGAGTGCTACAAAGGTGGCTCAATGCAATGTTTAAATAAAAGTGTTTTTTAAATTGCACCCATAAGATTTGCATCTTATATGGATTAGGTGGATCCAAGCCAGATAATGAAAATCCATCAGCACAGGTGTCATCCATGTGTGAGGAAAACCATTTACATTGTGAGAAGAGTCAAACCTTTCCACATTAATAAAAGCTGTTAAAGCAAGTAAAAAAATGCACAAAAAGCCAATTAATAGATTCAGCACTAGTTCTTTGGCAGGAGGGAAAATGGTTACTAAAGTAATGGCCATTACTTGACATTGAGGTGGCAGCATAACATTTTTCAGTTTGGCAACCATTGATAAAACAGGGTTCTATGCACCAACTTGAGTTTGTGGCTTACAAGAGCTCAGGCGCTCAACAGTGTTCTCTTGTAAGGTATTCAAAATCATTCATAGAAACATGGGGTAGTCACCTATGCTTCCAATGTGAATGTGCTCCTATCAGGAAATGAAATCTTAAAAACTTGTTACAAGTGGATGAAGAAAATTGGTGCTGTATATCAGAAGCAGCTTATTAATACAATGTAATACCAGAGAAAACCACCTCAAATCTGGCTGCACTGATTAACACAGTATGCACAAAGTAAATAACAAAAACATTTTGTCAGTTGAATTAAAGAAACTCAGATGTGTAGATAGGCATCCTCATAAATATACATCAAGTCATAGTGGATAAAAACAGGCTAACTTTATAGTTTTAAGCAATACAATACCAATGAGAGTAACAACAGATCTGGATGCAGTTGCGAAAAAAGTGGGAGCTAGTTGAAAAAATGACAGGTGGAAATCTAATGAGGTGAACATTATGTTATCCAACTATTGTTGTTGCAGATTTTATAAATTTTCTTGACTGTGTTATTTAAAGTAATGTACCACCAAAGATTTGCTCAGAGATAAATGACCCTTAAAAAAAAAAAAAAAAAGATGTTGGTGCAGAATTATTACTTCAATTTTAATTTAAAAATCTTAGAAGGTTGTTTTGTGGTGGAAATGAAGACCACTACTACTTAAAAAAAAATTCCAATTGCAAAAATTCCAATCATTGAATTTACAGGTTTTTCGTTTTTATTTTTAATCATATAGCAATAAAAATAAAAAAACTTACTTGGTAAGACTTTGCTTCTTTGATTAAATCAACATTTCTCCAGTTATCTGCCACATCTACAAGTTCTGTTGCTTCCATCAAACCAGAAAATTCAGTTTCCAATTTGATGAAAAGGCCATTAAATGCCATCAGTAGCATTTGTCCTGGACTCAGGTCAGTTGGTTCCACATCAGATATTTTCAAAAGGTCATTAAATTGATTCTGAAGTTTGTGCACTATATTCTGAGCATCTGTATTATTATTCTATAAAATATACGTTTATAAGGATTAAGATTCAAGCAAAAGCATTAAAACAAAAAATTTTCCAGTTTACTTTTTCAAAAATATTTTACAGTTAGATAATTTCTATTTTTGAGATTAACATTAATAGTTTTTTTCCTCCAAATTATTTTGTTGCTTTTTACACTGAGAGCAGTATGGAATGTTCAACATTTTTTGCTTGTCATGACTCAGCCAACAAAAGCCCTACTTCAAACTCACCTAATAGATAAGTGTGGCTATTAACTACTAAACTAAAATAAGCAAATGGATTTTACTGTAACATTGTAAGTTCCTTATGCACACATGTTAAACGGATATCAACTAGACCCTAGATTCAAACCCAGGAATAGATATTTGGAAAATATCCCTGTGTGGACATATATATATATTTTTTTCTTTCCAGGAAAATCAACTTTTTTCTTTTCTTAGTAGGGCAGAAAGAGAGAGAGGGAGAGGGAATAAATGCTGGAATGGCCAAGTGAGGTAGAGAGGCAAAACAAGACGTTTATGAAGTGACGTCAACTAATGATAATTTTATAAAAAAAAACACAGATGTCCATGAGGGGAGAGAATCCTGATTCCTTCTTCCTTATTGTTTATTGCTCTCCCCTTCACCTCTCTTGGAGAAAAAAATCAAGAAATTTTGGGAAAAGGTCACTCACATAAGGATGTAATTGTAATTGACACTGACAGGTGAATGTATAAAGTCAATGGAATCATGTCAGCATGGCTGAATTGCACATGGTTCATCTTTGGCAGACAATCGAAAACATTCCAATCACTTACTATCCTACACCTATTGAAATAGTTTCAACAAAAACACAACAATTTGAAAATCATGTAAGAGGGTGCTCAGTCATCAGAGATACGCGAGACAGACAAGCAAACATGTGAAGTGAAAGACATGGAAAAATCCTCTCTCTCATTCACACGCTAGCAACAAAAACATAGCAGCCACAGTAGTTTTTTGGGGTTTTTTTTTTAATGATAATAATTTATAAAGTTTTTTTTGGGGTTAGTTTAAAAACTTATTAAGCAAATATTCTTACTAGTCAAAAATTAAGTTTCATACTTAAGTTTCATCATGCCTTCTTATCTTAAATATTTTTTGTGTGTATTTGAAGTTTTTTTTTTTGTATGGTGATTTCTATGTGTAAATTAAAAGGTCATGTGTTTCAGGGTTTCTTCCCCTTACAGGGAAAAAATTTGTACAATTAAGTCACTTGTGATCACCATACACTTCTCTCACATCTGTCAACACATTTGAAATATGATGGACAGGTCAAAAAGTTCAAGTGATTAAGAAATAGTTTTATTCTAAATTTCATGCTATAAATAAATAAAACTTATGTAAATCAGATAAAATTTAACATTAAATTTGCTAATTTTCCAAAAATAATTTGTTGCAGATATATATATTTTATTTTTGCACGATTCCTAAAACCAAGAATTAACTTTTGTTTACAAATATGTCAATTGCTTAAAAATGGCTGAAAAACTAAAAGATAAAAAAATTGAAACTTTTTAGATTCCAATATATATAATTTCTGTTTGAAATAAACCAGAGTATTTTACTTAGTGAAAATAGTAAATTTAATCATTTAGCTTTCAATTAAAACTAAAATAAAAGTTTCAAGAAAACTAATTTTTAAAAATTCAATTTAAAATTTAGATATTGAAAATGAGTGGAGGTACCTACACTATACTATAGGGTTACAGAGCTAAATATAAAAAATGTAGTTGCTTTTTTTTCAGCAAAATATAATTATGTAAGAAATCTAAATGGCAGTTTGTCATAGAACAAGAAAATTTCAGATGCCAACATCATTGAGCTTCCAACTTTGACAAATTGGTTATTTCATACAAGAAGTTCTTGTACTCACAATTTCAACTTGCTCAAGTTTTTGTTTTTAAGAGTATCTGATTTCTTGGCCCTTAATTTAAGGAATCTTAAGTTAAGAATTCCTATTTTTAAAAAATATTTTACAAATGATAATATTCATAAATCAAATTTCTCAGATTTCTTTTCAGGTTCTGCATTTTTGCTTCAATTCTGGATTCTACTAACACAATATACTTCTTAATTTAAGTTTTCAGATACTTTTTCAATCTAGGATTTTTTTTAATTCCCAAACTCAAGTCATCATTGGTCATAACTTTCCATGAACAAATGCAGGTAATCTATCGAACCACCTAAAACAAAGTGTGAAATCTGTCCTGAGCAGGTGATACCTCTAATTATGACATTCTTTTTAGTTAGCATAAAAACAAACAGTTGCTTCTCTCTAACTTGTAAAGGTGGTATTACAACTTTTCTACAATTAGAAAATAAATTACCCTCTAACAAGATTTGAACTTGCATCCCAGATTCTCAAGAGCTGATTGGATAAAGAATGTGACATGACTTGGAATGATTGCTGGTGTATTATGTAGCTTAATTGGTAAGGCAATATCCATGTTAAACAGATTCTCAAGGATACAAGCTGTATGAGTTCAGTAGTTAGTTATTTTCCAATATGTTTTAACAGTTTCAGAATGTGTAAAAAAATAAATAAATAACATTTCAGAATGAAAAACAACAAAAATGAAGTTTTATAAAGGAGTTGGTTAATTTATAAATTTATCTTACAAAAGTTTATATTCCAGTGTTAGTATATATGGGTGTAGTAGACATTGGTTTTTTGTATTTGTGCCTGAAGAGACCTAGCAGTTGAAACCAGGGTAGTTTGATATGGATCCCAAAAATTTGTAAGTTCATTTTTGCTCTACTTTCTCTGGATAGTATTGAGTAGTTTTTGTTGCTTAGTGCCTTTGAAGACTGTTGTTTACTGCTCTCCATCCATATTTTGTTGTTTTATATACACACACACAGTTCTCCACATTCAATTGTCATTTTAACCATTTGAATAAACCTAGATCAAGAAAACTATAAACTGATCTTCAATTCAAAATTTAATTAAGTAGACTAACAATCACTACTTATAAACAAAATCAAGGCATAATTCAAACAGATAACAAATCCAATTAACATGAACATTTGTTTATCAATGCAACATGTAAACTAAATTTTTTTTTAACAGCTGCAAAGACAAAAATGTGAACATTACAAAATTACAATCTTTACATGTTACTTTTTAACCAGTTTACAATCACTAATCTTGAGGGCAAATACTTTTTATATTTAAAATAGTAAAAAGTAAAATAAAAATTCAAGATTTTTTTCTGATAGACAAACCTCAATTCCCATGACAATATTTCTATGAAGAATTTCCAATTGGGTACTAAGTTGATCCAAAGAACAGCTAACATTCAGAATCATTTCATGTAAACTTTTCAGTGCTACACGTACACTTTCTTCTCTAGCTTGAATAGTTTTTAATGCCTCTGGGATTATTATGTTACGGAAGTTTACATTTAATTCCTGAAAAAAAAAAAAAAAAATTGCCATCAGAGAAGCTAAAAGGAAATAACATGGATTCCTTTATTTAAAAATGCATTTCATTAAAGATGTGATCTTAATTTTTGTAGCAAGTTTGAAAAAGCTATTTACAAAATTTTAACAATTTCAATTAGTAAATTATTTCATGTTTAAATAGTAGGCAGAATAAAGATCTTTCAACAAAATACTGTACAAGACAAATGCAAAATTAAGTACCATAAAAATATTTTCATGCAATTGATCAATATCAATTTATTTTCCCTCCTAATTTGAAGATTTACATCACAGACATTGTTAGAAATTATATATACATCTAAACCAAAGATACATTGTTATATACTTACATGTAAAGCAATATACACTTTGTGTGTGGCTGTAAGGGCAGCATGTAATTGGCGGATGTTCATTTCAGAAATCTGAAGTGTTTAAAATTATTAATCATTAAATTAAAAAAAAAATTCAGATATTGTATTTAAGTTGAAATTTATTTTGCTAATTGTGTCATGGATTAAACACATGCAATAATCAGAAGAAAAAAAATGGTTTTACTATTACATCAATTAGATCAAAACTAACTTCCTGTTACTATTTGATATTATTTCCAAATAATGCATAGTTTCTATTAACACTATAATAATACTTAAATTTTAAGAACCTTACAAATAGTAAATTGGATGTGCATTGTGGTACAGTGGATGTCGGCTCAGAACAAGAAATCGGGGAGCCGAGTTCAAATTCCAGTTGAATTTGTTGCATTTACTTAAGCGCAAATACCCTTGAGAAAAGTATTAATCATATCTTCTCTCCAGTTATGGGTTAAATAACAGGACAGATTGGGTTCTATAGCCTTGGCTGGCAACTAGTCTACCACAGAAAGCAATGGCAACCTGCTGTTGGATAATCTTCTGCCCAGTCAGTCAAGTCACTTTCGAGACATGATCGCCCAAGCATGTATCACATATGGCACATAACTGACTGACAAATAGTTATGAGCAACTTCACAAATTATCCTTTTAATTAACAAAACACAAAAGGGATATTTTCCAAAATGACTGGCATAAAAGTACATTTAAAATTAGTTTGAAAGTGTTTCCTTTTTTAACATCTTTTTTATTTGCTTAGACATATACACACAAAGATGTTTTTAAGCACCCCGAGAAGAATGAAGAATGAAAATGCTATCCATTAAGGGCAACATATTGTTTCAAAATTGATTAGTTTTATGGCACATCAACCCAGATGGATTATTTAATGCCAAGGAAGATTTTCAGGTAAATAATTTAGTTTTCTTCTTTTGGAAGCAGGGGCTATATAAGGAAAAAATTAATTTGTGCAGAGGGGAGGTTGTATAAATTGGTTGCAAAACACTGTAGATAAGCAGGTTTAGTAAAGAGTATTTTTCTATATTTTCCTGTAGAGCCCAATTCCTAATGTTATTTGGATCAGTATTTTCAAATATGTCCTAAGTTATTTAATTTGTAGGGTTAGGTTTGCTGAAAGTTATGGCAATTTAGTAGTATGTGTTTACCAGTGCATGGTTCCACATTTTTTAATAGATGATGGTAGGTCGTGTATATATGTTCTATACAGAGTCTGGCTATTACTACCTCCTCTCTCCTTATCTTTTTGTAATTTGGCTGTCTTCTGCTAATGATTGGTTGGATGTTGTGTAATTTGATGTGACAGTTGCTGCCATTTTTTCTTTAATAGTGGGTTGAAACTCAGAGTGTAGAATATTTATATTTGAGAGCACCATGTTCAGCAATTCCTTTGCTATTTTGCCGGAGTCTTCATTTCCTTGTATGCCAATATGGCTAGGTATCCTACATAAAACTATAATAGCATTTTTTTTCCTGGTGGTGGATATATTTAAGTTTACAAAAGGTAGGATTTTCTGGCTGCTTCGTATAGGAAGCAAGCATAATCAAGCTTTGATCATATAAGGTAAATCATACAATTGGTAAAATGTATTACAGGTTCTTCTTGATTTGTATTTATTTCTGGAGTTAGTGTAATAAGATTTTTGAAGGATCGCCAGTTTGCTTTTTTAAAAATCCATCATGGGTGTCTGGGAATTGTGGTCCTGAGTTTTCTATTATTGGGTTTTCCATTATTATCAAGTAGTAGTCACTGCTGTAGGGACCTTTGTATACCTGCGAGTTATATTCTAAGAAAATTGATGGGTCACTATGACAGAGTGTACTTGAAGTTGGGTCAAGGTAAGCCAGCAATTTCTAATTTTTGAGACATAAATTATTGTTATTGATGATTTTTTTTTTTTTAAAGAGTCTAGCTTCTTTTGTTCATTGCTTTTACTCCCTATTATACTATGGCTATTAAAGTCTCCTATTAGAATAAATGGTTTAGGGAGTTGTTTTATTAAATTGTTTATCTCTTTCATTTATGGGGTTATGAGATGGAATGTATAGTGACCAAATGAAGACAGTTTTACGTAAAGTTGTTGAGATTGCAACTGCTTGTAAGCAAGTGTTGCTGATGTTGATTTTTCTTTGGAGGGATGTTTCCTAAATAGGACTCATACCCAACCCCCAAGCTCTTAGTCCAGTATTGTGTATATAATCATATTGCTCAAAGTTTTCCATGTTTTATCACCAGTTTTTATTTTTAAGGTTTCTTGGAGGCATGTAGTGATAGGTTTTAGTTCAGCTATAAATAGAAGTAGCTCATTGTAATTTGCCTTGTAACATCAGTTCCATTGGATGATTTTATAAGTCATGCTTTTTTTTTTATTCTTTGTTGCTTGATTGATTGATGTTTATTCTTTTAGTGTAGTTTTGGTTTTAATATTTTTGTTTGGTTAGATTTATTTATTCCTATAGTTTCTACACTTTTGGATCTGGTTTTGTTGAGGTTTTTTGAATATCTAGGTTTTTCCTCCATCTGTTTCCATTAATTCAAATATGTTTTTTTGTTTCTATTAGGTTCTTGTTTTATCTTTGCGATATTTCCTCTTCCTGGGATATCTTTTGGAGTTAGTGATAGGCTAATCTATCTTATCTATTTTTTAAGTGGGGGGGAGGGAGATTCATTAGGTTTGGTAGAGGTAATATGGATGCTTGTGGTTTGATTTGTTTGATTTTTTTGAGTTTTCAGTTTCATTACTCTGGAGTTGAGATTTTTTCTTGGTTCAACAGTTCAACAAGGGGTTTGGTTGTTAGGCTGGTTAAGCTTTTAGTTATTTTATTAATGTTTTGAGTTCTTTTAAGTTTATCATTTTGTGATGGACTTTGCTCAGGTTTTTGGATTGGGTTGCTGGTGAGTTTGGTTAGGTTTGCATATGTTGTTGCTATGAAGTCTTCCAAAATTTTCCTTGCTTCTTGTAATATATATATATTTTGTGTTTTATTTCCATTTCTTTTTTTTCCAGACTGCTGCATGATTTTTTTTCCAGTCAGCTGCATGATTTTGTTTGCGGCTTGGGCAATTCTGTGGTTCTTCACAGTTCATGTGGTCTGTTCCATTTTCTCCACACCTTTTACAGAAGGTACACTTTGTGGTGCCTAAATTTTTGGCAATTGTGACATCTGAGTGGATTTGAGATATATAAATTTATTTTCATTATAATATATCCTATATTCACATCAATAGTTCTTAAGGTGTTGGTGGTGAATATGTGCGTGCATTTATATTATTTTGTTGTCCTAACAGATTATGCAAGCATCAATGACACCTTGTGTCTAGAGATTAATTTTTAGGGAAAAATTGAGACTTTTCACTATGCCCTTTTATAGAGTTCATTTAGTTGTTGGGGTACATTTTTATCTTCAGATTGTGAAATTGTTTCAATAGTAGGTGTGAACAGGGTTTTTTTTTTTTTTTTTTGTTACTTCTACTAGTAAGATTATTTACTAATTTTTTTAACCAATTTTAGTTTTATTATAGAACTGATAATTTTCTTTGTGGTGAAAGGGAACAACTTAGTAATTGGGGTTTCTTCTATTGATTCTAGTATGATAAATGAAGGGAAGAGTCTCCTATGAATCATTTTCAGCATGTAGGCATTTTGGGGTTTTTGATTTTTCATTTGTTTTTGGAATCCATGGAGGATTTTCTTTAATGAGTTCACTGACTGTGCTCTACACCCACCACAGAGCTCTATTATGAGAAAGGAGGAAACCCATTTGCCTTGGCAAAGCAGGGCTACACAGTCAGCATACTCACTTAGGAAAAGAACCAACAGCTTGGGATCATTAAGTTTTAGTTCCCAAGATGACTACTTACCTAGTGTTGTAATTGTAAGGGGAAACATCAGCCTTTCTTCAGCATGTTGGTCCACTTTCTGATTTGGAATTTTACAAAAAACACTCCAAAGGAGGGCTTGACGTATGTTTTCAATAGATTTTACTATCTTTGTAAGTTTTTGACAGCATTGATATTTATATTACCTTCAATCTGCCTTATTTCCATCAAGGGAGATTGTTATTAATTGGCTAGTGATCACTGTTGCATGAATTTTGTACTTACCAACTTAATTCATAAAAATAGAGAGTCACATAGTGATAGGTCAATAATTGGTTATGTACCTGGTGCAGGGTGTAGATATGTATTAGAAATATCCTTTAGTATTGTTGTTAATTACATTTCCCAGCCCCCTCCACCTCAAGTTCTTGGATCCCCATAACATTGTGACTGTTAAAGACACCTAATAATATGAATGGTTTTGGTAGTTGCTCTTTTAGTTTATTTGGATCAGTTTCTTTTATGGGGTCAAGAGGTGGGATGTAAATAGATTAGATATTAACAGTTTTATGTAGAATAGTTATTGTAGCAACTGCTTGTAGATTGGTTTCTCAAAGTATTTTGCTTTAGGGTATGGCATTTCTGATTAAGATTGATATGACCCCAGACACCCTTTGTTGAATGACATGTATGTAACTATAGTGAGTATAGTGTTTTTTCTTTTTTTTTAATTTTACCATTTGGTTTTAGGAATGTTTCTTGAAGGCAAATGATGGCAGGAAGTTGATTCATTATGAGTAGGAGTAGTTTGTTTCTATTTGCTTTTAAGACTCAACAATTCCACTAATTTTTTTGCATCATACTTATGTATTAAGGTATTGCTATATGTTTTTTCTTGTTTGATTGATGTGTATTGGGTAAAATGTCAATTTTCATGCACTCTGGCCTATTAGAGCTTTGCTTCTTCAGGAGGTCTTTTGTCTGCTTGTCTGATTTGTCTTTCAAATTTGGTTCTTTTGGCAATCGTTGGATGATGACTGTTTCCTTATTTGAGGTGGGAGAGTTTTGTTTGTTTATGTTCATTTCTCTTCATTCTTCAATGATGTACTAGGTTGTATTTTCTTTTTTTGAACTTTTCTCTTGTGAATTTTTGGAAGGTTCTATTTTTTTCGGGATATTTTGTACTTTGGATTGGGGTCTTCAAAGTTATTTATTTTGTATATGATTCTATCGTTATGAAAATTGGAAATTGTTTTTTCCTGATATTTCATTGTACTTTCCGTTTCAGAGTTTTTATACTGTCTCTTAAAATGTTTATAAGAGTCTTGTAATTTTGTTTTTATATTCGCTGTATGTGTTCCCCATCTGCCTCAGAGTTCCTTCTTCCTGATCTGACAGAGATACAGTCTAGTTGTGCTGAAAGTGGCTGTGAGCACCCACATTTCCCCACCATATCTACCCAAGTTTAGTATGGTGTAAGGATTCACAACCATGGCATAGCCATTCTTTCCTATCACAACAAGCTCTCACCACTGTGACTAGCTGACTGAATTGGGCTATTCCATTCAAATGTCTATCAGTAATCACATACCCAAGATGGATACAGTTTAAGATCATGCCCAGGATAAATAAATAAACCTGACTTAAGAATTTCAATGATCACATCCCCACATCATTAGTGAATGAATGAGAGTGCACTGAGAGTGGAGAGAAGATAGTAGGCCTGCACAGAGTAGTAGTTGAAACTGTTACTTGATATTCAAGATTCTTAAGTTGTGTGACTGAGTCAGGAACTTGATAATCTTGTAAAAATTGTGCACATTTTATGCAACTTACTAATTAGTAAACATCTATAATTCAATTAAGACTGAATTATAGATGCTGAGATTTGTATAGTTATTTACTTGGACATTAGAGAAAATATGTACAATTATCTGTCAGACATCATATACTGGCATTAATCTCTTGTTTCAGCTTTTACTATAATCAAGTTTGTAATCTCTTACTGCTTACCACTGGTGGACAGGTATAATCATTAACTGATCAATAAGAATAGACAATTGCTTTGACTAACAGTACACTTTTCACTTCAGTATTTTGAAGTCTCTCTCAGAGTACCTTGAATTTCTCTGAAATAAACTACAGCAATTTGTCAGTTAATGAGTCCTATATCAAAACCTCCTGACAAAACATCTGAAGTGTGAAGGCTATCCTAAGTTACTATTAATACTAACCATAGCCTAACAAGGAACAATTACGTCTCTTTAGTTTGTGAAATCTAATCTGAGTGATTATCTTGTCATCAATTGAATAAAAAAAAACCCAGTCATTATCTAGAAAAATAGCATTACACTACACAAGTTTTCAACATCAAATATACAGTTTTAATGTTCTTATTTGTGCCAGCACCAATGAAATTGACTTTAAACAGTTCTTTATTAAATAGTATATGCTTGATTGGCCAGTAACAAAGTCAAAGACTTTTTAAAGAACATAAAAAAGTGGGCAAACAAAACAAACAAAAAAACAAACTATAGTTATTGCATAATGCTAGACATATCTACAAAAGAAATTAAAATTCTAAGCAATTTAAATATACTCTCTTTGTCGTATTGAAAATAGTAGTTTAGAACACATTGAGATTTACCATTGAATTTTGAACCAAAATTTCCAGTAGTTGAGTGACATTACCACTCATACTGCAAAGTTCATCAAGGAACCAATCACCATCTCTTGATGTTAGGTCCATCAAACGATCTCCAGCAGCTGAATAAGAAAATTCATTTATAGATGTTTTAATTTAACCAGATTTGAATTTTATTGGTTTGACAAGACTGAAAGCAGTTATATAAATAACTCAGAAGTAATCCTAAAGTCAGCTTCAAAGCAGAACAATATACAAAATCCTTCCCTAAATGATATCATTTATTTTATTAACCAATGTTAATTTATTTAGTAATCTTTTCAATGTCAGTTTTAAAATACTAGAATATTTTCATTAAAATAGAACATGAGGAAACTACTGTATTTTTTGGCAGATAAGACCCTCTTCCCTTTAACACATCATGACAGCATTATACAGTTAAGCTAAGTACAACTAATGGTAGACTAAGTAAAACAACCAATCAGAACTTACCATAAAATGCAGGGGATATTTTTTGTAAAAATAAACGTGTGTGTGTGTGTGTGTGGTGGTGGTGGGTAAAAGCTATCAAATATAGTAAATATAAAGATTAAAGAAATTAAAAAAAGAAATAATTGTTAAAATTCATACCATCAGCAGCACTTTCCATTAATAAGTACCGTTTGTTCAATGAGCACAAAGCAGTTACTATCACAGCAGTCAGGCTTTTTCTGCCTTCATTTTTATTTTCTGGATAAGATTTTCAAAAGCAAGTTTATTATAGATATTAAATTACAAAAGTGTATGAAACAAGATATTTTTCAATATATTTAAAATAAAATTTTAAGAGTTACCAAAAAAACTCAAGGTGAAATTAAAATGCTAATTTTGCATGCACGATACAAAAACTGTAAACTATTTGACAAGTTATGTATATTGTCAACTTAAATCATTTTTTTTGCATGAAAATCTTAAGATGAAACAACACAGCAACAACCGAAATGATGTTGCACAAAATATCAAATTTAAGTTTTATATCAATTCTAACATATACATTTAACATCATGCAAATTTAGATACAATTTTTTTTTAAAGATACAGAATGCCATAGAAAGTTTTCCTAAAAGTTATACAATTGCAGAGGTTTTTTTTCATAAATTACCAATTAATCTTATTTTTCTTACCTTGAATATAATTCTTGATTAAACAAGTGGCTTGTTCCATTAGTATCTCTAACTGAGGTGTGTCAGTTACTTCAAGACTCCGTCTGTCCATCAATTTTATTAAACGAGTATTGGTATTGTTGATTATTGTTTGTAGCTTTAACTCTATATTCAACACTGGCTGAGAAGACACAGAGTTGGTACACATTTTTCGGAACATTTCATCAAATTCATCCACTATCTCCGAACATCTGTGTGAGAAAATTTGTGCAAAATTAAAAATTTTCAAGTATAAAGAAAATAAGATATTTTATTTGAATTCTATTTCACATCAAATCGAGACCAAATTTAAGATATTTTATTAGCATAAATATTTTTAGAATTATATATTCAATTTATAAAGAAAGTAAAATAAAACATTTACTTGTCAGATGTGAAATTCATCAGCAATCGTTGCAACCAGCTTAGATAATGACTAGTTCGACTTTTTTCAGCAAACAGTGGCCCAAACTAAAAATGAAAATATTAATTTGATAAATTATAACTTAAAATATACACAATTTTTTTTGAAAATACAAAAATACGTTTGATTACAATAGTTTACTATACCACAATAGATAATAAAAACAAAAGTTACTTACATGTCCAATAATTGTAGCATATGTATGCAATATATCCAGTGCAGAATGTAAGACACTGCGTTGATTCTGCAGGCAATTAACCAACTCATTTTCAAGTTGCTCACACTAAAATTATCAAAATAGGTCTTACAATGACTTTTGTGATCATTTTGTGTGTGTGTGTGTATATATATATATATATATATATATATATTTTAACTATAGCAACAACAATACCAATAGTAAAACTAGTATTAATCAAGCTATAATTTAAATCGTCTTGCATAACCCACCGAGAACTGAGGGAAAATAAGGGGAAGCAAAAAAAAAAAAAAAAAAAGAAACAAATGAAGTAGATAAACAAAAAATCAAGCACTTGTAAGAAAGAACCCCTCCCCAAGACAAAAACCCTAACACTAAAGCGCTTAATACCAAAATAGAGCAAACAAAGACAGAAAATCTAAGCAAGAGCCAACAACCGACCACGGTTTCACCTAACGGCTTATCAGGGAAATTGGCTTCCAATTTCTCTAATGAGCCATTAGGTGAAACAGTGGTCAGTTGTTGGTTCTTGCTTAGATTTTCTATATATAAAAAATAAATTCTTATGTTCAAATCAGTTGTATGGCCATTCCTAAGAGAAATCTCACATATCAGCAACTTCTTTATTACAAAAGCCAATTTACAAAATAAACCAAGATATTTTACCGGCAGGAAAAAAAATATAAAGGTGCAGGAAAAAATGGGGGTTAAGTTAGTCTAAGTATCCTTACTTGTTAAAAGGTAGATATTAATGGGAGAAAAAGAAGGAATCTATTAGGCTGGGATCAGTCATTGGTAGAGGGGTTCAAATTTATTAGTTAAAATTTTATTAATTAATCAATCGATTAAATTTATTTATTTTCCTAAAACTAAATTTAAAATTTAAATTTTATTTCTAAATATAAATGTTCACAAATTTCACCTTATGTCAGCATTTACTAATGAATTCTTTCCTTAAATTCAAGAGTAGGTGCTGATTAGGGTACTTTAATATTTGTATTTTTTCCTGTAAACACATTTTAAATTTAGTTTTAAGAAAATAAATAAATTTAATTGATTAAATTTTAACTAGTAAATTTGAACCCCACTACCAATGACTAACAGATTCCTCCTTCCTTTTCTCCCATTAATATCTACCTTTTAACGATTAAGGATGCTTAAAATAACTTAACACCCAATTTTTCTTGCACCTTTAAATATTTTTTCCCTGCACATTTATATTTTTTCAGATATATTTTTTGGAAAAAAAAAATTTTTTTTACCAGTGCCCTTGCATTAAATTTAATTAATAAATATAATAAAAAAGGTTTTCCGTTCCTATCGTACCAATCCACCTTGAATTAATTTCTTAAAATCTTCAAATATAATTAGAACTGGACTTAATTCATGTTGCGATTATCCTTTAGTTTTTTTAAGTAATTTTATTCAGGAATGTGTGTGTGTGTGTGTGTATATATAAGTATGTATGTAGTCTTTTGTACGTGTTTGGTTGGTTGAGAGTGTGTGTGTGTGTGTGTGTGTGTGTGTGTGTGTGTGTGTGTGTGTGTTATTTTGTATATATTTATATATGTACTAGCAGTATAGCCCAATGATGCTCGGGTGTAATGAAAGCTTTAAAACTAATCCATGGTCCTGGAGCTCAGACTCTTTGGTCGTTGACACGAAAGACTAAAACGCAATAGTTGTTTCCAGTTAAAGCGAAACCGTAGACTAAAAGAAAAATGAATGGATGCAAGTCAAATTTTGATTTCCTGGTATCGATATCAAATTTTCTGCACTATTGTAAGAACTGCAACCTTGAAACTTCTGAATCTTTATCTATGAGTGTATCAAATTTGATTAAAATCGGATTACTCCTTCTATAACCAGATTTTTTCGATAATCGATTTTCGATATTTATCAGGGGTACCTTGACACAAAACATAGCTAAGAACACTCACAGACAGCTGTGTAAATTTTCAAGAAAATCGGCTTAGCCGTTTCGGGGTCTATAGGTAACGGACACACAGACAAAGTTCCATTTATAAATAAGTTTAGATATATGTTGAATATATATATATATATATATATATATATATAGTTTATAAAGGAAAACTCAACATGTCATTTGTTATAAACTATAGTTCATTTCAATGAACTCATATCATCAGACATTTTACAATATTTCCTACATCTGGTACAAAATTTCTGCCAGAATCACTTCATATCGCTCTGATTAACACCCATCGAGCTCTCTATATGGATTAACCAATTAATATTTTATATTAAGGTAATCTTGATGAATTATCCTCACCATTTATGGACTGACACCTATATATATATATATATATATATATATATATATATATAGTGTGCGTGTGTGTATATATGTGTACACTTGTTGATTTAATATATTCCTTAAGTTAAAATTTTTTCATCTTTACTTTTATATTTATTTTATTTTATATTATATTATATTATTCTATGTTTTATTAATTTTCTATAAATTTTATTTTTTTTAATTTAAATCTAGTTTTATATTTAAATTTAAATTATATGTCAATGGTTTCCCAAAAAATTTTTTTCCTATAAACTTCATCCCATTTATTTAAACCAAAAACCGCCATGATTTATTTGTCATCATGTTAACATTTCTATGGAGATGATTTTTTTCTTTTCTTTCTTAGCTTACTTCCCTGTCAACCACCCCTTCCCACCTTTTTACTTTCCCCCTTTACTTCTTTCTTTCCTTTATTTTTTCTCCTTTCCATTTCTTAGAGCCAGACCAGGCTAAATTTCCACTTTCAACTCTCGACTCAGTTTAAAAATAAGGGTTTTCATAAATCTAAAAAATAGACAGGTTTCTGTCTGCTTTCTTATTAATTCCACCCTTTTTATTTTTCCGTGATGAATATTTTTTTGAACTTCTGCGGGTAAAATATTTCGGTTTATTTTGTAAATTGGCTTTTGTAATAAAGAAGTTACTGATGATACATGAAATTTTTCTTAGGAATTTCTTTTAGAAATGGCCATACAACTGATTTGAACATTGGAATTTATTTTATTTTATAATTGGCTCTGTAATTTAAATATAAATTACATTGAGCCCTCCACCTTGATCAGTTTTAATATTAATGTAATTAATATTAATTAGGTTCGGGTCTTCGGGATTTACCTAACTGCTTTTGTTTCTGGATTAAAGTTATATATATATATATATATATATATATATATATATATATAGGCATTCTAGATTTATTTTTTTCAAGTAAAAGCTGTAGTATTTTCATTTATGCAAACATTTTGAATTGTAAAGATTTTTTTTTAACCATATCAAGTCTATATTTTATCAAAATTAGTTAATTTTGAAAAGCACTTGCCAAAACAACAACAACAAAAAAACGGCAGTACTAGAATTCTAGCACTGTCAGGTTCTTGAAGACAGTTTGGTAATTTTATTGCTGAGCAGAAGTAAAATATAGTTACATTTGATAACTAAGTTTTTCAGATATCTAGAAGAACTAGTCTTTAAACTGAAATCTTGTAAGTGATTATACAAACCTGCTGCACTATTTGTCCTTGGCCTGCAGCCTGCAAAAAGTTTGTGGCAGCTGAAAAGCTTGGTGCCCCAAACTGAAGTGGCTTTGTCACTTCAGCAAACATCTTCTGAAAAACAGCGCCTTGAACATTTTGTAGTACAAGCTAGTGTGTAAAAAAAAAAAAAAAATTACATGACATGATGCTAAAATTCCAAAACAATCATTTTCAGCAGCAAAATATGCAAAACTTGAATTATCACATAAAATTAAACATTTCTAATTCACTTGTTTAAAGTCAAATTGTGATCTAATAGCTTTACATTTGTTGCAGATAGCAAAAATAGATACAAATTACAAATTGTGACCTGAAAATATTTATCCTTAAAAAAAGGGGAGAAAAATCTGCAATTAAAATCAAGCATTCATTGATTTCTCCATTCCACAGACACAGTAAAAGCTAAATTGACTTTTCAGAAGCTCAAACATTCCACCCGACAATGACTGTTTCCATGAAAAGAAAAAGGACTTACTTTGTGATTAGCATGCCATTGACTGAAATCAGCAATCTTCTCCTGTATTGTGGCCTGAACTGCATCTCTAGTATTCTTCACAACAGCATAATCAGAATACCTGAAACAAAATAAAAGATATGGATAGTATATACCAAAAATGAAATGAACACATTTTTTTATCAATTTTAGCATTTTTAAAAGCTGAATGAAAAAAAAAATTTTATCATTAAGTAAAAATACTATCAGATTTATGAAAAATTACACCAAAAATTTAAAAAAAAAAAAAAAATGTTGATAAATTCATTTTTAAACCAAAAAACTTTTACATTCAATACCATCATAAAATAAATATTCCAATGTCTTAAGGAAAACTGACCTGTCACTGAGAGTGTAGAGGGCATGTTGGTTGTTCATGAGAGCTTCATTAAGCACTGAATGCATATCTTCCAAATTTTTTAATTTTGATTCCCAAGCTTGGAAGTCATCTGTTTGCTGTGCCCAATCTTGCATAATATTTTGCAATAAAGGAAGTGCACTTAACATGTCTTCCCTAAAAAGACAAAAAACTTTTTACAGGAAAATGCAGGAATTCATAAAATTTAACATTTTAAAACAAAAATTATTCTCATTCTATGAAATTTAATGCTTTGTTCTCTACCAATAAATAAACCTATGAGTACCAGGTTCATAACAGTTGTTTTCCCAAATGTGTGTTGTCTTTTAAAAGGCCTGCAAATCTGGAGGGTGTTGGTTATAAATACAGTTTACTTCAGATTTTGGTAACAAGAGGAGACTGGCTTAGAATGGAACAAAAATAAAGATTCCTTTCATTAGATTTACAGACATTTTTTAACTCCTTCCATTTCTATTAGAGCAGTGAAGGACTAAGGTCAATAGTGTGGGTAAAGGAATGTGTACGGATACTTTTCTTCAACGTCTTTTCTGTTGGGTTGAGTTGACTTCAAGTTTCATAATCTGGTTCTTATCAGCCTAAGCCCTACAGCAAGAGTCACTTTGTTCATCCAATTGCTTGAAATCTGCTCCAAGTCAAGACACTGACATCTTCTGCCATTCTTTGTTGCTTCTTTTTGTCCCTGTAAACCCAGCAAATCATGATCGTTGGTTATTTTTCAATGCTTCTGATCTGATGATCAGGTGATGCAGATTTCAGTTTTCTTTTTCTTTAATGCAGTTACTTACACAAGAATACTAGATCCCCGGTGACAAGATGAATACTCAAATACTTCTTCAAAAACTTTGTTTTTAGAAGCCTCATGACTCAAATATGCTTTACAATTTGGAAAGTGAAAATTCATTATCGAATATTCCAAAGCTCTTCCCCTGCAAGACGATACGCGTTTAATTGGCAAATTTTTGATTATCCCTGAAATGTTATCTTTGAACAACAAGTTTTCTTTAGAATCATTGTCATTTCAAAACAACTTTTTAAACCACTTTCTCAGCATAAATATTTGGTTAAGTATTTGCCTCACAAAGAAAATATTTTTCAAAAATACTTTTGAAATCAAAATTTCTTTTTCTTTATTCATGTTGTACCTTTAAAAAAAAGTCATTTACTAAAACAGTTCATCTGGTGAGAAGAGAATTGTTTTAATCAATATTAGCTTGTATTGCTCAGGTTCATTTTGACTTTTGATTGAAATTCCATCTAAATGTTAATTTTAACCAATTAAACTTCTAACTTAATTTCTCATTCTTGTTTTTCTTCCAGTCTAAAGAAACCTTTCTACACAGGTTAACTTTATTTTTTATTTTACAGACACTAATCAGGCTTAGTTACTATTCACAAAGTCCACCTTTTCTAAAATAAAAAAAAATTCAACAGTAATTTTCAGTTTTTTTGCATAAATATGCTATTTATACAGATAAATAAACTATCATAAACTGAAGGTACTTATGCTCTTTCTGTATTTTTTTTTTATCTTTTCAAATTACATTTTTTCCAAGCCACCAAATTCACAAATGTAATTCTACTGTCAAAAACAGAATATACTTATAGCTAAAAACACTTAGGAGAATTTAGTCTAAGTACACTTTAGACTAAATCTACCATTAAGTCAATATCTCAACTAATCATTTATTTCCTTTCTTGGATTATACATAAAAATTCACAGATACCAGCCTATAGAATCTAACTCTTGTAACAATTGTAAAAGAAAAAAAAAAAAAATGAAGTCAATGTTGTTTCAAATGCACAGGTAAAATTCTAACTGTTGCTTGCTTTGATCACCGGCTGAGTCCATTCATTTATAATGGCATGCATTCACTGACGCCTCTCTTTGCTTGATGGTACTGCAGTTGAAGTCTAACTACCATTTCCCTTTCTTTATCAACAAGCTCCTATATCACATTTATTTTATGCTAAGCATACTAAAGAGATCCTTATAGCCTAGCATATGCACAGATTCTTTCAGATCTATTTCGTCACTGTGTTTCTGTTTGTTTTTTTTTAGATCATCCCAAAGAAGTTTGGGAGCTTTAAATTTTGATACCTGGTATATCTACATGTTTAAGAAAGCTTATCTGATTCAGTTTATTATTACTTGTCTTTATTTCCACATTGCATCAGCAGTAGTTTTGTGAGAAAGAAGATATTGTATAATCCTAGATATAAATTTACTGTAGAAAATTCCAAATTTAATGCGCTTTCAATAAATTTTCACCTTACTTTTTTCCCCCTTAATCAAGATTGCATTCTGACCATAAATTTGACTTTAATGAAATATGTAACTTTAGAGGTTTTCCATTCTGCCATTCATTATGAATGAAGATTAAATTTTTGGTTATGTAAGGCATCATATGACTACACTATGTTAATCATTAACATAAAAGAAAATGCTACAGAGCTATTTTTTGTGACAGTTTCACTGCAAACTAACAATACATGATACTGATCCTATTAACAAGACCTTATTCTGTTACCAGCATACTGATTGAAATTCATTTCATGTCTATTCAAGATTCCCCTTGGATTGATATCCTTAACTTTCCTATTGAGAATAGTGCTACAGGTTTCTTGGGTTAAAGTCAGTATTGATACTTTTGCACCTCCTCAAAAATATCAAGTGAAACCATAATCTTCTCCATTCATACTAGCCTGTTCAGCCACAATAGCTGATAGAATCACATTTTCTAGCGTGTACAAGCGTGATAATTCTGATCACAACAGGCACCTACTTGTGACAGCTTGAAATAGTTTTAAACATGTCCTTCAAGAAGCAAAGTCTTTGTTTGATGATAGATTAGTTTGTAGGTATTATGGCATAAGAATGGGTTATTTAATGCCAAGCATATGGATTTCACATGAATAGAATATGTATTTTTGTAAGAGATCAGGTTTCATTGATGTATTTTTATAAAGAGGATTTTTGTTGAGAATCAAATGTATTGTAATTTTTTATTTTTTTTTTATAAATATGTTGCTGGTATTTTAACTAAAAGAAAATCTATTTTTATACTTTTATATCTGGGACTATAACAGCAGTTACCACCTCTGGTCAGGGCGAGCCTAGGAACACCAGCAATTAAAACCTTCCGATCAGAGACCTTGTTGTAGTTTATCGTCATACCCAGGACAAGGAGGAAGTTTGAAATACTATCAAAATGATCAAGTCTCAAGGCATGTAAACCAAGGATAGTAAAAGACTGTTTTATGCTAGCATTACAGAGTTTTATTTCAATTGAACAGTTGCTAATGTAAGTATGTCAGACATGATAATACAAATCAAAGTTTTCCATGACCATTGCCTGATTTCATTTCTTTAAATTACTGTTATGGACCAGGTTAAGGTCCGAAGAGAACATGACCACAAGGGTAGAAATGACAAATATATATATATATATTAAGAAATAACAATACAAAATGTGGAAGGTGTTAGTATGACTGTCAGTCTGGTTTGGAGTGAACTACTACCAACACTCTCTCTCTCTCTCTAGAGAGAGAGAGAGAGATGTAATATATATATATATATATATATATATATATATATATATGTAGTGTTAGAAAGAGTTCATTCTGGAGTTACAGTTAAGGACCCATGACACCCCACTCCCAAGCCTTTACCTCGCAGGCGTCTTTAATATTTTTTCCTCTTCGAATTAATCATCAAAGGCTCTGTAAATTTTCTTTTTCTGTTAGATTTGCATATCAAATGTTTCAAATATTGTGTCCCTTACTTCTTCCTCTTCCTGAGGTAGACTGTTAGAACAGCCTCTTTCTGATCTGATTTAAATGCTTTTTATATGAGAACTTTGAACCCTGAATTATGTAAATCATGTTCCCAATTAGTTTCTCTATTGTATCTGGCTCCCAATAGGATGTGTCGTTTTTGAACATTTAAAAAAAACTTTCTCCCCTGGGTTAAATCTTCTTTTTGGTGCAAACGATGTTGGTGATTGCTTTGTCTGTCTTGGCAGTAACTTGTTGAATACCGATTTAATTTTTCGGGCAAACATTACTTCCACCAGCAACAGTGCCGATGGCGTAGTACTATTTGATGCAATTCTATACACTTGCAAGAATTGTTGTAATGCCTTTTCTGTTGGTATGCCATAAGCTTTCTTTAGTGCTCTTTTTAGTGTATCTACAAACCTCTCCATTTGACCTTGGGTGATATGACAGATTTGATGTGTTTCACCTGAAAGGTTTCACAAAATTCTTGAAAGTTCACAGATGTAATCTGTGTCCCATTATCAGTGACTAGACAATCCACCACTCCAAAGCAAGCAAACAACTCGTGAAGGCAATTTATTGTCGTCTCAGAAGTAGGTTTTCTACAACGAAATACGTCTGGCCATTTGCTGTAACTGTCTACTACAATCAAGTAATAGAAGCCCTCTAGTGGCCCTGCGAAATCTGCATGGATTCTTGACCACGGTCGATTTATCTTAAGCATAGCTTTTGAGTGTTCGGAGGTGCCTTGGCTGCTAAGGAACAGCCCTTGCATTTGTCCATCATATCTTGATCCATGTTTGGCCAGTACATGTAACTTCACATTAAGGATTTCATCCTGTTCTTTCCTGAGTGGCCCATGTGGAAATCCTTGAGGATTCTCCTTTGTAGCGTTTTCAAGATTACTACTCTTTCATTATATATAGCAGAACATTATCACATGAAAAACTGTATGGTATATGCTTATCTTTTTCTGCAATTTTTGTTTTCGTTTCCTTTATAAATTCATCATTCACTACTTCGTCTCTTATTTCTTGTAATGTGATGGGGAGGTCTTGAATTGTACTGCAGTTATGGAATCTTCTAATGGCCCCGTTTTCTTTGATACTAGTCTCGAAAGAACGTCTGCATGCCCAATTTTGTTTGATGGAAGATACTCTAATCTGAAGTTATAATTTAATAGAATCATCTCCCATCTTAGTAATCGATTAGCAGTGTAGACAGACAGGCCTTTTTTATCCAAATATTGTCAGTAACAGCTTGTGGTCCGTCTGTAATCTGCCGTAAATATATCTATGGAATCTCGTAACCGAAAATAATCCCAATGCTTCCTTTTCAATTTGCGAGTAATTTTTTTTCGGCTGGTAGTAACGTTCTCGACACATGCGCAATAGGTTTTAGTTTCCCATCAGGCAGTTTATGAAGTATACATACCCCAACACCATAGGAACTTGTGTCAATTTGGGATCATAATGTGTTAAAAATAAATCTGTTGTTAGAGTCGTAATGATTTTATCGAAAGTTTTCTGACATTCGGATGACCATTCCCAAACTTTTTCCTTCTTCAACAGTTCGTTTAGATGTGCATGTAATTTGTGCATGTTAGTAAATTATTATCAAGAGTTTATACCTAAGCCCAAAAAGCTTTTTAAATCTACTATATTTTTTGGAGCCAGCATGTTTTTTTTATTGCCGTGACTATTTCTGGGTCTGGTCTTCTTCCTTCGTTGTCAATAATATGGCCCAGGTATTTTATCTCCTTCATAAAGAAGTCACATTTATTTTCCTTTACCTTAAAGCCGTAATTTTGTATTCGTGTGAAGACCTTTTGAATGTGTTCCCAGTGTTGTTCAATAGTTTTGCTATTTATCAGGATACCATCAAGGTATGCAATTGTGAAATTCAGTCTGCCTAGCATAGTGTCCATTATTTGCTGAAATATCACCAGCACAACTTTGATCCTGAATGCTAATCTCTGGAACTTATATAACCCTCTATGAATGTTTATGTACAACAACCTCGAGCTTTCCTCGTCTAGTGGTACTGGTAGGCATGCTTTGCTTAAGTCCATCTTTGAGAAAATTTGAGAAAATTTTTCCTCCATTCAACTTCCTCTGGACTAGGGAGAGGATAGTGATAATCTTTAATTGCTGCATTTAATCCTGTCGAGAAGTCAGCACATACTCGTATCTCTCCCGATTTTTTTTCACGTAAACCGTAGGTGCAGCCCATTGACTATATTCTACCTTTTCCAATATACCAGTTTCCACAAGTCTATCCAACTCTTTGTCTATCTTTTCTAATGATGCAAAAGGTACATTTCTTTTCTTCTTGAAAATGGGTTGTACATTTTCTTTTGGTTTGATTTTGGCCGCCATTTAAAAAAAAAAAACCTTCCAAGGCCGGCTGAAAATATGTCAAGGAAACTCAACTTTAATTTCTCCTTCAATTTCTCTGCCTTGGTCAATAAGCTTTCCACTTTTTGGTAAAACATATTTATTGGTAAATCTCAGAGGTCAAAGTTCTGCACCCAGTTAGTTCCAAATAAATTTTTAGTTTTTAGAACAAACATCTTTAATTTCTTGGTCATCCTGTTGAACGCCACATTTGTGATAATCTTCCTGTCAAATTTGATTTTTCTTCCTCTTACCAACCTGGCTATTTTATCTGTTCTCAACATGGTCGGTTTGTTTAATTTCTTCCATGTCTGTAGGCTAATAATGGTTAAATCGAATCCAGAATCCAATTGTAATCTGATTTTTTTGTTTAACATTTCCACTTGTACATATTTTTGTATATTTATCCTGTCCACTTGGTCAGTTCTAGTGGCTCATTCGGCTTTTGTTTTCTTTCTTTGTTCTACAGTGCAAACTTTTATGTCCCACTTTATTGCATGACAGACAAGTCATATAGCAGTATGGACAGTCTTTGTACTAATGTAGAGCTCCACAGCAATAGCATGGACTGGGTGGTGGTTTCTTCTGAGGTTTCATTTTACTTTTTGTAGTAAAGTAGGAAAGTAATTGGTGTGTTTTTATTAGGGGGGGGGGGCAGGGTGAAAAAACGAGTTTTTTGTTGTACTTTCCATATGTGAGCGACACCAGACTCTTCGATATCTTTCAAGCGCTGAGTTCAGATAACTTAAAGTCATCGCAGTGTTTGTTTACTACGGAAGTGAATGTTATATAATCTTCGCTATCCTTTTTTGTTAAATTAAAACATTTCCACTTTTTGTGGAATAGCGAAGTTTTCAGACTGAATAATTCCGTTAAAAGTTTCACAGCTTCCCCAAAAGTCAACTCATTCGTTTTCCTCGGTAAGATGTAGTCTATGAATTTAGTGTGTTCGCTTGACTCTAGTTTCCTAAGTAGTAGATGCACTTTTTTTCGTGTTTGACCAATTCCCATAATCAATCTCATAAATCTTCATATCTTCTAAAGTAAGCCGAAGGTTTTGTCTTCATCTTGTGCATAAGTGAAGTCTTCGATTGAGCGCCATATAGCATTTTGAGAGAATGCCAATTAATTTTCAGAATTTTGCCCTTTATTTGTCACTGCTCGTAGTAGTTATTCTTGTAGTTCACGTTGTTTTTCTTTTTTCTGTTGAATTTCTGATTGTTTTTCTTTGTTCCCTAATCTGTCTTTCCTCTCTTTCCTTGTTACTGCTCTAATTTATTGCATTTTCATTAGTTCCAGCATGGTTGTCTTAAAGTCCTCCATGTTTACAACTTAATTTAATTATAACACAAGCTATCTGTTGCCATGAAGAGAGGAGAAAAAACTCACTCTTTTCTTTTTTTTTTTACAATACCTTATTCACATTCATAAGGATTATAGTTACGGTGATAAAAAAAAAAATTTTTTTTCCCCTTTTCTTGTTCAGCAAAAATAATGACTTATTTCTTCTTTGCACCAGGAAGAAAAAACAAATTTTGGTTATTAAAAAAAAAAAAAAAAAAAAAAAAAAAAAAAAAAAAATCAACTTACAGATTTTTTTTCCCTTTCTTGTTACACTGATTACCCTGTTTTAGCTCCTCTGCGTTTTGTGTTTATGGTTTTCGAAAACCCCTGTTGTGAATACTGGTCGCTTTTATGTGTGAAAAATTATTCCTTAAGAACTTTAGGGCTAGAGTTGTGTACTTGAGTAAAAGATTTTTTTTTTCCTGCGTAGAATTCAATTACTGTTATGGTCAACAAGTAGAATCCGTTTCTTTATATCTTTGTCACCGCTGTTATAGCTGGTGTACAAAAAGATTTTTTCTTTTATCTTCATGTAGAATCTGTTTCTACAGTATCTTAGTCACCAGTGTTATGGGTGACTGATGGCCAAAAAGTTTTTTTTTGTCCTCCACGTAGAATCCATTTCTTCAATATCTTTGTCGCCACTGTTATGGACCAGGTTAAGGTCCGAAAAGAACAACACGACCACAAGCGTAGAAATAAACAAGAAATAACAATACAAAATGTGGACAGTGTTAGTATGACTGTCAGTCTGGTTTGGAGTAAAGTACTACCAACTAGAACTCTCTCTCTCTCTCTCGAGGTGTAGTATATATAGTGTTAGGAAGAGTTCATTCTGGAGTAACAGGTAAGGACCCATGACAATTACATAATTCAATAAGCCTCTGTTGGGTAAAATAATAATTGCATATTTCATTTTGTATCAATGATCAGTGTTTGATCCCTGGTGAAAAAACAGAATTTGAATATTAATCTTTCAAAGCAATGAAACCCTTCCCACACAAAAAATTCTATCATTGTTTCTCCATTTAGGTTTAGTTTCACCTGGAAGTAAACTAACTAAGCTTAATAAATATTCACATATTATTTAATGAGTAAGAAAAAAAAAAAAAAAGAAAAAAAAAAGCTATTTTTCTGTATTGATTCTTGTAGGTAGAGATATAGTGCTTTTTGATGTCCTCAGCATTAAAATAAGTAGCTATGCTGATAACAACTATTTACTCATGTCTTAATAGTAAGTCTAATCCTCTGGTTTAAAGGCAATGTCAAAATGTTTTTTTTTTTTTTGCTAACACTTTGCATCCTAGTGGTTTGGGGTGAAATGATTTATGAAAAAATTTCCCTTAAGATATATTAAATGTACCAAATTTGAATTTCACTTTAACTGTATTTACAATAGTAAGTTATACTAAAATATATATATATATATATATATATATATATATATATATATATATATATACTCAATTTTACAGAGCAACTGTTTGAAAAAGACAACATTAAACAACAGGAATGTTTTCAGTATTTAACTACAAGCAAAAAAAAAGATTAACTAATCCATTCATGAAGAAACTTTAACCAAGATGCAATAATCCAAAATTTCAGTAAGGAATCAAACAAAAACTTACTTATTTTTCAACCAGGAAGCTTTCATTTCTGCAACACGAATTGCAAACATGCTGATAGTAATGTCACGTTCCATATCTCTCTTACTTTGTCGTCCTTCATTCAAGTTGGTAAGTGCAGTAGGTCCACCTCCATAGAAGGCACCTGTATAGCCACCTTCATTGCCTGTAGTCCAGTCAACCAAAGGGTCATACACAAATGCCTCTAGAAGAGTAAGCAGAGTTTCACGTCCTTTACGCATAGTTTTGATTACATGTTCACTGGCTGTACGGAAGGTACCCTGCAATGCATATTTTGATATTTTAATTATTTTGTTTTTTTCATATAGATTAAAGAGAAAAGTTCAAACATGCTCAAAGTTTAAAAGTAATGAACAGTTTTGCACTTATCTAAATCAAAATGATTCACATGGATCTTGAAAATGTTGAGTTAAATATGCACACCATAAATTTAAAAATTGATGTTATACATACCTCAATACCTGTCACTCCTAAAGCTGTCTCAATGTTCTGTGTCATCCGAAATGGGACTTTCTCAGGAACCCGTAGCCCTTTGCCTTTTTCAAAGCATACATTATAGTCAATATGTACAACCTGAAATGCAAGATTACATTAAATACAGGAGAAAAATAAAGTTTTAAATGTTAAGTAAATTTCAGTAACTGAAAGGAAAAAGGCATTAATATTACTAATAATATATTTATACCTTATGTAAAATTTTAGAGTCTATCTATAAAAGGACAATATGAATAAAGACATAAGCTAATCTATGTCATCCTCTGAGGGACTTTATCAAGGCAAATGCAAGGATTTTTTCTTGTAACGTGTGTGTGTGTGTGTGTGTGTGTATGTATATATATATATATATATATATATAGATAGATAGAGATGTGCAAACATGTTTTCAGTTGGACTGCCCGATGTAAAGGAAATAGTTGATCTAATGGTAATGATGAGATTAATAGGTTTCTTATATGCAAATATTTGGCATTCATTGACCAAATAGAATTTCTCTCAATAGAGTTTTTCCAGGAAAATAAGTTTCTAAACTCTACTGTTATTGATCTTTCCAGTATTGATGGAGTGTTTCCGACCTTACTTTTTGTTTGAAGTTGTATAGATTAAGTCATTTTCTTTTCATGTGCTGTACAATTTAGCAGTTACTGCTGCTGAAAGTCTTCAAGTAATGAAATTTATACTATTTGTTAAAATTATTCATGATTTTCTACACCAATCTATATAATAAAGAATGCTCAAAGTCATTTTTAATCATTGATATGATAAAGATGATTGTACATTTCTGTAAGAGTTGGACATCATGCAAGATCTAGATCTGACAAGGCTATATAAGAACATGACAAAAGTGGTTTCATTCCCATTTTAGATCATAGTTTCTGTTTTGGAAAAACTTATCTTCCCCTTTCTTTAAACTCATCTTTATTGTAATGCTTACAACATTTCTGGCCTTTTTCAGGTGCTTAGAATTTCAAACAGGACCCTTTATTTTGATCATTGGAGGTATACCAGTCTTATTTCCATGTGCAGTGCCCCTTCTGGTAACTCTCTAAGTTATTTGTTCACCACTGCTGTAGCCTGGCATTGAACGCAAACTGAGTCAAGTCACTGGAACCAACCAACGTCTATATCCACTGGGCCATGTGTCCTTGAGAACATCCGTGTATGAATTTTTGGGACTTATAAACCTAATGCCTCAGTAACCATTTGTGACCAGATAATGGAGAAAAGGGATCACCGCTCACTATGGGATGAAGGTGAAATAATTGATAGAGAACACTATTGAAAAACCATGTAAACTTAAGGAATCAGTGCATAAGCTAGGCCACAAAAATCTCCTAAGCCGGCCAAGCATAGAAATTAATACAATATGGGAACCAGTAATACCGAATGCTAGAGAAAGTCATTAGCATCAAAGATTGAAATATGAGCTTTAGTAAAAAACTTTAGATATGTGAAAATATCACACTGAGTCTTCCTTGATGATAGAAGATAATGCACTCACAACTATAATTCTTCAAGGCTCTACCAACTGCTACAAGTTTATCACAAATGATATGCATTCAACAACACAACCTCCTGCAACTATATAGACCTTATCAATCCTGAATGGGTAAAAAAAAAAAAAAGAAAAAAAAAAGCATATAAACTCTGATGTCACTCTAGCAAGGACTTAATGTTGGCAACTAGTCTAAATCTCCACTTTATGAACATTTTTCTCTACCTAGCTGAATTTTTATTAAGAATATTTCAAGCAAGTCTTTACACTAATCATTTTCACATATTATTGTAAATAAATTCTTTGCTTCAATTTCACATTAAGTAAGAGTGTTCATATCTTGATATTTTTTTGTACGAAACAAAAACCACACACATGTGAATAATTGATTTCAGTAAAATACAAACCAGGTTGTTCTTTACAAGAATTACAATTCCAGGTTATATCTGAAGCCAGTTTCCTTTTAAGTTACATAGGTAGTAGTCTTTGATATATGCTTTATTCAAAGAGTTGCACTTTATAACTAACATTTTTCTTTCATTACAATTTTAAATTAAAATCTTATGGTTTGTAAACATGCTCAACCCACTAAATTGTTTACCTGCAAAGATGAGCTTATAAAAAAGTGACTTACTTCTCCTGTTGATAAATCCACTAATACATTATCAAGATGCCGATCACCTAATCCTATGATGTAACCAATCATAGACATCACAGCAGTCGATCGAGAGTACGTTTGGGTTTTATGCCACCATTCACTAGGGCCTGTGCTAGCACACCACAATTCTCTGAAAAATCACATGAAATGAGAGTGGAGAATGTTGTAAAGATATGAAAAATTCTAAAAAATGTAACAAAATGGCACAACTACTAATAAATCAAACTTACTTGGCAAGAAGATCTTTTGGAGTTTCTGACATGAGTTCTTCAAGAACCTTCTTCAAGATATTCAATGGCCATTCTTTCCGGTTTTCCATGTTAATTATTCCCTGAAAAGTCAATAGTATAGCTAATCATTTAAAATATTTTAGAACTGTATTCTAATTTCAAAATCAATATTAGTCCAAAATCTTAATTATTTCATTTAACAATTCTCAAAAGCAAAATTTAACTACTTTTAGAAAAAAAAGACTTACAAATAATTATTTAGCAATAAAAAATAATCTGTCAATGCATGATATGTTTACAAAAATAAACATACTTTTTCTTTTAAAGCTGGTGTCAGTTTGTTGTAATAAATGTCACTTGGTCTCTGCATTACAGGATTTGTGTTAGTAGTCAAGGAGCCAACATTAGCTGTACCAGGAGAACTGGTTGGCTACAAGTATAAATACAAGTATTTATAAAATAAAAACAAAATAGATTTGCAATAATCCAACCATTTTTTCAAAATAGTGTACAGTTATCAGCATTATACTGTATGAGCACTCATAAGTAGCATCTCTAGTTGCAGAAATATGTAACCATGATTTAAAAAAAAAAAAATTCAGTAAAAAGATTAAGATAAATAAACAATGAAAATCAAGAAAAACCTAGAATGCATCAAAGATGTGAAAGGGCATTTTCAGAAGTCAATTGCTTTTATACATATTTTATATGAGACTTAAAAAAAGCATACAAGAAAATAAATGTTAAAAATACCAAGACCAATAAAAATGAAAACACCTTTAATGAGTGAGCAATCATTTCTCTTTGTTGCCATTTCTTGTATAGGCTAAATAAGGGAGTGGCACCATCTACCCACTGGATCAAGCCTGATCTTGGACCTAAAGGTGTTACAGAGTAGTGTCGGGCTCGGTACATGGCTTGGTGACCTCTAAAATAAAAGAAAAAAAAGATATTTCCTTTAAATGAGTAGTTCTTTTATAGCACATCAAGGTTTTTTATGCTAAATAATCTTAAATATTTTTATTGTGTATAAGATTTTCTCTCAAAAGTAAAAGATAGTTTAATTCTATTTCTGAAATCTACAAAGATGCATTGTCATAATTTTTTTAAAAATATGTATAGACAGAAATATTTTTAAACCTTTTGAAACTATATATATATATAAAAAAAAAGAAAAGATATTGAAGATTCCAAAAAGATAAAACTAAGTTAACATTACATAGAAATTAAAATGTCTACTTTTTTTTTAAATGATATTGCTATAATTATCATTACTTTTACAGAAATATTTTATTTCAAACCAAATCTTTGTACATTTTTTTCAAGTGAAATAACTTTTCCGAAATATATATATATATATATATATATAAAAAGAAAAAAATTATCTTATATAAATATTTAGCTTCATACCTATTAACATTTGAAAACATGCTGTTGACAATATTCAAGAATTGCATTATACGCTCATCAAGGTGCAAGTCTTCAAGACCTTTGAATAAATATGGATATCTGGAACAAAAAATTTCATAAGTTTATATGATGACAAAAATATATAAAAACCAATTGATTTAAATTCATATCAAATACTGTAACTATTGAGATGATATTTACAATACACCAATAATTTGAAAAATTTCAACATCAATCCTATCTTCAGAAAATGGAAACATTTTATACAAAAAGAAATTATCATTATCATAAAGGATCTATTTTACAGAAAAGATAATGTCAAGTCAGTAACGATGAATACACCTCAAGAAAAAAAGTTTAATTGTGTATATGAAAGTTTTTCTGAAAAAGCTTTAAATATAAATTCTTTTTTTCAGTTTATTGCTGTTGTTTAAATTTGTGTGTTTGATTTTTTTTTTATGCTTGTTTGATTATTTTCATCTCTAAAGTAAAATTCTGGAAACCACTGTTCACTTGCTAAAAATTCAACAAAAAAAAAAAACAAAAAACAAAAAAAAAAACAGCCAGTGATATGTGATACAACCAAAGTAACCTCTACAATATCTATCACAGGACTAATGTAGTAGGATAGTTACTGCATTCAGAACTGCGTGCACCACTGCAAGACAGTTCTAGAAAATGCAAAGTGTAGCTATGCACAAGCCATCAAGACCAAGGTCAACAACTTTTATGGGGGGGGGGGGGAATCAAAATTCTCAATAGTAGTAAAGCATCAATACTTACTAGTATAAATGGCTCTTAGGTCATCTTACCTCCATCAGATAAAGAAAAGCTATGCTCTTCATGATCTTTGACTAACTCCATGTTAAAAGCCATCTCATTCCCAACTTCTGCCATTTCATAGAGCACAATCTCAGTAATATTTATATCACGCTCTGGGAAGTCTCAAGACTTAGCAAAAGTCTTGACCATAAAATGGCTCCCAGCCCAGATTAAACCCAATGATTGTTCTTAAGAATAATAACAGGAGTTATCCCCGATCTTAGCACAACTATTTAGCTGTTGCTTGAATGAGAAATTTTGAGGAAGTTGTCAAGTTTATACCCTGTTTTCAAGAATGTGGGTGAGCTTTCATCTCTGTCTCAGTATAAACTTGTTGGTGTAATTAAAACTTTTTGAAGCTATACTTAAATAAGTTGGTGATTACTTAGAGACAGCCTCTTGAGCAACAAACAGTATGGCTTTCAATTGGCTTGGTCCATTATTGATATACTATCAGTGAGGCAGTAGGCAACAAAAACATCAAGAACATTCGCATTAGATATATCAATGAAAGGTCTTTTACAAGGTGTGGAATAGAAGGTTACTGAACAAGCTCTAGCCAGGGAATCACTGAAAGAGTCATTACAATTATCAAGTCAATCTTAACAGACTGAAGGTAGTCTTCTGAGATAGAAGTAATCAATGCAGGTGTTCCCTGAGGCCCACTTTTCAGTACAACTTTGCCTAAGAGTATACACCATTCTTTTGTGAATATCTAGGCTGATATCTATGATGATACAACCATATACGAGTACACTTCTTAGGAGGGGGAGGAGTCTAGATAAGTTGGTGGTCTCTCTGGCAAAGTTCAGAGAGTTCAGTGGAGGGGAGGAGAGGAACTAGTGACCTTCCATTATCACCAAGCAAACTGACTTTTCAAGCCCCATCCCATGAACAGTGCTCTCTCAAAGAAGCCCCAGGCCTTGAGTACCAATTGAACTCAGACTTCATGGGACTAGTACATATAATCCATTGCTAAAGATGCTGGAAAAATGGTCAGTTCCCTGTACCATGCCAGTAAGTACTCCTGTTATTGTCAACCTTTACAAGAGCCAGATCAACCAAAAATGAGTAATGTTGCCATATATGAGCAGGAGCTGATCAGTCTTCACTCTTAATAGAGTACAAAAGCAGATATGCATCCTTGTGGGTGATGAATTATTTTCTACCCTGCAACTTACATGACAAGCCTCTTATTACTATTTCCATGAAGAGTGTACAAACTACATCCCTTAGTTTCACTAGCTTTAACCTTCAGGGCAAAGATCCTCCCTATCATGCACATTGTAGTGAGAAGTAAATTCCTCTAAACAGTTTCTTCCCACAAAACACTACTCTGTAGAACTGACTCCTAAAAGGATGCTTTACCAATCACTACAATCTTAACCTACTCAAGTATAGAGTTAAACATTATCTTCCCTACATATCCCTATAGACTATGCTACCTTCAGCAGATCCTAGGCTTTGTACAAAGTGATCTTTATTGATATATTAAACAAAAAAAAAAAAAAAAAAAAAAAAAAAAAAAAACACAGCAAACTCAGTTCACTTTGATAAAAATGTAAATGGTTTTCTGCATTTTTTTTTGATAACCTGAGGTTAATCTCATATTCTATGTTACTACTTGACATTTCTTCATTATCCATCCCAAAATCTAATTCTCACAAACCTTCTATTTGACCATGTAGTTCAAAAACAAAATTTGACATAGTAATTGAGATTCAAAGTATAAACTAATATGAAAAAAAAATTAAAAAAATATATATATATATATATATATAAAAACTGTGATTTACACAGTTTACCAAATATTTCATTTTAACATAAGGCAAGTTTAATTAGTGGTGTTGAGCAATGCCTCCTATTACCATAATGTTATATTTCATCACGAAGGTTTCAGATAAATTTGCATACAAGATCATAATGTGTTTTATATTTTGGAATAAATTAAATATTGAGGATCATAATAGAGTGCACTTGCTTTTTCCCATCTGTTCCAATGAAAACTAATTTCTTGGGCTTTGTCTTGGTGGGTAAAATCTGTACAGTCAAGCTCATTGAATGGATTGTGACAATCTGAAAGAATAGACATTTTATTGGTTTAAAATGTTAAAGACTTTCATAAGAATTATGAAAGAGACTAGTTATGTTTCCAATAAGAATCATAAAAACCAGATTCATCTATTTACATGAAATTAAAAAAATTATATGAAATATATGTATTTACATGAATTTAAAAAATTATATCTCTTCAAATTTATGCTTGTTTGATCACTCCAAAGTTTTTATTTTTTTTATGTTTGCTTGAATTGTAGTAGGGTTTACTGATACCATACTTTTATCTCCATTTGTGCAATCATTTATTTGAAAAAAATTAGCCACTATCTCCTTTTAACATGTTGAGCATGTCTGCTCTTACTCTCATCCATATCATCTCACCTACTTTTCTTGATTGTCCATTTTTTTTTCTCTCCAACTCCACAAAAATATTTATGAAGACTATGCTTTGCTGTTAACTTACCATTTTTATTTTCCAAATCGTTCTGCTTTTATAACCATCTTTCTTACAAAAATTAAAAAAAAAAAAAAATACAAGTTGTCCCTTGCTATACATTTCCATATACAGGCTACTGTTTAATTCCACAACAAAAAGGTTATTTGTTCAAATAGATGAAAGCATAACCAATTTACATAGCAACACAAGCACTAACCAACATGAATTTAGATAAGTAGAATATTAGATCAATATTTACTTTTCCAGCAATAGTAAGTCCAGGCATTGGGATTTCAGATTTATGCATGCAGCCCAGTTTGGGGCTGATTTCATCCATGCGAAGTAGCAGACTGTTTCTCTTTTGTGCTCTCTGCTGTAAACTATGATGAAGCTGTTAACAGAAAATAAAAAATATAATCTTTCTAGTTAGTTATACTTAAGGCAGCTGTCTTGTTACAACACATTCTGAATTAATATGAAAACTGAAAATATGTGTTAAAAAAAAAATTATTTAAGTTTCAGTCAAAAATGACAATGAGCAAGCAGGTAAATCATATTTCAAAAAAGTTCATTTATGGTAACTTACTTGTTTAAAAAGCTGCCAGCTGGCATGAGGATTACTAGGATTATTCGGGTTCTTCAAACGGTTCAGAGCTTCTGAAATCGTTTGCCCATAAGTTGTCTGAAACCATTGTTCATGAGGAGTCTCTGCTGTCTGTGAAGTGACATCAACCAACCTTTCCATTGTATAAAGAGTCTGGGGTAAAAAAAAAACAAAAAAAAAACAAAAAAAAACAAACAACTTTTTTAAAGCCAGTAAGTTCACAAACTTGAAAGATTTAATTTTCTCATGTATACATTTTGGCTTTATAACAATATTTTGTAGTGGATCGGAAATAATTAATTTTATTAATTAATAACCATAACCGGAAAATCTTCAAATTGCTATTACAGATCATAAGAGAACATACTAAGAGAAATTTTCTTTATCCTCTGAATATGAGCAAAGGAAAACGGGGGTGATTAATTTTATTAACTAATTATTAACTGTAGCTGGAAAATCTTTATCTTTAAAAAGAAAGCAGGGACGAAAAATAACACCTGGTATTTCTCTATTATTGTAAATCCAGAAAGAAGAAGAAAGAAAGACAAGAGAAATGGATTTGTTTAATGTCATAGTCGATGGCCCACCCATAAAGACAGGTGTCATTCTTGCACCTAAAAGAATGATAGATTCAATTTTTACTTTTTTTGGCTGGCAAAATAATAGAAAAAGAAGACCAGAGAAAGAAGAAAAAGAAAGAAAAGACTAAATTTGTTTCAAGCCACGAAACAATAGATGTCGGTTTCGGCCACCCAAAGAAAGCTAGGATGGTCATTCTAAACATAAAGGAAAGATAAATTTGTCATTTTTTCTGGGTAAAGGAAAAGGAGATTTCATTTTGTGTTGGATTGTCTCGCTAGCATGAATTGTGAAAAGAATTAAGATAACACTGGTCCCGAATTGTGAGAAGAATTAAGATAACAAATGTTTTTATTCAGAGTCAAGTAATTTAGAGAAAAGGTATTTTTACTGACATCAGATGATAAGGTATTCTTGTCACTTGAAAATATAGGTGACACAGAGAATGGATATTAAAAACAGGTGTGTAGAAATTATTATTTGGGTAACAATGTCAATGGACCCTTGTCAACTTGTTTTGGGCGAAGACAGTTCAAAAAGGTTAATACCTATTGTTTTAAGAAAAAAAAAAAAAAAAAAAAAAAAAAAAAAAATCCCCAAAATTGTTTTGTGAGAAAACCAAATTTTCTTTCTCAAAATTTTTCTAAGTCCATCCCAGAAAAGGGGTATGGGAAGATGACGTCATAAGATCGAGAGAGATTCCATTGGTCCTGTGAACAAGCCCCGAAAGGGAGAGACAACTAACAATTGACATCATGTAAAGAAGACTAATCCCATTGGTTAAACCACAGGCAACGAGTAGCAGCTAACCTCAGGATTTTATTGGTCGCCGAGACAGGGGATTAGGCACCCAGCGACTGTCGGCCCTACACCATGGCATGGGCATAAATACAGGGTCCCGAGGGACCAAAATCAGTTGGATTGGAGGAGGGTCCGAAGACGAGTTGATGTCGAGTTGGGATTCGAGTTGGCCCGGAGAAAGTCCTAAAAATGTAACGACGAAGACAGGCGTCATGTGGTTGGGCACCAACTGCAGGGCCTGCTGGCCAACCAGAGATAAAGATCAACAGAGAAGTTTTGCAGTCAAAGTTTTGAGTTGCAGTTCCAGAGATCGACAGAGAAGTTTTGAGTTGCAGTTCCAGAGATCGACAGAGAAGTTTTGAGTTGCAGTTCCAGAGATCGACAGAGAAGTTTTGAGTTGCAGTTCCAGAGATCGACAGAGAAGTTTTGAGTTGCAGTTCCAGAGATCGACAGAGAAGTTTTGAGTTGCAGTTCCAGAGATCGACAGAGAAGTTTTGAGTTGCAGTTCCAGAGATCGACAGAGAAGTTTTGAGTTGCAGTTCCAGAGATCGACAGAGAAGTTTTGAGTTGCAGTTCCAGAGATCGACAGAGAAGTTTTGAGTTGCAGTTCCAGAGATCGACAGAGAAGTTTTGAGTTGCAGTTCCAGAGATCGACAGAGAAGTTTTGAGTTGCAGTTCCAGAGATCGACAGAGAAGTTTTGAGTTGCAGTTCCAGAGATCGACAGAGAAGTTTTGAGTTGCAGTTCCAGAGATCGACAGAGAAGTTTTGAGTTGCAGTTCCAGAGATCGACAGAGAAGTTTTGAGTTGCAGTTCCAGAGATCGACAGAGAAGTTTTGAGTTGCAGTTCCAGAGATCGACAGAGAAGTTTTGAGTTGCAGTTCCAGAGATCGACAGAGAAGTTTTGAGTTGCAGTTCCAGAGATCGACAGAGAAGTTTTGAGTTGCAGTTCCAGAGATCGACAGAGAAGTTTTGAGTTGCAGTTCCAGAGATCGACAGAGAAGTTTTGAGTTGCAGTTCCAGAGATCGACAGAGAAGTTTTGAGTTGCAGTTCCAGAGATCGACAGAGAAGTTTTGAGTTGCAGTTCCAGAGATCGACAGAGAAGTTTTGAGTTGCAGTTCCAGAGATCGACAGAGAAGTTTTGAGTTGCAGTTCCAGAGATCGACAGAGAAGTTTTGAGTTGCAGTTCCAGAGATCGACAGAGAAGTTTTGAGTTGCAGTTCCAGAGATCGACAGAGAAGTTTTGAGTTGCAGTTCCAGAGATCGACAGAGAAGTTTTGAGTTGCAGTTCCAGAGATCGACAGAGAAGTTTTGAGTTGCAGTTCCAGAGATCGACAGAGAAGTTTTGAGTTGGACTAGAGTTGGTTTACAGTAGGAGTTGGATGAAAGGAGAGTCCAGAGGTGGGTTTTGAGTTGGAGTTGGCTCGAAGAAAGTCCCAAAGATGTAACGATGAAGATAGGCGCCATGTTGTTGGGCACCAACTGCAGAGCCTGCCGACCAACCAGAGATAAAGACAAACAAGAGATTTTACAGTCAAAGTTTTGAGTTGCAGAGAGCAACAGAGAAGTCAAAGTCGGAATGACAGAGATCGACAGAAGAGGCCTGATACCATCCAACCTAAGTTAAAGACAGAAGAGAATTTCCAGACAGTTTTTGAGATTGACAACTGAATGCAGTTTCCTGTTGAAGTCGGAATGACAGAGATCGTCAGAAGAGGCCTGATGCCGGCTAACCAGAGTTAAAGACAGAAGAGAATTTGCAGACAAGGTTTTTGAGTTCAAGTTCAAGTTCAAGTTCAAGTCGAAGCACAGTCCAGTCGGAGTGAAGTTGCAGAGATCAACAACTGAATGCAGTTTTCAGTTGCAGTAGTTGCAGCTCAAGTGGCAGAGAGTTCGATTTCCCAGTCCAGAGACGTAATGACCAAAGACAGATCCCAGTTGAAGAAGTAAAGAGACAGAGAGATGATTGCCATGCCATTGGATGCCAACCGTAGAGAAGTCAGTCACCAATCAACCAACCAAAGTTAAAAGACAGACAAGAAGAGAATTTTCAGACAAGTCTGAAATTGCTAACTGAAAGAGAATAACTCGGCTCTTCAGCAATTTCTGTAACATTCCAGAAAACAAGCAACAAGTTGACTAAACTTATGTAACAAACTTAGACTTCTGTTCGAAGCAGTGAGAGCTGCGACCAGCCAGATTCCTTGTTATTGCTTAGGAGAATAATTTGATTTGCCTAAGAAACATCCTTTCCTCTACCAGTTGATAGAAAAAGGGGGATGGAAAATTATCCCGAAGAGCATATTGTGTATATTCCACTTATTTTTCCGGGTGGTGGCATATTTGGTGCCATTTGATGGGAAATTATTCAAGAGACTATTGTGTATAATCAGTATATAAAAACATTTCACAACACTTCAGACATTGGTCCACTTATTTCCTTTGATGTTACATTTCTTTCTTTTATTACTCAATTGTGTGCACACTTCCCGGCTTGGTTTAGTTCGGCAGAGAGACTGCTAGTGAAAAACTCACGTGACTGCCTTGTGATTAATCAACACAACGTGGGACAAGGTAGAAAACCGTGACAGAGTCAATCTACGACCAGCTGGCTGGAGCGAAACCAACAGCGACTAGCCGGGAAGGTGCCACAGCTTAACTATTTCAAATGAAAATACTAGTTAAGTTGGGTTGGGGTTTTATATTTAACAACACTTCAACAAAGCTCGTGAAGGTTTATAACTTTTTCTGAAGATTGATTTTCGCATACATATGTATTTATTGTGGTATTTTTTGTTTATTATTATAGATGTACCACCGGAAGTTTTATTACACAAGGAAACCAAAAATGTTCTGTCCGTTTTTAAAGGAAAAAAGAAAACACTTCACAGTATGTGTAACTTATATTTCGTCTTCGAAGTAATTGCCATCGGCATCCAGTACCTTCTCCAATGTGTCTCCAGCTGTTCAATGTGGTAGAACTTGTGAGGGCTTTGCACAAGTCTGCTTCATTGGTGAAGGACTTCTCAGGAAGATGATTATCCAGGGAGTGGAAGAGGTGGTAATTGGATGGCGCAAGGTCAGGTGAATAAGATGAATGGCACAAAGTCTCCCACCTAAGTTGATGTATGGTATCCCTGACCACTTGCGCGACATGTGACCTGGCATTGTCATGAAGGAAAAGCACACCTTTGCAATTCACCAGTGCTGGCTCTTTCTGGCACAATGCCTGTTGCACATGTTTCAATTGCTGTGAGTATAAGTCTCCAGTGACTGTTTGGCCTGTTGGTAGCAGTTCATAATGAACCACTTGATGACCTGTCCACCAGACACAAAGCATAATCTTGCTTGGATGCATAGGCGGTCTAGCAGTGTGGGGGACAGCATCCTGAGGAGACAACCAATGTCTGGAACACTTAGGAGTTTTATACAGAACCCACTTTTCATCACTGGTAAGCACTTGATTGAATAAGGATGCAGTGGCGAGAAAGCAGCAATATGCAGGCTGCCACTTGTTATCCCTTGTGGACCTTCAACAGCATTTGCAGAACCCACTTTCTCAGTTTGTACGTCTTACCTAGGCAGTGCAGGTGAAGTCTAACTGTTTCATCGGAAACGTTGAACTGTCTTGCAAGTTCACCACATGTTAGACTACTGTCCTCTTCAATGTGGCAACTTGATGCAGCTGTTGATAAGCGCACTTTGAAGTTGTAAAGCAAACAGCGACAAATGAAATCTCTAGACACTTCCATCCTTCCCACAGCTGTTACAGTGTTATGTTTTTTATAATATCTGATGTTCCTACTTCTGGCTGTCCGAATTTGAAAACAGTTGCTACACGCATTTCATATATATATATATATATTTCAACTTCAAACTGACTGACTAATCAAAAAATGGACAGAACTTTTTTGGTTACCTTGTATATATAGTTGTAAAGAGTATGTTTAAAATGTATTTCTTTGAGAAAGGTTTCTTGTAGAGAGATATTTAATTTTCAGTTCCTCTTACCCACTTTGAGTTGAGGTTAGATTTATATTTTTCACTGTAATACTTGTTCTTATTTTAGAGAATGTTTAGGTTTATCATACTTGGTTTTTGTTGGGTCACTTATTTATGATAGATATTCAGAGAGTGTAACAACTAAGTTTTTTTGTTTTTTTTTTAATTAGGTTTTGTTTTCAAATTTTTATAGCAGTGTAGGAGTATTTTGTTTTGTCATCTTGATACTTTCATTTGTATATTCTTTTATCAAGTCTGCTATAGATTGAATTACATTTGGGCATGAGAAATTTGTTCCTTAACATCTAACACAAACAAGCAAGTGAGCAAAAACAAAGATCAATCCCAAACTTAAATTCTTGAATAATTCTAATTTTAAAATATTACACACTAAACAATAAAATTTCTGAACAAAATCAATAATATTGTAAATTCATACTGACATAACAGCACATTAAAGTGATTGATAAATTTGCTTAATTTTTTGTGAGAAATCTGTATTTGTCTACATTTCTGAAATGAGATATTGTAATTATTTACATTATTTGCATTATTCAAACTCTTGTCATCTTTCATCATTTCAGCAATTGTCCTCAAAGACACATGGCCCAGTGCATAAAAGCATTGGTTGGCTCCAGTGACTTGACTCAAAGAGTTATGAGTTGCTACAGCAGAGTTGAACAAAAATTTAGAGAATTGTGAATAAGATAACTGATATGGAGAAATATGGAAAGGGTAGGACTTAGATAACTAGAACAATCTACCCCTGTGAACAAAATAAATGATTCAGTTTGAACTTTCAGTCACCTGAAGAAAGTTGGAGTGTACAACAGCCAAAATATTGTGAATATGGCAACAAAGATGAAGACAACAGTTCAAACAATGTAATTAGTATAAATATGCACTCGTCAAATTAGGATTATGAAAGTACTTAACATGAAATGATCTCAGCCTTAGTTATTCTTAGTGTTTATAACCTGGAGATAAAATGTTTAAAAATTAAAAAACAGATTTTTAGTATCTGGTTGAAAACAGTATTCACAATATAAGTTTTTTGTCACATTTTGCCATCTATGTCAGGTATAAAAACCTAAGCAGAGTTAGCATTTTTACATGGATAAATAAATTTTACCCACACACCCATTTTCTGCAAATTCATTATGGAATAAATAGATTACCTCTTCAAATCTATACTTACAGGCTTCATAATGGTCTTGTGTTTCTCTCGTATGATAGCAACTTTTTCTTCTTTAGATAAAGTTTTGTTGGTTCCTACTTTCTTTACCTCATTCTCTAACTGTGCAAGACGTCTTGTAACATCTTGGTGATGTTGGTTCAGAGTGCCTAGCCATAGCTCATCCCATAGCAAAGTGATACGTCGTAGCTCTTGAACTACTTGTTGCACTTGCTGTATCATTCTAGTAAAAATAGAAAAAGAATTTGTTAAGTAAATGTAAAACCATTTGAAATACTTACATACATATATTTTTCTTGTATAAACTATATTTTTTGTTAATTATGTGTCATTGAAGGTCCCTGGAAAAACCAAGTACAATCTTAAAGCGATTTTTTATCTTAAAGATTTACAATTCATTTAAATAAAAAACATACTGGAAACAATTGAAATGACTAGGATAACCTGAAAATTAAATGAGAAGCAGGTTTTATTATACAAAATAGTCAGGAATTGTAAATTATTAAAATCAAAATATTGCAAAATACATATTTACTCAGAATTATGGTGAGACAAAGTGTCTACAATAGCTGTTAAGCATATTTGCATTATAGTATTTGTAGGATCATCTGTGAGGTTATTGCCATCATCTTGTTCATCAGTAGGTTCCTGGGAATCATGTTCAGCTACCATTACTGTTTCAGTACAATCTTCTTCATTTTGTATCAGGTAATTGTTTAAAAGTCCTGGCAGAAAAGATAATTATCAAAGTTAATAGATAACACATTGATAAATTCCATAACATTAAAAAAATGTTTTTTCTACAACAAAGTTTCCTATAATTAACTTAAATATTAAAATCTCCAAGTTACACAAACAAAACTCCAGTTTCAAGGTTAGAAATTCATAGAAACTTCTAAAACCAGTTAGCTATTATTGGCATCATTATTTCACTCAGTGGATTTACACTTGAACAAGTTAAGAAAAACTCAAAACAATTTAGTATCTTCCATTACAATACACATTAAACACTAGGCTGAAAATGATCAAAATCTTGTGCATATAACTAATGCTTTCAAAATATTAGTGCTCACATATTAAGAAAAACTGGCTCGATTAAGCTGTTTTTATTAATATACATAAAATATTTACTGCATTAAAAATATAAACTCCAAAAATATTTAAACAGTCATGTAAACAGGAGTCTAATATTGAAATACTACAAAACCAAGCAATGGCAAATACAGTGTGTATCTAGCGAAGAGTTCTTTTAAAAGTTTTGTTCTAATTTTATGTCTTCAAAAAACTGGCTAGCTAAAAGTAAACTTGAAATCATTCTTAAACCATTAGTAAAAAAATTCAATCTTAAACAATGCTTGATGCCAAACACCTTTTCAAAAGCATTGTTTTATTACAGACATGATAGTAATGTCTATCTTTCAGATATACAGATTAGATGGGATTTCTTTAAAATTCCCACAATTTGGATAACCACAAAAATAATTACACATTCCAATCCAAATTTTGAAGTCAATCTAAATTTAAAGAAACATTTCTTTACTATTTCTCATACAATTATGAAAATAAATAAATAAAAAAGAAACTTAACATGAAAAAGAATTCCAAAGTTTCTAGATCACAAACATTTGTAAACAACATACAACAAAGATCAATTTGAATAGATTGTAATTTTTCTTTTTTTTATAAAAATATCTAATCTTGTGACTAGTTTTCAGTCTCCTCTCACAAAAATAATAAAAATTGAAAATATGAGAACCTACCATCTCTGTTGCTCTCTTTGGCATCTATTTTAATAACTGAACATCCAACCACTGCTGGATAGACAATCAAATGAGGAGCATCTTCTGCTACTCTGCATAGAAGGTCTGATACACTTTGACGAACATAAGATTCTGGGTGGCTGAGTCGTGAAAACAACTGTGGTATGATACCTAAAAATTTATATAAACAAAATAAAAAATACCAGTTATATTAATACAAGGTAAATAATTATATTAAAGCCTATCAAAGAGAGAATTATTTAAAAAGAAAAAAATTCATAATTTAAGATATTTACAGAACAGCTTTTAAGATTGAATCAAAAAATATCTCAAAATTATAATCAATTTTTAAAAAGATCTGCAATGATAATGCAAAAAAAATTGTATAGATTAACTTTCTATAACATTTTCTTCTAAATGTTCCTAAATATTTCCTGAAAAATGCAATGCATCAAAATACATTGAAATAAGTTTTGAAACAATTAAACAGGTGCTTTGTTCTTTATAATATACTACATTAGATTTACAAGTCTACTGAAAAAAATAGGTCATGTTAATTTGCTTCACTCTTGTAATTTTTATTTGTTCTGGATAGTCATAGAAAAAAAAAATCAAGCATTTCATAACTCTTTAAAACATGTTTGTAGATAAAAAAAAACAAAAAAACCTGTTAACCATACAGTTAGAATACACAATTCACTTTAAAACAAAATTCAGGAAATTCTCTTATTTATAGTCATTAAGGAATGGTTGATATAAAATAAAATGGTGAAAAACTACCTTTCCATGGGGCTGTGGGAGTCTCTGCTAGACCTGTCTCAAGAACACTGCGAAGCTCCCAAGCATGCTTAACTAATAATCGAAGAAGTCTGAGTGTAGCAATGATATTCACATCTTCATTGTTCTCTTCATTTTTAGCCTGAAGAAAAAAAAAAAAAAGGATTAAAGCAAATTCAGGTGAACCCAATTTAATTTGTATTTTCAGAAGTAAACAGGCAAGTGACATTATATACTATGTATACTGCTGCTGAAATATTTGGATAAAAATACATTTTAAATAAGAACTTGAATTTTCTTAGCCTTTTGACATCTTCAATTACAAGGTCAAGTTAAAAATTATCTGAATTTTTGCCATAACATATCCTTAGGTTTATCATATTACTTTTTGCTCACATGCATGCTTATAGTTGATACTATTGTGGCCACATGAGTGAAGCTTGAACTTGATTCTGCCAGTTTTCTTGCTCACATTTTTTTTTTTTTTGAATACTCATATGTTAAACTCATTTTGAACAGACAAATGAATAGGATTTTTTCATATTAAATTTGAAGTATTTCTTTTAATTCAAACGTTCACACATGAAAAATATACTACTCTTTCAAAATTTAGAATTAATTTTATATTCTTTTTACTCTTCAAAAACATCTTAATTTCATTTATTATAGAAATTCAAATATATGACAGTTTGACAAGTAATAAAGTAATAACTAGTGCATTTATAATTTAAGAATAAGAAACTTAAAAATAGATAGATTATATTTATTGATACTGGTGACATGGTTAAATATAGTTCCATGCTATAAAAATTGAAAGACAATTCAGAAAAAGTTAATATATTTAAAAGAATGTATATATAAAAAAAATGTAGAGATTGAAACATTTTCAAAATCTAAGTACTGCTACTTACACCAGCATTTAGTTGCAAATACTTGAAGTAGGACTTTACAGAGAGCTCATAATAATGATAGACTCTCCGCACAACTCCTTTCCAGACCTCCATTAAACCAGCAATGCTTTCTTCAGTGAGTAATTGCAAAGAAAAACAACTGGATACCAACTGTTTTCTTGTTGTCTCAGCACCATCATCATAAAGACTCTATAAAAATACCAATATCAATTTAATAACACAGCAAATAATTTCTTTTAAAAATTTAGGATAGTTTCAATTTGTACCCACAGAATAAATTAATAGCTTCAAATAAAACAGATGTCATAATTATCCCAATCCGAGGAACCTTTCAGCCAACACTTCTTCAAGGGCTTATGTTGGCTTAATTACAAATGGTTAATAATAAATACTGAAGGAGGGAAACACAGGTCTTGTCTGAAAAACAACACATAACTGCACTGAATAATATCCGGAAGAAATTCATGTAAAGATAGATTGTCCTATTTTCGTAGAAATTCCGTTGTTTATAGATTTAAATGCCGCTGTGATGCAGTATACATAGGATGAACCAATCTGAGGGTGGAGACGTGGGTTGCACAACATGTCCCTGCAAATATACGTTCGGGTAGCCCTCTTAAACCTATAAGAGCAACCCAGGCTGTTCTGGATTCAGCAATTGGCCAACAGCTGCTGGACAGCCGGGCATGTGCCTCTTCGTATGAGGATAATTGGTTTACTGTTCTGCACAGTGCTCGATCGGCCCACCATCTTTGCGTTCTGGAGGCTATTTGCCTAAAACTCCAGCAGCCGAGCCTGTGCAGGCAGAAAGAGCAATTCATTCACTCCTTACAATTACTGGAGGGTTTGTGAGTGTAACAATTTTTCTTTTTTATTCACTCTTGTGGAATTGTATGTTTACACTCCCCCTTACGTTTTAATATTTACTGATTAAAGTTTATTTTTAAACGAATTCCATCTTGCCCCCAGTGTTGTAAGTAGCCCTTTGTTTTTGTCCTTTATTAACCATTTGTAATTAAGCCAACATAAGCCCTTGAAGAAGTGTTGGCTGAAAGGTTCCTCGGGTTGGGATAATTATAATGACGCCTGTTTTATTTAAAACACATTATATATATATATATATATATATATATATATATATATATATATATACATACATACACACACTTGGTCTTTTTTCAATTTAATTTCTTATTGATAATATTGTTGATCTGGTTAAATAAATTTGCAAAGAGAAAAGTTGAAATCTATATTTAACAAAGTTTAGATACATTAGCTTTGTGAAAGCTCTAAGAATTGAATTATTTTGTTTTTTTACATTTATTTTTTAAAAAAATCATACCTGATCTTGATCACTAATGTCTTCTTCACTAGATATAGGAGTGTGGATCTTACTCAAGACATTCATCACTTTATCAATTTCAGCTTCCTGGTAACAAAGCAACAATATAAAAGATGTTAGCAATTACAATTTTTCTTTAACAACAGTTTAAAAAAAAAATTCAGTAATCATCCACAATTATTTTCAATTAAATTTACTTACTGCTGGAAGCAAATTATGAATCTGCATTTTTTCTTCTTCAAGTAATTCTACTGAGCCATGGCTGTAAAAAAGCATATTTGATGAGCTGATTAAAACTGTCAATATATTTTTCAAAGGAAAGAATACATTTAAAAAAAAGTAACATCATTATGCTTGTATAATATTCTTTTATCAAATAACCCAATGACATTTATATAAAAAAAAAAAAAAATGAAAATTTATCAAAAAAATTAAGAAAAATGAGCATGCACCCTGGAAATATTCAAATGCAGAATTTAAAGTAGTATTTAAAGTTTTCTGAACTAAATTATCATGATCTAAGATCGTCAATCTCAATTGTATAAAAAATGCAATATTTGTTAATGGATACAGATAAAGATGTAAAAGAATTAATGCAGATTTAAATTTCAATGTTGAAACTAATATATATATATATATATATATATATATATACATATAAACTGAGTTAATATTTTAGTTAAGTTTAGTTAAGCCATTTGGGTATGTAGCAGCAATTGATAAATTTGTCTTAAAGAATATTTGCCGCCTATATATATTGAAGGACAAAGAAAACTTTCAATTTGAAATAAACAGCCATGTCTAGAATTAATATAATATTCAAGTTGTTTAAACAATTTTGTATTGGAAAAATGCCTGCTTTTTTGTCCTCCTTTGATTTCTTTTGTTTCTGTAAATACTTGGCAAATGGTGTCAAATTTGCCAAACGACATGTTTCTTTGAAATTTGAGAAACAACTTGCCTTGCTTATTAGCTCCAGATCTGGATGTGACTCAAGTACTAAAGGTAAGCGCATTTTCAACTACTTGAGCATCCACCTTTTGAAGATTGAAAGTGTGGTTTTGTCTAGGGGGTTAGAATTTTATATTCCCCTGATTAAGTTTGATAAAGAGGAGACACTGGCAGCATTTGCGGTGTTTTCTCAACTTGTACACCATGTTCCTAGCGCACCGGATCATGTTATTACAATGAAGTCCAGGTTGAAGGAATTGGCTTATTGTTATAGCAATTCCCCTGTTGACTCAGTTGATTTTGTTTGGTTGAAAACTCATTTTAAAGTCTTTAAAAACTAATAATGATATTTATATCTGTAAACCAGAAAAGGGCATTGGTGGCATTTTACTTGATCGAGTAAACTGCATGCCAGAATTATATGCAAATCGATTTTTTTGTTCTAAGTCCAATAGTTTTTAATAAAAATTAGTGAAACTTGGCATGTTATATGACAACACTAACACATGCGCAGATCTAAAATTCTAAGCTAATAGTAAACAAACGGCAGCCATTTTGGTGCCTTGCAGTCTGTTTCAGCGTGCCAACTTTATATGCAAATCATTGCTAAAGTGTCAAATATGGTGAAGTGGTGACGGAAAATTAAAACATTGATTATTTTAGGAATATGTAATTTGAGAACAAGAATAATACAGAGCAAACATCTTCAATATGGTTTCATAGTACAATCAATATTGTATATAATTGCCATTTTAATTAACAAGAGAAAAAAGCCTTTGGTCTATTGAAGATGTCAAACTTTCAATTTCATCTAATAAAATTTCTTTGGCAGCAGTCAAAATGGCATTCCAGAGGTCATCCTTGGAGGTGTACCGCCTTCTTCCAGAGTAAATCTTCCTTCTCAAGATGCTCCACAGATTTTCGATAGGATTTAAATCCGGAGAACAGGCTGGCCATTGCATTATATTCCCATGTCTGACAAAAGCACTCCAAATATTCAGTGGTTATCCTTGCAGCATGAGATGGTGCATTATTATGCATGAATATCTTTTTCCAGAATGACAAATTCTTCTTGTGCCAGGGTTCGAGGTGTTCCTTAATGAAGTCAATGTAGAGTTTGGTAGTCATTTTCACTCCATCTGCGACTCTGAATGGTCCTACCAGCTCATTACAAATGATTGTGATTGCAGCCCAAAACATCACACCACCATCTCCTTGTTGATGCCTGATCTGGTGGAGACATGGACCCTCATTACGGTACCACCCTCTCCTCCAGCCATCGGGTCTATCAAGGGTTGCTTGACACTCATCGGTGAACAAAACAGTTTGAAAATTTACCATCATGTGATTTCTTGCCCACTCTGTCCTCTTTTTCTTGTGGATATCCTTTAATGGAGAGCGAACCTTTGGTTTTTCACATTTTGTAACCGTCCTCAGGATACAGCATCGAGTTGATTTGGGCACATCAGGAACACCAGCATTTTCAAAAACTTTTTTGCTAGTTTCGAGAGGGTTACAGCGGACTTCTCTCTTGATCCTACTCATGGATCGATGTGACACAGGTGCTTTCTCACAAATTTTCCCTTTGTCAGAACATCCGTTGCAAAGTTCAGGGTTAGTTACAAATCTTAATTGTACAATGATCATGGTCCAATTCTTTGGCTATTTCTAAGGTACATATCTTATTACGGATCCTTTGGACAATTTTAGACTTCTCAGCTTGACTCAAAACACCTTTACATCCCATCTCACATATAAAGTTGGCACGCTAAAACATGCTGCAAATCACCAAAATGGCTGCCGTTTGTTTACTATCGCACAGATTAGCTTAGAATTTTAGATCTGCGCATGTGTCAGTGTTGTCATATAACGTGCCAAGTTTCACTAATTTTTATTAAAAACTTTCGGAGTTAAAACAAAAAATCGATTTGCATATAATTCTGACATGCAGGGTAGATTACGTTCAAAAGACGTTAGTTATTTTGAATGACACTGAAAAGTTTCTAAAAATTGATCTCTCAGAAACTTGTGATAACATGTATAGAAATGAAATCAAAATCCAGAAACATCTTATGTTTGTTTAGAAAAGGTTACTTTTTTAAGATGATTAGACCATATGGTTCTTTTAGACTGAGGCTTAATGGTCATCCCAAAATTCATAAGGACGTCCCATTGAGACCCATGCTATCAATGATTGATTCAGCCCAGCATTCTTTGGCTCAATGGCTTTTGCAGGTCATACAACCGGTTCAAACCTTTTATACTAAATATTGTATATATGATTCATTCTCATTTGGTGAACATTTACAGACCATACAGCTATGCACTGAGACTGATTTTATGTGCTCATTGTCCAGTCTTTTCACTAATGTACTATTGTAATATAGCAATCTGGCCCCACCCGAGGAAGGTTGATGCAAGCGATGGTGTTTCTCGTCGGTGAAGGGGTCGGCGAACGACAAGACAGGTGTTCGAGAAATACATCCTGTCGGGGCCTAGAGCGGATGTCGTTTGACCTTATTTCCGACAGCGGTGGAAATGACTACGGAGGCAAACAGAACAGGTGTCTCTTGGAATTACGTGGGCGTTGCGTGGGCGAGGCAAAACCGGAAGGAAAGTCCCGGTTCTAGAAGACTATAAAAAGACCTCGACACACGGATTCGCCAGCAGAGAACAGCCAGTGGAAGCAGAGAGACACCTCAGTCAAGACTACACTCCCGTCGACCCATTCTATGTACACTCTAACTCTTCCATTCTCTATTCCACACGGGTTCGTCATCAAGAATAAAAATATAACCTTATATTTTTATATATGCGTGTTCTCGTTATTTTGTCGTCGTACGGCGATATATAACATACGCAAATTGGTGCCTAGTGACTTGCTGTTTTAAGACAACAACAACAACAAAACAGATAGATGCGAACTTGGTTACCACGGCGACAATTGAAATTCGACGGAATTAAAACACCAGATAGAGGAAGAAAAAGAAAAAAGAAGACGAAAATAGAAAGCAACCGGACGACCATAGATGACATCAACGAAAGGTAGGTGACTTTTGATTCGATCTTGTGTGTGTTCTGCTCTTGTTCATAAGTTTATAATAAGTCTAATTAAAAAAAAAAAAAAAAAAAAAAAAATGGAACAGCATACTTTTGCCGATTTTGTTCAAGGTCTGACCCTAGAATTGAGAAATGTGGCTTGTTCGGTGTCGAACACTTTAAGGGGAGAATCTTTTTTAAAGAATATACAGCCATTAGCGTGCAAAGAAGATGGTGGTTGTAGTGCTTGGTTGGAGGATATGGAGAGGTATTTTAAAGTTGTGCGCGTGGCAGAAGAAGACAAGTGTCAGGCAGCTCTTCTCACAACAAGGGGAACTGTTGGACACTATGTATATAGACTAATCTCTAATAACCCACAACTCACATGGAAGGAGTTCAAAACTTCTTTAAAGGAATATTACGGATTGGTTTTAGACCCCGATGCACGGTTAGTTGAATTAGTGAACATTAAGCAGGGTAGAACAGAGGGGGTGCAGGGCTACATGCAGAGAGTAGTATGCCTAGCGGAGAGCGCATATGTTGGGGTTGACGGGAGGAATGAAGTTGTGATAAAACAAGTTCTAGGATTTTTCATAAAAGGTCTAAGGGATCGGGAAATAAAGATGGCAGTTATGAAGGATGAGCCACAAACACTAGAGGCTGCCTATCAGAAAGCGTTATCTGAGTTGAGATGGAAAATTCGACTCGATGCAAACTCTGAAGACAAAGAGGAGCCTATGGAAATTTGCCACTCTCGGAGACGGGTACCGATAGAAGCCGTAAGCCCCGCTGAATCTAATACTAATAATAATAGGAATAAGAACAATAGAAAAGTTGGTAATAGGGGAACTAAATACAAGACTCGTGAGCGGGAGAGGAACGGGAGCGTTGTTAGGTGTTGGAATTGTGGGAAAGAAGGCCACATAGCGAAGTTTTGTAGACGTGCCCCGGGAAACAGCAGAGGTCCGTTCGTGCGACGCCCAAAGAACGGAACAAGGCGGTACCAACGCACATAGTTGGTAATATGGGCGCGCCAAATTCCATCTTTATTAGAATAGAACGTAGACCTTATAGGACATTGGTAGATACGGGAGCAGAGGTATCGGTTATAAGCTGTAGGGTATTTAAAAAATTGCGACTGGGACTTGAACTGCAAAAGAGGGACATTAAACTTCGAACTACGAATGGATCCCCGTTATACGTTGAAGGCCTTTGTCGTCTACAGGTCCAGATAGGAAGTAAGTCCATACCCCATGATTTTTTAGTTGTGAAAAATCTCAATAGAAACGTTATACTTGGCCGAGATTGGCTGATGCAGAACGGGGTGAGAATGTATTTCGATTTGGGGGCATTGAAGATTGGTGAAGAATACGTGGCATTAGAGGAGGATGTTCATATTTCCTCTATTGTTAGGTTAGCTCAAAAAGTAACATTAAGACCTCAACACCTGCATGCTTGTCTGGGATTAACCAGGCTGAGAAATGGACGTGGCAAAGAATATCAAATCGAACAGCTGAGTAGTGGATATGTTAGCAACTTATGTGGTATATCAGTAGCCAACGCAGTTGTAAAAATGCAAAAGTCTCGTAAGTTTCAGTTGCTGATAATGAATAACACTAACCAGACAATCACTTTGAGACGGGGGTGTCCGCTGGCTAAATTGGAAAGGGCAGGTGATATTACTGAAATTACTATGCCCGATAAACAAAATAATAAAAGTCCTGATGTAGATTTGGAACAGGTACATGTACCGGAGGAATTCAAGCCTGAAATTAACAAATTGCTAAAAAGAAATAGGGACATGTTCGTTAGTGACAACAAAAACCTGGGCAGAACCGATACTGTGGAGATGCGTATCGATACTGGAACGCATGAGCCCATAAGAAAACGCCCATATCGCACACCCCTCAAACAAAGAAAGACAATGGATTCAGCAATCGACGAAATGATGCAGGCAGGTGTGATTGAGAGATCCAATAGCCCGTGGGGTTTTCCAGTAGTTTTAGTAGAGAAGAAAGACGGTGGTAAGAGATTTTGTGTAGACTTTAGAGCACTTAATAAGATTACAAAGAAATATGCTCGACCTCTTCCTGTCATCGATGATATACTGGCATCACTTGGTTCGGCAAGGTACTTTTCGAAGCTTGATTTAAAATCAGGGTACTGGCAAGTTAAGCTTCATGATGATGACAAAGAAAAAAGTGCATTCACCTGCCACAAGGGTCTGTTTCATTTTAATGTTATGCCATTTGGACTTGCAAACGCACCCGGCATCTTCCAGGAATTAATGTCAGTTGTTTTACAGGGACAGGAAGATTTTGCTCTGGCATATTTAGATGATATTCTGATATTTTCAAATACGGTGGAAGATCATTTAAGACATATAGATACAGTCTTGAGTAGTCTACGTAAGCACAACCTTAAACTGAAGCCAGCTAAGTGTGAGTTCTTTAAGAAAGAGACCCAATACCTGGGGTTCAAGATAAGTGAAGAGGGAATACAACCAGACCTCAATAAAGTCAAGGCTATAAAGTCAGTTTCTACTCCAACCACTGTTAGGCAAGTAAGAGCTTTTATTGGGATGACCTCATACTATCGCCGCTTTATTAGAAATTTCTCTGATATAGCCGAACCGCTGGTCAATTTGACAAGGAAATATGCACGATTCCAATGGGACGATGCTTGCCAAACCGCTTTCGATACACTAAAAACGAAGCTCGCGGAGATGGTAACACTAGCCTATCCCAACCCAAATAAGGCGTATAGGTTATATACTGACGCATCCAATCAATCGATTGGCGCATGCCTATCCCAGGTGGTGTACGATAAGGAAAATAGGAAGGATGTAGAAAAACCAATTTATTTATTGTCCCATAAATTAAGTGACACACAAACGAGGTGGTCAACTATAGAGAAAGAGGCTTATGCCATACACTATGCTCTTCAAAAACTGAATCACTACCTGCATGGCGCAACATTCACAATATACACTGATCATAGGCCCCTGGAGCACTTACTTAACTCACCCATACAAAATAAGAAGATACAGACTTGGGCTCTGAGCATGTCTGGCTACAATTGCAGCATACAGTATCTTAAGGGTAAGGATAATGTTTGCGCGGATCTCTTATCACGCGCTGTTGATGTGAACGAAGACCATATTGCTTCTCCAGTAGATATAGATGATAGAAATTACTTGGTTAGTGTTATAAACTCCAACCTAATGGAGCCGGAAGAATTAGCAGCCCATAAAAATGTCGGAAATTCATCAGAGGCACCCGAACGGCCCACATTGAAAGGAATAGACATAATCAGGGAGCAAGAATCAGACAAAAACATCTTAGACCTGAAGATTAGATTACGAAATGGTAGGGCTACCAAAGCAGAACAGAAGAGATATATAGTAATGGATGAGGTGGTGTACTATTTGTCTCAGCCTGATGATGAACCCCTCATCAGGCTGTATGTACCATCTCACCTTAGAAAAAGGGTGCTAGTTCAATACCATGATGACAGTGGCCATATGGGGGTGGATAAGACATTCCACTCAATAAAACAAAAGTATTTCTGGCCTTGTTTACTTAGAGAAATAAATGATTTCGTAGGTAAATGTATCCCGTGTCAGACAAGAAACCTAAAGAGGCAGCAACCCCACATACAGGAATGTGACTTCCCTCCTTTTCCTTTCGCAAAGGTTGCTTTTGATGTCTCAGGACCCTACTCAAAGACCCATTCAGGTAACCAATACATAGTTACATTCATAGATATGTACAGTGGTTGGCCGGAGGCATTTGCGGTTCCTAACAAGGCAGAAACAGTGGTGCATCTCTTAGTTGACGAAATCTTCCCCAGATTTGGGACACCACTTCAGCTTTTAACTGATAATGGGCCAGAAAATGTCAACAGGGTAATGAAAAAGACATTAGAAGACCTAAATATACACCATGTGACAACTTCTTTTTATCACCCCCAGAGCAACGGTAAGGTTGAGAGGTTTCACAGAACAATGCATGATGTTCTAGCAAAAAAAAAAAAATCGGCAACAACGAACAGTCGTGGGATATTTACATTAACCAAATGTTGGCGGCTATCCGGTTTCATGTGAGCGAAACCACTAAGTTTTCACCGTATTACTTGCTCTACAACAGGGATGTTATTTTGCCCTTGGACAATATACTGAGGCCTCGTCGCATATATTATGGTGATGAGCATCACCAAATTGCACTACAGGAAATGCATCGTAGCTTCACTTTAGTTAGGAATAATATAAGAAAAGCGAGGAGAGCCGCGATAGATAAGTCGCGTGGTAAGACGAAAAATACAACTTTTGAGGTTGGTGATTTGGTGTACTATAAGAATCACCAAAAGAAAGGGAAGTTAGATGTGTGCTGGCGGCCATATTATGTGATCGTTGAAAAGACTGGCCAGGTCTCTTATAGAATTAGAGATCAGTTAACCGGCTCGGTCATTAAGACGCATGCTGAGCATCTTCGGGCAGCGTCCATTGATGAATGGAAAATCCCTACTTCCGATAGGCCGTTACGAAAGATTGTATTGGCTGCTCCAGTAGAATCCAGTGATTCGGATGACGAATCCAGAGCGGAACAGACGGACTTTCCAGTGCACAAAAATCGACACCAACGTGTGGAATCAGACGATGAGTCTGATGTTCCATTAATGGAGCGTCGCATCATGACGCGACGTAAAATGGCGAATAAAAACATGTCAACTATTGATAGTGATGATAGAATCGGTGGTATAAATAATGTTTCATCCACATTCGAGGATGATTGCTCAAAGTGCGAAACGTCTGGATCTACTCATGTAGATCAGGGTTTTTCTAGGGAATCACCTAGCAGCGAAGATGTCCAAATGAGGCAAACGTCTGTTGGGGCAAAAAGAACGGATAGACCTGCAGATTCCACAGTTGATCGAAACAAAAAGAAAGAACAACTGAAAAGTCTTGTAGACTTATTGGCTGATATGCTATAGGATTGGGAAAGAAAGCAGTGGGAGGATTAACGATAGTTTAAGTGAAATAGTTAGGTCACCTTCCTTATAGCAAAACATGCGGAAGATACAAACTAAGGAATTACGAGTCACGGGTCCATTTTTTTTAGACTAAATTAAGATAGATGAAACCTCCAATCCTCCACAAGTAAATTGCATGTGGATTAACGTTGGAATCAGGGTAATTTTCTTCGTTTTCTATTGAACATTTCTCGGTCAGACTATGAATGATATGTACTGCAGATAATGGCAGTTTTTCTGTGTTCAAACATAGTATGTTTGAAATTAAATTAAATGAAGTTACATGTGTAACAATAAACTCGAGCGGAAACACACATGGTGTTGGTCAAAGGTCATTTACTCGATGTCAATTTAGAAACTGGGGCGCGGTTACCGCCTATGATCATATGGCCGTGCATCGAGGCGTCTACGCGTATGGACAGAGTCGAGAAAGGAAACGAACATTGAAAGTTACAGAAACTTAAAAAAAGAAAAGAGAAAAGAAAACAAAAAAAAGAAAAAAAAAAGAACATTATGAAAATTCCACAATGGACACGAACATTGTTGGGTTGCTGATGTAGGCTCCCCTATATTATATATTTTTTTTTTTTTTTTTTGTTTCGGCGTGCACATGCTTTGTACAATTGTCGGGCTTGTGTGGCATGGGGTGTGTGTGAGGGTGTTGCGCTTAAAATGTTCTTAGGTGAACATTTTGGAAAATGGGAGGGCGAGGAGTGTAATATAGCAATCTGGCCCCACCCGAGGAAGGTTGATGCAAGCGATGGTGTTTCCCGTCGGTGAAGGGGTCGGTGAACGACAAGACAGGTGTTCGAGAAATACATCCTGTCGGGGCCTAGAGCGGATGTCGTTTGACCTTATTTCCGACAGCGGCGGAAATGACTACGGAGGCAAACAGAACAGGTGTCTCTTGGCGTTGCGTGGGCGAGGCAAAACCGGAAGGAAAGTCCCGGTTCTAGAAGACTATAAAAAAACCTCGACACACGGATTCGCCAGCAGAGAACGGCCAGTGGAAGCAGAGAGACACCTCAGTCAAGACTACACTCCTGTCGACCCATTCTATGTGCGCTCTCACTCTTCCATTCTCTATTCCACACGGGTTCGTCGCCAAGAATAAAAATATAACCTTATATTTTTATATATGCGTGTTCTCGTTATTTTGTCGTTGTACGGCGATATATAGCACTATTAAAGGAGACTATTGATACTTGTGCTGACTCGTATGAGGGTGACATTACTCTACCTCCTTTTCCTAGAGATGTATTTGTAGAATTTATGAAATTTTGTACTAGTTCTGTGGAGTTTAGCTTTGAAAATATCCTGTGTAGCCAAGTGGATGGGTAGTCCCCTTGGCCCTGTGTTGGCTGATATTTTTGTGGGCTACTATGAGTCATTGCTATTTGGCAAAGTGTCTAAACCATTTTTTTTTTAAAATTTATTTTAAGTACGTTGACACTTTTGCTACCTTTTCTAATAAAAGTGAAGCCGTAAATTTTTTCAATAAACTTAACTCCTGACACAAAGATTTATCTTTCACTATGAAAGTGGAGAGGGGATTTCCTTATGAGTATTTATCTTTAACCCACCTTTAATGACCTGGTGTGCATTTTCACCTACATCAAGGGAAATTAATATTATTAATCTTATTAAAACCTTGGTGTAGAGGGCACTCAAAATTTGTTCTACTAGACTGGACTGTGAATTGGAGAATATCAGGGAGATTTTTCTGTGTAATGGCCTTATTAATTATATTATTAATAAGAAGACTAGGGAATTTCATTCTCCTAAAGTCCCGGGGCCTTCTAAGTGTTCAGTTTATTTGAAGGTTCCTTGGATTGAGGATAAGAGCTTAACAAGTCTGTTAGTTAAGCAGACCAACAAGTCGGTTTCTGGTTGTTTTCTGTCTGTTGCTCTGCACTGTATTTTTCGAACTAGGTTTGCGTTTCCATAATTTTGTAAGGATGACTTGCCCTACATCAAATTAAGTAAATTGGTATATGAATTTAATTGCCAGTGTGCCTTCTAAAGTATGACTTGACAAAATAGGTTAACGTGTGAACTTCCCTCTACAAATATAGAATCGGCCATCGTTTACCATCAGGCAGAGAATATAGCCTGAGCCAAGTTGTATAAGAGTGGTTCAAAATTACACATAGGTCTGGTTCCAATAATCATTGAAGGATTTTGGAATCAGTCTATATCAATACAGAAATCTCTCTACAAGCAAACGGATTTTGTAAAGTCTCTGAATTTGTTGATGGATATTTTAACTGTCTCTCACTAATTATTTACACGTGAATTCCCCTCTCCTCATTATCAGTATATATATTTATATGTATATTTATTTTATTAGGTTTCCCTCTTTTTTTTGCTCTTCATTCTCACCGTTACTGTTTTTTTTTGCTTAATTTATTTTCTAACAATTTTTCTTCTGATGAGATTTGGTACAAATGGGCCTTTGAGACTTAATAAATTCTTTGTTTTTAAATAATTATATATATATATATATATATATATAAGGGTAGGTCAATTTTGGAACTGTAAAAAAAATCGCACCTGACGAAAGTTGCAAAATAATGTCAAGAGTTACCACAAGAAATTTTTTTCTTCAAAGCTTTGTATTTATTTGAGCATTTAAACTTACAGACAAAATAAATTGAGATTTTTATCACAATATAGGTGTCACTGGAAACGTGTCGCTTAAATAAAACCCGAGTTTTAACAATACGCTTAATAATAGATATTTTAAGTTCAATATTCTTTTTTTTCTTAAGAAATTAAATGAAAACATCAAAATTAAAAAAAATAAAAACACTGATATTTAGTTTAATATACAAATAACTATTTACATATGCCGTTTTATTTATTGTTATTTTTATGGTATTCACCTGTTGAAATTACCTCCCCCTAAACGATTGTTTTTACTTTGTTTACTCTTTTACACTTAATTATTACGAATATCTCCTGTATTTTTTAATAGTTAAGTCTTATTTTAATGAAAAATTCAACTTTTATAATTATTCTGATTTGTTTATATTTTTAAAGTTAATATTTATTTAATAAAAAGCCTGTTTACGAGCTAATCTCGGAAATAACTACTTCAAAGTAAGTAAACATTACTTTTAATTTAATGTATTTATTTCAAATTTTATCAAATTTATTTTTAAAATATTTGTGGAATTTCATTTCTCATAGTACATATATTTTTTCAGGTATTTCAGGATCGTGAATACCTAAAAGAATCAGAGGGGCAAAATAGGGCCTAAGGGCACTTTCCAGCTTGGACCTGTTGATAAAAGTGCTATAAAAAAGTAAAAGGGAAAGAGAGAGGTTAAGAAAAAATTTAGTTTCATCACCAACAGCTTCAACATCAAATGTTCAGGCTAATGTTTCTTCCCACTCCTACTCCTCTTCTCCAAGTGAAAAACCAGAAGAAGAATATTTGCAGCAAAGGAGTCATCCAAAAGGCCCTTATAATTTTCAAGATAGGCTTTCAAGTTAGTCAGGGGGTACATAGCTTCTAATCTTAGAGCCAGCCTTGTCAATGCCTTGCTCTTGGATTTGAAGGCTATAGGCCTTCTTATACCAAATATTAATATGAAAGCTATTATAGATAAATGCAAAATTGATAGGGCAAAGTCTAAAGTGAAAACAACTGCCCAACAAAAACATGATGAAAGTGTGGAAAACCTTATATGTATTGCAATTGATGGGAGAACGAATAAGGACACATTGCTGTATGAGGAAATTGTGGAAGAAAATGGACAGAAAACTATGCAAAAACTAAGGAACCAGAACGCCATTTAACTTTTACAAAGGAGGCACCACATGAAAGTCAATATCTGATACATAGAGTTCTCCCTAATAGTCGTGCAACAAGTGTTGTTCATGCAGAGCAAGTAGTGAATGTTTTGCATGAATTCAACAGTGAGAACACTATCAAGGCTATCCTTGTTGACAAGGGGCTGTGAAGGTGAAATGGTTGCAAGTTTAGAAAAAAAAGAAAAAATCTTCATGTAATTGCTTTCTATTTGCACCATAATGAACTATCTTTCAGAGCTCTTTTCAAAAACAGATAGTTGCACAAAAGGCCCTACAGCATTCAGTGGTCCTCTGGAGAAATTATGTTCAAATGATTTTCCACAAATATCATTTTCCACTATTAGCAGTCCTCTGCATTCAATTCTGAAAATTGATGAAATACATGATCTTAGTTGTGACCAAAGACTCCTGTATGAATACACAGTGGATATTTCTAGAGGTAAGGTTGACTCTAGATATGCATCCTGGAAAATTGGTCCTTTAAACCAGGCAAGGTGGTTAACTTTGGCCATCAGGCTTATGCGTTTATGGAGTCATGGCACATACCCACAAAAGCTCGCAACAAAACTCCACAGTTTAATAAGTTTTATTGTAAATGTGTATGCCATTTGTTGGTTTGAAATTAAAAGAAATAATAAGTTCCGCAAGTGCACATTTTTAATATGATCCAGAAGATCAAGAAGCAGCCTCATGAAATCCAGATCACTTTAAGAAATATACAAGGAAGTACATTTTGTTTACTGTCTGAAAACCTATACTCCATGGTCAAATCTGATGAAGTTGAAGTAAGAGAAGAAGCTTTAAAAAGAGTTTTGGCCATTAGGTAATTCAATATTTATTTATATATCAATGACTCAATTATTTATTGCAATTTATAGAATCATTTTAAAGGTTTTATCTAATTTCACCATAATTATTATAGTAGAGACTGGAAGTTTTTAAATGAATCAAATAAATTTTTATATTCTTTCAGGAAAGGTTAAAAAGAATACCAACCATTAATTTTAATGCTACACACTGGACACAATTGATAGATTTATCATTGTGGCATTTTTGAATCACCAATGACGGAAGGTTTTTCTGAATCTGAACTTCAGGAATCATTGTTAAATGGAACCAAGCTTGATTTGCCAAATTTGTCTTCACATTTCCAAGGCATGGAATGGGCAGTCAAGTTAAGAACAGAAGTTTGCAAACTGTATATGGTTTTGAAGCAAGGCATCAACATATTACAGCCAAAGTTTTGAGTCAGAAATTGAGACCAGCATTTTTGTATAAGGGCTCTTATATGGAGAAATTTGACTATATTAAGCACTATTAAAATAGTGCTTGTTTTTCCTTATTTGTTTGTTTGTTATATTTTCACTTATAACAGAAAAAAAATCATTTAAGGTATTCAAATGTCACTGCTTAATTCATTATGTTTTTTAAAGCAGAAACTGAAAAAGTGGGGGGGGGAGACAAATTTTCAATTTGAAGATTAATCATCATTTCTTTAATTAATATCATTTTTATAAAATAAAATGATATTCCTTGATTTAAATACTAAAATTATTTGGTTTTCTCACTAATATTCAAGCCAAATCTTGCAAAAATGAGGAATTTTCAGTATATTTTTGTCTGCAATATTTGATGTCAAACGCTCAAAAAACTGTTGAAGTATTTGATCTAATATTTTGTATCAGTACTTAATAGGTCCATACACAACTTTTGGTAAGTGAGATTTTTTAATATTTTAAAAAAAGTGAAAAATCAACCTACCCTTATATATATATATATATATATATATGGTAGATTCTCTTATGAACAATAATGAGAGTCAGCAATGAATGGTGTCCTTCATTTTGTCTGCTTCAGAGCTTGACGAAGTTGATAGGGGTCTTTAAAACCCTTCAACAATGAGACATGTCTCATGCCACTTCTTTCAGTTTGATGCTTAGACTTTCCAGATTTGCAGATCAAAATTGAGAGATTTCAAGTTGTCTTTCAATTTGTCTTTGTAGTCTAAAAGTGGACATTCAGCTGAACACTTGGAGTTTGGTAGTTGTCTATACAGCACCTTTTTTGGAAGCCTACTCATCCATTGGATGTGCGTTGTAGTACAGTGGATATCGGCTCGGAACGAGAAGCCGGGGAGCCGAGTTCGAATTCCAGTTGATTCCATTGTATTCACTTACGCACAAATACCCTTGGGAAAGGTATTAATCCATCTCTTCTCCCCAGTTATGGGTTAAATAGCAGGACAGATTGGGTTCTATAGCCTTGGTCGGCAACCAGTCTACTGCAGAAAGCAATGGCAACCTACTGCGGGATAATCTTCTGCCCAGTCAGTCATGTCTCTTTCGAGACATGATCGCCCAAGCGAGTATCACGTATGGCACTTAACTGACTGACTCATCCATTCTCACAACATGACCAACCCACCTAAGTTGTATCTTTCATAGAATGGTTTCAATGTCTGCAATGTTGTTACATTTCTTCCGTATTGCATTATTCTTGACCCCATCTCATTTTATACCACATATGGTACAAATACAGCACATGTGAAAGGTATCAAATTGGTTTATGTGCTTTTGGTATACGGTCCAAGTCTCAGAACCATAAAGAGCTGAGAGAACAACTGATCTGTATATGTTGATCTTTACCTTCAGAGACATGTCTTTAGTGTTCCATAACCTATATCTAAGATTACCAAATGCAGTGTTGGCTTTGACTATTCTAAATTTGATCTCTCCATTTTTCCATCAGAAAATACTTGATCCAAGATATGTGAACATCTCAACAGTTTTTAATGCTGTACCATCAATGAAGGCAAAAGGATTTGTGAGAGACGGATTGCCTGGTATTGGCAGGTACATTAGCTCAGTCTTCTTTATCTTGATAGTGAGTCCAAATGTTATTGCTGTTTCAGAAAATTTATCAAGCATAGTTTGAATGTCTTCTAGACTGTGTGACTGGTTTTATTTTTTTGACAGTTGCAATTATTTTTAGAAGAGTTATTGTTGCTATTAGTATGGTGACGGAGGTTGTTTATGTGAGCCAAGTATTTATTTGATATCATGTTGTGAGATATATTTATGTTCTTAATGCAATTAAAACTGATTTTAACACTGTTTTTGTTGAAATTTGTTTTCAGTGTGGGTGAATGGTAACAATGTTTGGAAATTAAGTTAAAGAATAGTTTAACAATGTTAGTTTGGACATTATGACTGTAGGGTGGGTTAAGCCAAATAATGTTACGGTTATGTGATTTCTGTTTATTTCTTTCCTACATTGTTTTTAACAGTATTCTAAATTAGTGTTGAGTTTCCTTTTTTATAAAGCATTAGTGTATTTAATTTTAGAATTGCCAAAAATTTTCCTTATTGCTAGAGTTGGTACTTAAACAAAATTGGATAGATTTGTGTAGGCTGTTCCGTGATTTTCTGGGATGATTCGAGTCAGGCAATAAATGCAGGACAAAATAAATATATATATATTTTACGTCCTCACAAAACTTTGAAGTCAGCATAACTGAAATAACACTGCTCAACAAAGTGACAAGTTTCACCACATTTATTTATATATATGTGTGTGTGTGTGTGTGTGTGTGAAAATTGAAATTAAAATACAGAAAAAACACAGACTTAACGTGGAGTATAGTGAAAACAGCCAAGCCTTACAATGGTGGCAAAATATGTAGACTGTTCTAGGAAGAAAAGTTAGCGATTATGTTATTCCCAAACAAAAATGAATTACTGAATGAAAGAACAAATTAGGAATAAGTGTGACCATACCATAAAAATACCTATAAGGATTAGGTTCATACAACCATGGATGAGAACGTTAGACTTTCTTCTAATTTTAAAAATTCTGTTACGTGAGCATTCCAAAAAAAACAAAATCAGTTATTGCAAATTGCCTGAAGACACATGGTAGAAACCTATGTCACATAACTTGTTTACAAATGAATATATACACACATGTGTATGTCTGTGTGCATTTATTAATATGCATATAGATGACTGTACTGAACAAAGCAATAAAAAGTTACAAATTGTAATAGTTTCCAGGTCTATGTTAAGTTTCAAGGACTGGAAAAGACATGCACACACACACACATAAGACGTGAATGGTCAATTTCTCCCGATAGTTTGATGGATAAAATGTTCAAAGAAAATCCGCAGGTGTTTCCAATAATTCATGTCGTGGATGAGTTGAAAGCAGTGAAGAAATCAGTGTTGAAGGCTAAAAACACAACTGGTTACATTATCAATTTTGTGTACAATTCTCTAGTTTAGAGCTCTACTACACTTGGAAATCTGAATTACATACTGTAATTCTTACTGTTACACATTTCAGCTATCTAGACTCATGGTTTGTGAATGTCACAAAAATCCTTGATTTCCTGTGAAGCTAAGCATAATGGTTTTAATGAACAGAACTACAAATAGAAATTTTTACAAAAAGATTACACATTTTAGCTACACCTACTACTCATGGCTTTCATGGCACAGAACAATAATGTAAACATTTTTTTCAGATCATCTAGTTTAGCATTAAGCTCCTCTTCCAATTTTATCTCTCTATGGACTTTTATTTTGCAAATCTTCCCATAGCATTTGACTTTGCAATAAATGTGAAGTTCTGAGTCTGCTCAGCTTTCTCCACATAGCTGTTAGATGACTTGAGTAGATCTTGTGTGCAATTTTCAAGCTTGCCTCTTGGTTTTCATTTTCCATAAGCATGGATTTCTGTTTTTGTCCAGCTGCTACTTCTTGCTTTTTTCTTCTCAGCCTCAAGATATTGGTTGTTTGCTGTTCTGGCATTGGAAGCACAGCAGAGAAGAGCTTTACTCATGGGAACATTTCCAGCACTTCCAACTGTGGCCAAATAGTAAGTGATGTGTTGTGCAACCAATCTGCTATTTCATATTCCCAATGGAAATTTCCTTATTGAGATATCTTTCTCAACTGATGCTTGTCTATAGGAAAGTACCAATAATATGTAAACAGTTTTTCAATTTTTATTACTCTTTGTTGCTAGACAGTCTTCATGCTTGCTGAAATTCTTGGAAGCAACATTTCCACCAGCCTCCTCCTCGAACCCTTTGTACTGACTTGACTTTTTATACTGACTGTTTTGATGATGACTTCACAATAATACTTTTTGACTTGCTTTCTGTCTACCATGTCCATAATATGAAGAAAGACATTTTTAGACTGTCTTCTATGAAGAATACCTTTCTCAAATGGATCTAGAGTTCAGCCATGTAAGTGACCTTATCAGAGGATATCTAAAAGTGTACTTGATTAGAAGTTTTTCATTGTTGCAATTCTGCATGCAAACAGATCTTTTGTTGACATTTCATGTTTTGAATAAATTTTGCATAGCCCTATCTGCCAGAAATCCACACTCAATCCTTACAGCATCTTTGTGAGTGTTTGAGTTTGACAAAATACTTACAAATTCATTGTTTAGAAAGTAATTATTTTTTTAGTGTACTCTTCCTTTACAAATCTAAGTTTTATGATCATGCTAAAAAGATCATCTGCAAAGAAAGGAAACAACAGTTTATTGCTATGATAATTTGGTTCAATGTCTTTTGAATCTATGGAAATAAAACATTCACATTTGATAGCACTTCAGAGAAGACTTGGTCTGGGGACTTTTTTTTTTTTTTTTTTTTTTAAATCAAGTTCACAAATTTGATAACATCTGGTCAAATGACTAGAAGTCTTTCACATGTTTGTTCATTTTCTAGTCATTCGTAAACTAAACTGTTTGGGGAACTCCTTGCATCACCTTTCCAAACTTTACTAAAAATGGAAATACCGTGGCATACAAGTAAGAGTTTTTGTTTATATATGCTTTGCACACTTTCAAAAAATACAAAAGTAAAAGGACAGGGATGCCAGATTGAAATTTTAATGAGGGCAAGCTATATAAAGCTAAACAAGCTTTAATATATTTCATCATTTTTTCACTTACAACAAAAGCTTGGAGGTACAGGTCATTATTAACCTACAAACTTGAAAAATATTTTTTCAAAGACATTTTCTATATTATCCAAAGACACCTCAAAAAGGCACATTTGCTATTCTATTATCCTTCCTCTCTACATTTTCTTCAGCCAAATCTGATTTTCATACTTGTTACTTTTGGCAACAATTTAGGCAAACAGTTTACACATAGCTAGACATTGACATGTGTGAAGTATCTACTGCTGATTAGAGATCAAAAAGACTTTTTGCTTTTGAAATTGACATGTGAATAAAATTTCTTCAATTGTTTAAATTTTAATAAACACTGATGAATTGAGATTTTACTAAAATGTATTATATCACAATATTTTGGAATGGCAATTAATTTTATTAATTAATAACCATAACCGGAAAATCTAATTACTATTATAAGTCAGGAAAATGCACTAAAAGACATTACTTTTATTCTCAGAATAGGAGTGAAGGAAAAGAAAAACAAAAAACAAAAGATATCAGATGGTATTTCTCGGTTGTTATTTTAAACCAGAGAAAGAAGAAGAGGAAGAAAAGAGAAATGGATTTGTTTAATGTCAAAGTCCATTTCGGCCCACCTATAAAGGCAAACAAGTTTCATTCTAAACCTAAAAGAAAGATAGATTCAATTATTTTTTTTTTGCCGGCAAAAGAATAATAAAAAAGAAGAGATAACTGGCAATAAGGGGGAAAGATAAATTTAATTGTTATTTTTTTCTGGGTAATGGAAAAGGAGATTTCATTTTGTGTCCAATTGATTGTCTTGCTAGCATGAATTGTGAAAAGAGATGACAAATGTTTTGATTCAGAGTCAAAGTAATTTAGAGAAAAGGTATTTCCACTTAACAGGGTAGGACAGATAATGAAGGCATTCTTGTCCACTGAAAATATAGGCGACTCAGAAAATGGATATTAAAAACATGTGCGGAGAAATTATTATCTTGTCAACTTGTTTTGGGCAAAGCCAGTTCAAAAAGGTTAAAAGCGATTGTTTTAAGAAAAAAAATCCCCGAAATTGTTTCGTGAGAAAGAAAATTTTGAAAGAGAAAATTTGGTTAAGTTCAGCCCAGAAAAGGGGTATGGGAAGATGATGTCATAAGATAGAGAGAAATTCTATTGGTCCTGTAAACAAGCCCCGAAAGGGGGAGACTACCAACAATTGACGTTATGGAAAGAAGACTAATCCCATTGGGTAAACCACAGGCAACAACGAGTAGCAGCTAACCCCGGCATCTTATTGGTTGCCGAGATGGAGGAGGGGGGACCAGACACCCAGCATCCGTCAGTCCCACACCATGGCATGAGCATAAATACAGGGTCCCGAGGGACAAAAATCAGTTGGAGTTGGATCGGAGAAAGTCCTAAAGATGTAACGATGAAGATAGGCACCATGTTGTTGGGTGCCAACCGCAGAGCCTGCCAAAGAAAGAAGAGAAAAGATTTTGCAGACCAAGTTTTAAGTTGGATCGGAGAAGAGTCCGGAGACAAGACCAGTTGAGACCCAGCGGCGGTTCGAGGCAGTTCAGTTTCAGTTCCAGTTACCAGCCTAAAAATGTAACGACAAAGATAGGCACCAACCACAGAGCCTGCCGGCCAACCTGAGTTAAAGACAGACAAGAAGCGATTTTACAGACGAAGTTGCAGTTGAAGTCAGAGTTTGAAGTCGAAGTCGGAGTGACAGAGATCAACAGAAGAGGCCTGATGCTGGCTAACCAGAGTTAAAGACAGAAGAGAATTTGCAGACAAAGTTTTTGAGTTGAAGTTCAAGTTAGAGCACAGAGCACATCTCTGCAAATTCACTCTGACTGAAGTCAGAGTGAATTTGCAGAGATCGACAACTGAATGCAGTTTTCAGTTGCAGTTGAAGTAGTTGCAGCTCGAGTGGCAGAGTTCGATTTCCCGGTCCAGAGATGTAATGACCAAAGACAGTTCCCAGCCGAAGAAGTAGAGAGACAGAGAGATGATTGCCATGCCGTTGGGTGCCGACCGTAGAGAAGCCTGTCACCAATCAACCAACCAGAGTTAAGAGACAGACAAGAGAATTTGCAGACAAGTCTGAAATTGCTAACTGAAAGAGAGTAACCCAGCACTTTGGCAATTTCTGTAACATTCTGGAAAACAAGCAACAAGTTGACTGGACTTATAACGAACTTAGACTTCTGTTCGGAGCAGCGAGCTGCGGCCAGCCAGATTTCTTGTCATTACTTAGGAGAATAATTCGATTAAGAATTGTCTGTTCCATTACCAGTTTGATAGAAGCAGGGATTGGGAATTATCCAAGAGACTTTTGTGTATAATCTGTATATAAAGACATTATTTCACAACACCTCAGATGTCGGTCCACTTATTTTTCTTGGGGCTATATTTCTTTCTTTTATTACTTAATTGTGTGCATGCTTCCCGGTTTGGTTTAGCTCGGCAGAGAGACAGCTAGTTGAAAACTCACATGACTATCTTGTGATTAATCGACACAACATGGGACAAGGGAGAACACCGTGACAGAGTCAATTTACAACCAGCTATCTGGATTGAAACCAACAGCAACCAGGGCCAGGGAGGGTGCCACATTTTATTACTGTAAAATAATTTATTTTCCTTTGAGCTACAAGTTCTATGAGAGTGAATTATTTTATCTGTGAAACTCAAGAACTCTACCACATGAGCTTTAAAGCTTCAAAATGATACCATTGGATTATGCAAAAGATATAGTTATGGTGGATTGAAGAGGTGGTTAAACTATAATCTATATCCTTGCAGTTCTGAGCTCAATCCTAAGGTTTAGTAATGCTGAAAAGTCCTATCCTCTGGTTCTCTGAAAGAAACAGACAAGCACTACAAAGACAAATACATAAAATTAACTAATAAAAGTGCTCATCCAAATTCCTAAGGCAAAATGAGAAAATTGAATAAAGGATTGAAAATTTCAAGAAACCTGGACAGTGCAGCATCCAAATTAGCTATCAGTCAAGAGGAGAATAATTTTTTGAATGAAAAACATAAAATACTTTTACTCACCTGGCATTGTCAACAGCTTTTCTACCCCATTTGTAGCACCAACTAGCAAGTGCAAACCAAGCTTTGGCCAAACTAGGAGATTTCATTGCACTCAAGTGAAGTAAATGGCCAATAACTGCATCAGAATCAGACATAAATGGACATCCATTCAACAACAAGCCTAACAAAAAAAAAAAAAAAAAAAATTAACCAATTTTATTTATTTTAAAATTTTGTTAAGTTCCATTCTTAAAGTTTTTTCACAGCAGGGTTTAAAATTTTCCATTAGATAAATTATCTATCATTAGTTTTATAAAGGACCTTGAAAGGTTAAGACACCACATAGTATCAATAATAAATACTTCAAGGTTCCTGAATTGAAACCTGGAAATTTGTGATTTCAGAGTCAGCAGAATTTTGCAAGGAGCAATAAGAGAGAGAAACAATGAAGATGATTAGAGGAATTATGTAGTGCCCCCACCTCCAAACAATGTAAAAAGAATGGTTTAAAAAAAAAAAAAAAAATTACTGCATGTGCTTAGGGATAAAAGTGTGCAAATAGTTGACATAACAACTTATGGAACCACAGCATTCACCGTCTAATTAAATTATTGAGCCTTTTTTAAAGACAGAAATGAGAATGAAACCATGAGTGTGCCCATCAAGCACAACTGCATGAAAAAAAAAAAAAAAAATTTTTTTGAAATATCTGTATATTAAGTCAGCCAAAATCATTTTCAAGGACTGCACAAAGCTTATGAAAAATGATTACCACAGAAAAAATGCTTCTACTGTGGAAATACCAAAAAATGTAATTTTTTTCCAATAGGTATCTGCACTTGTTTTACTAGCAGACTTTGCTATAGTGTTAGAATTTAAATAATTAAGCTGTATCACCAGTCAAGTTACTGTTAACACAATTGCTAGATAGACCAAATAATATTTGCAATTGATTTGTAATTTTACTAAATAATTGTTTCTTTGAGAAAGCTGACAAATACAGAATTAGCTTTTTCTTTTTAACTGTAGTTCTCTCAATATAAGGCTCTAGAACCAATCAAAGTGGTTTACAGTTAAAATGGTTGTAATAATTAGGTGTGATATGAAAGTGGAAATGGTAAGGGAAAATGAGGAGGATAGATAATGATTGGCACGTGACTTAAAGAGTTAAGATTAAATTGTTCATGAAAGGATTCCAATGAGAGCCTGCTTCACAAAGTAGCAGTTCTTAGAAAAAAGTTGGGTGGAACTTTCATCATACCTTTGAAATAATGAGGAAATGAGAGTGATTTGACTGCTGGAAATAGGTCATATTTGAGCAGAAATTAATTGTATAAAATAATTTTTTTAAAATTAAAAGCTTACCCTTTTTGTCTTGTGATTCTGAGAGAAGAGAAAGTTCAAATCCATTAGGTGCAGTATTTTCTTCCATCTCTAATAACAATCTGATGTTCCTCACTGA